>JAUBNY010000131.1:705904-718643 GCA_032275445.1 Crypturellus soui | reverse complement strand
GCTGCGCATCACCAGAGCCCCCTGCCCAGTGCCCACCAGCCTGCGCATGCACAGCTGGGGCGCAGCAGGGAGCCCAGCGCTCGTCAGCAGGTGCAGGTGCTGGTGCCGGCTGTGGGAGAGGGAGGAGACTCAATGTCCCTGTCCGGAGCTCGATGGGGCCCTGGCTCTGCAGCCCCGGGGTGCCAGAGGGCTCCTCGCTGCTGCAGCTGCTGGTCCACTCGGGTGGTGACAGGGTCCAAGTGGCCAGCAGCGTGGGTGCCCAGGTGCCCTGCAAGATGGATGTGCACACCAGGTTTGGGGGCCAGTCCAGTTGGGACTGCCTGGGGAGGCAGTCGAGAAGCTCATGCTCCTCGCCCTCCCCCAGGAACACCACCTGGTTGGCCCCGAACTGCATGTGATGGCGAGGCAGGGATGCACCGCAAGGCTCTCCAGCCTCCTCGCCATCTGTGCATGGGCACCTGGAAGGGAGAAGGGAGGTGAGGAAGGAGCCTGTAGCTGCCCAGTGTCACCAGCAGGACGCCTTGGTGCTGTCGGGCCCGAGCAGACCCAGTCCAAGTTCTCATTCCTGAATGCATCCTGCTCCTGCCCGCGGGCCCAAGGCAGCCCCAAACGGGCTGGGCTCCACTTACCCTGCCGGCTCCCTCCCTGCAGGCTGCACCGTAGGGAGGTTGGAGGCTGCAGGAAGGGAGGCGAGAGGCTGAGTTGCACAGGGAGGGAGAGCATGGGTAGGAGGCAGCCCGCGCACCCCGCATGCCTATCTGGGGCCAGTGCAGCCTCATGCCTGGCATGAGCGTCACGACCATGACGAAGGTCGTGAGGATGCTCAGTGCCACAGGGACGTTGAGCAGGCAGAATTTTCTGTCAGTGCTGAATCTGAGGCTTCTTTTCAGTGCTAAAACAAATGACGCATTGCCTACAGAGATCAAATAAATTGATAAGTACTTTGAGAAAAGTGGTTTATTCAGAAGAGGCTTTAAATCTTAAATAATATATAATGAGGAATATAAGGATATATAATGAGGAACATAAATTGCTGACCTTCAGTAAGGATTATGGGCATCCACAAGCCCTCATAGGGCAGCAGTGACCCTGAGGAAGACAGGCAGAGGTTTCCCCAAGGGGGAACTTACACATCCATCCCATGAAACACTGCATCTTCTGTTTTACTTAGGGTATACTTGGACAGGTTAGAATTTTTTCAGTATTATTTTCTGATAGAAAAGACAGCAGAGAGAAAAAAAAGAGAAAAAAAAAAGAAAAAAGAGGGGGAAAAAGGAACATTTTCTGTTTATTTAAGCCAAATTACTAAACTTGAGAAAATTTGTGTCATTTGCCCTCAAAAAAAAAAAAAGAATAATTTGATTTTTTCCATCACATCATTGTCTTTTAAGCATTATATTTAGTTTTCTGTCCTACAGAATCAGCCAGAGTACCTAAAAGAAAACATGCCAAATAATTCAGTGTTGTTTTCCTCTAGTATGGGGAATATATGAGGCGATTGAACAGAACAAATTCAGAACAGAGGGGGATTCAGAACAAAATATATAGGCAAGGAGCTGCCAAGCTGCAAACTTTTGGGGGAAACATTCCGAAAACATAATTTTGCATTGAATTCAACTGAAAATGAAATTAAGTGAAACCAGCCAATTAAAGTAAAATGAATTTTCCTTCAATTCCCATTTGGAAATGCCGAAGTATTTCATTTTAACTTTTTCCTTATCTAAATTTCCACAATTCCTAGATCATTTCATTTTTATTCTTATTTAATATAAAAAGTCAATTTTCATTATAATTAAACATAAAATCTTAAATTAACATTAGATTATGTAAATTGTTCAAGATGGAAATTCTTATTTCTTTTTATCCCAGATAAGTATGAATCTCTATAAAAAGTGAGTAAAGAATGCCACAGAAGTATCTTTAATATCCATTCTCATACAAAGTTATTGTCAGCAGTGTTTTATTCTTTGCATTGAATAATGCAGGGATCTTTTGCAATAAAAAGTTCAGCCATGATCAACAGGACGAATTAAAATTTTACAGTTCATCCTAATGCTGATAATTCTGTCTTTTAGATTAAATAAAAATCAGAGAGCTGAATTCAGCTGTCTGTACCTCATGCACCATGAATGTTAATAAGATAAGGTAAACTGTTAGTCATTTTACTTCATTAAAGTTGCCTCTAGAGTCCAGATGTTGCCAAGTTTTTACAGTCTTTTCTAAGCTTTAGCAAAGCTTGGAAGTGCTTGTCAAATTCCCAAGCATGAAAATGGAGAGACTGTTACATCTCAGCTGCAGAAGGTCAACACTTTATAACATGATTCACACTACCTGGCTTATTCCTCCTTATACTCACTTCGTAGAGGTTCAGGCTTCTCATTTCACCCCCAGACGCTTCCCAGACTTAGCTAATCTGCCAACTCCTCATCAGATCCTAGTTTCCATACTATTACCCTGACTATCTGCCAGATAATTCCAGTCTCCCCAGCCCCAATCTTCTCTCAATTTCATGTATCCTGGTCCAGCTAATATTATTTTGTGTTTCTCGGCTGCTAACATCCCTTAATCCCCAAGAGCCTATGTCTTTAAATCTACCTCTCTGCTCTTCACAGGTCTTGCTTTTCTCGTTGCATTTGAATCAAATATCTGCATTTCCTGAGTTCCCCCTCAAAAACAAATGCTGAGAGTATGGAAGAGCAAGATTCTTTGCTCATGCACATTGCAGTTTCTGTGTTGCCAACTATCTGAGGCCATCTTTAATGAAAAAGTATGAACTGAAATTCTGATTACCGTGAGCACAATCACAGTAATAGTCTGGACATAAGCGTGATGCATCTCTTTTATAAATTTCAAGTCTCATGCCTTTGCAGGCAGAAGTGTTTTGCAGACAAAGAAGTTTCTAATTCAATTTAGCATAAGCTGAATATATATCATGTGCTGTATATATGTATATGAGAATATATATATCTACAGAGGTAGAAGATGTGTTTTTTTTTTTTTTTAATTAGCTGTCAGGCCGGCTGATTTTGCAATGTCTGTCTCCATACAAAAGCTTGCCATATCTTTAAATATCAAGTATTCTTAATAACAATGGGTGTTACAAGCTTATGTATACTGAGCATGATGCCTTCTTTTGGCTATAAAATGTTTAAGTTTGTTTGTGTTTCTTCTAAGATGGCTTCGAAATGGAACTGAAATCAACATTGAAAGTGATTATCGCTACAGTTTAATAGAAGGAAGTTTGATCATCAGCAACCCCAGTGAAATGAAGGATTCTGGGCAGTATCAGTGTTTAACAACCAACATATTTGGCAGTTTATTAAGCAGAGAGGCCATTCTTCAGTTTGCATGTGAGTAACATTTATTTACAATGGATAAATTATTTATTTACAATGGATAAATCAGATTTTTATATTGCTTGATGAGGTCCTAAATTGTCACCTGTCTGTTTTACAGAAAAGTTACATCATCTACAGACTTTATTGGGTTAGGTTAGAATCTGAGAATTAGAAGCAAAATGCTTAGTGGGAAAGAGTTTTTTCCATGGAATTCTGTTTTGAGAAAAGTCAGAATCAACTAAATTAGTAGAGAAAGTCAGAAGCAACTAATAAAGCATTTGGGCATACAGCCCAAATGTTACTTTTTAATGACCTATTTGTATATTCCCCAGTGATACATTTCATTCATTGATATTTTTCTGAAACATGTATATCATTTAGCCACACTATTCAAATGAGTCAGACTTCTTGTCCTTGAGCAAGAGATAAAGAACATCAGAATTACCACAGAGCTGGATAAAGTGCACCTACATTTGCTAAAAAGTCTGCATCTATAATTTTATGTATGACAGCACAGTGTGTGTTAGTTCATCAGGCTTTTTATTATTATTAAAAATAAGCCCTGCCACGAGAGTGCAAAAGGATGTCAAGGGATGTATTTCCACCCTTTCTGATAAATCCAAAAAAATCAGAGCTATTGTTTTAGTCTTTTCTGCTGCAAATTCTATTAAAGTATAAAGACTATCTACCTAAAGCATGGGGACTATCTACCCCCTTCCAAGCCCACAGCAATGCTGAGGTCTCCTTTCTCCACAGCAGTATGTTTAAACTCCAGATGTCATAACAATAGTCTGTTAGTCACTAGCTAATTCTGGAGCTCAATCTTAAATTTAGCTCTGAGAAAATTCCACTACATTTTATCTTTCAGACAACAAAACTATTGTAAAACCTGACAGCCGGTAAGTATGGGTTGTGCGGGGGCTTTCAACCTCAGATTTTCATTCCCCTTTCAGGAGAATGGCTAAAAGGTGGCTATTTGACCCCCAGCTGAAGAAATGACAAGGAAATTGAGAGCTGGTGCCCAAGCAGCAGAAAGTCAATGGGATTTCAGTGGCTAGGTCAAGAGATCATAAAGGACTTCATGTATTTCCAGCTACCTTATACTGAAATCTGTTTTTTTTAATTTGTTTGTTTTTTGTATGTTTGTTTGTTTGTTCTTTACTTCCAGTAAAACAGATTTAGCTAAGGTGGTAAAGAAAGAATTAAGTTTAAAAGGTTGACTCTTGTAGGTTTGTTTTTATTTAATTTTTTATTATTAGCTCACACAAGTGCCTTGCAGATGCCAATGTTCTTATACTACAATACTACAGTAACTTGCATGTGTTTTCAATTCTTTGAAGCAAGGGACCCTTTAGCTTTAAGGGATTTCTGAATGCCATTTTGATAATTTCAGTATATTTTGATAAATTATAAAGAAAAAAAAAAGATATCTTCCATCAACTTCTTGAATCTTATCTTTTAACTTCTCTCATGAGCTTCTTTTATCTTAAATCCCCAGCAAACATTTCTTCTCTTGATGTCAGTGTTTACTCATTTTTAATCTATAAGTTTATTGCCATAGTCCCCAAACAATGAAGTTCTTTTTTTCTACAGTACATTGTTTTGCATAAAAACTGAATAATATAGCACAACCAAAATAACAACAGTAATATCCCTTCATTCAAATCCCACGCACAAGTATTGTGGGCACTTCATATGTTTCCTTGTCCTCTTAAACTGCACCATACAGCAGTTATAAAATCCTTTGCTATTAACTGTTTTGAAATGCTCAGTAAATTATTATTAATGGTTATTGGATAGAAATAATTGCTTATATGCAAAAAGTTCTCCATTCATTGGAAAGCATACCCAGAAATATTTTCTTGCCCTTCAAGCATACCCTGGAATAACAAATATGCACTTTTGAAACGTTATTTGTATCATGCAGTAATCCACAGTATAAATTAGTCTTAATGTACTGCAACCTTAAAGTAATCTATCAGAAGGTTATACCACACAATCATATGTTAGGAAAACAAACCCCAAATATATTAACGATATATATTTTTTCACTCTCATTTCAGCTTTTAAATATTTTTCTAAGACACTCTTGAATTTTATCCAGGATGTTCATCTAAATTTTCCTGAAGTAAAGAATAGAATATTTTCATTCTAATATTCTGGAGGAAGTATTGTTTCCCAAATAGTTTCCCAATGGGCTAATATTCTTTGTTTCTGTTAGGGAAAAAAAAAATTGCCTTTCAGATCTTTTAACAAAAACTCTTTACATTATTAAATGGTGGTGATAAATAGGGCCAAATCCAGTTGGAGGCCTCTAGCCAGTGGTGTCCTGCAATGGTCAGTACTGGGGCCAGTGCTCTTCAACGTTTTCATCAATGACTTGGATGACAGCACAGAGTGCACCCTCGGCAAGTTTGCAGATGACACCAAAATTGGAAGAGTGGGCGACACTCCTGAGGGCTGTGCTGCCATTCAGAGGGACCTTGACAGGATGGAGAGCTGGACAGAGAGGAACCTCATGAGGTTCAACAAGGACAAGTGCAGGGTCCTGCACCTGGGAAGGAATAACCCCAGGCACCAAGAAAGATCAGATGTTGACCTGCTGGAAAGAAGCTCCATGGAGAGGGATTTGGGAGTCCTGTTTGACAACAAGTTAGCAATGTGCCCTTGTGGCCTAGAAGGCCAAAGGGATCCTGGCCTTAGCATGAGGCCAGTTTATTATAGCATGACAAATCTTTTGTGATTTAAAATATTTTTGTTCTCTATGACTTCGTATTCAGAATCTTCAGAATCACAGTGTAATCCTAATGTTTCTGAAACATTCTAGTAATATTTTAACTAAGTAATATAGTATACGTAATTTTTTGTACCTGTTTATCTTGTTTTAAAATCCATGTATTGGCTAAAATATTCATGTCATAGAAGAATACAGTGGAATTGGCTTTAGCATCAACGGTGTTCTTCAATCAGCAATCAGGAATGAGCAAGGCATTCTAAAATGCTGCATAGGTAGAGATGGACCCACCAATGGTTAGTTTATATTACCCTTCAATAAATGTATTAAATTTCAAAATGAATTTTCATCACTGTAATGCAATACTGTAAGATAAATGTTCAATATATTTGTGATTGGGCATTTTAAAGTGATAGTTTGCTAACAGCAGGTTTCAGAGTTTGTAGTTATTTTCAACATGACAAAAAGTAAAGCACTGAAAATGAAGTTAGTATGTAGAAAATGTAGTTAATACGGAAATGAAGTGGAAAGCCTAACCTTCCAATAATTAAATGGTGCTGTGCAGTCTTACTGAGCTTTATTAGCCTTAAGGGTGATTCATAATTTCAGACATAAAACAAGCATCTGTTTCATGAGATGTAGAGGTACACAAAATGGCATCCAGTGTCTCTTTTTCTTTGAAAGCCAAGGATTTCAGAAGCTTAGACATTTATCATTTTGGCGGGTAAATTTTAAAAATAAATTCATAGATTTGCTTGAATGCATGGTTTGTACTGCCATGGAAAATAGCTACATCTTTGCAGGTCACAGAGTTACTGTCAAATTAGCTAGTCAAATTAGGGGGAGAAATCACGTACAGCTCAAAAAAAGAAGGATTATAAACACCATTGAGCAAGGGATTGAACAAGCCTACATTGGTAGACAGTTTTACTTGGATCTCTACTTCTGCTTTCTGTTTTTATGAATGCTTATAATCTAAATGAGGATTTAAAATTTACAGTTTTTCTCAACCCTGGCTACATTAGGCATTTGTACATGAATTTAAAAAGAGGTGTGTCTTTTAAGTGACTAGAACCTGATGGAAAATAAAATAAATAAATAAATAAAAGCCAAATAAATCTACCTGCCTTACTACATAGCTGTATTTTTGTATTTTTGTCCAAGGTTCTACAGCCTCTGCTTGTCATAATGTGCTGCCACTTTGGTTATAAAAGGATATAGTTTGTGCTGTCGTTTGCCACATGTACAATCTCTATATTCTCTTAGGTCACAAAACAAAATTGCTTTCCTCCATTTCTGATTAAACAACCTTTGCAAGTCTCTCATCTCTGCAATATTTACAATTGATGTAAAAAACAGAGCAAGTGTGAAGGGAAATAACTTTTCATCTGTCATGTGAAAAACTCCTCACTGCGATTTTATTTATCTTATTGTGAAAGGCTTTTGCATATAAGTTTCCTTTTTTTGTTGATTGAATCCATTTTCTTGGTTTTTTTTTCTCATTTAATCTATAGAGAAGATATTGATTAGATATAATTCATATGTCATGTTTCAACTGATGAACTGCAATTATCATCCACTTACTTATATACAAAATAAGAAGTCTGCAATGTTATGAACAAATAAATCAATATCTCTTTTTTAAGGAGACAGGCACACTTCAGACAGCTTGTTAGAGAATTCACCTCCTATGAACCAAGCTTCCTGGACATTGTATTGGGTTTGCTCCATAATTTCCTAAGAAAAATTAATTTCTAAAGAGCTGATTTTCTAGACACAAGTAAAAAATTTGACTTCGTTGTTAAGTCAAAAATATATATCGTAACATAATGCTTAGCCACACTATAATATCAATATTGTCTTCTAAATCATACAAAGTTAAAGAGTATTCATGCAAAGTTAAACAGTATTAAGTAGTATAAAAGAAAAATGAGCACAGGCTGAATCTGGGAAAAGAATCAGTATGCCATTAGTCATAGTTTCATTTGTTAAAAATGTCCCCTATCATCCCATAATATAGCCTATGTTCTGCTTTTCTCTGAAACATCGTAGCAGTGTAAAGAATATTATTCAGTAGTTACAGAGAGATAGATATAGCATAGTAATTTGAACTATAGAACTCTGGATTTTTTTCTACTTAATTCAAATTACTTTCAGGAAATACATGCTCACAATACACTTGCAAACAAGAATTACATAACATAAAATCTTAATTGCATGTAGCTGTGTTTTTGATGGTTTATTCATCAAATAATATAATTTCAGTAAACCTGAAATTATATTATATACTGAAATTATATTATAGACTGAAGATTTTGCAGAATCTGACAGAAGGAAAGGATCTGATTTCTACTTCTTTACTTCTGCTTTTTCAGATGTGTGCACTCTGATCTCTTCCATTATTTATTTGTGTAAGCAGTTTCACAAGGAAATATTGTCAGACTTTTCTTAAAGAATGAGACTGAAAGATAAAGGTTCTATTTTCAAAGGGTATAGAACATGGATCCAACCCCTGGATCCCAGCTTCCCAGATTAATATTCATACCTAGTCTAAAGTTGTGATAATATTAGATACTCTATACAGTTTCAAAACTAATATATTATGGTATATATCTACTCTAAAACTCTGCAAGTCTAGACCTTTTTTTCCTAATAGAAATAGACAGATTTTAAGTAGGAAAATATATATTGTTATTTTTTGAATTTAGCTGCAATGGTACTTATTTGGATATTTGTAAAAATATTCAACTTATAATTAAGTTCAATGATACAAGATACTAAGAACGCTGGCCCCAGTTTAACAAAATACTTCATCTTAAATTATTTGCATAATCTCATTGAAGTTGATGCTAAAAATTAAGCATATGCTTAAATTCTTTGTTGTTAGACAACTTGAGACAACGACTCCTTATATACTACAATTCTCCAGCAGTCTTTCTTGTTGGGAAAAGAGATCTGAGGGTCATCAGTGTGGCTACAGTGAATCTTTGAATAAAGACAGTCTTCATAGGTTGATCTTTCATCCAAGAATGAGACAAGTACAGAGATATAGATAAAATGAGCACTTCGGAGTACATCTGTAAGTGAAAACACAATCCACTCTTTTCACCAAGAATGTCTAGAATATTTATTCATTGTTCAGAATTCCCCACAACTCTTTCATTTGTATTATCAGATGACGATCCTTATGGGAATTCAAATGATGTCAGGAATGATATCCAGAAAAGAAGTCTGGTCTTTTGGAAATTCCCTTCCACATAGAACATAAAATATGTCTTCCTAAAATGGTCTCCTGACATTAAGTATAGTGACCACTCTGTAAAAGCAGAGGACCAGCTAAGAGGTCTAGTAGGTTAGCTTTCTGTTTTCTTTTTAGTTCTACTGTTGAATGTCTCTGAGAATTGCAGCATTTCAATTCTTCCATTTCTATATCAGCATTTAAACACCAACCTACTTGCCTCTGTCTTAGCTCACTTTAAAAGGCAGAAAAAAACAAAACAAAAAAAACAAAAACCAGTTCTTCACAGTTCCTTCCCACAGCCAAAACCAATGCTTTCTTTCAAAAAAAAAAAAAACCTTTTATTTCTCACTGCTGCTGTCAGTCATTTTCTTGTCTCCTCCAAAAGCAATTCCATGCCTATGCCAGCAAATTAAGCATTCTCCAGCACTCAGAAAAGTGGTAGAGAATATAAAGAATAGAGTGGCACATGTCCCTGCTACTAAAACTTTTATCTTCCAAAATCTGGTCTTCCAAAACATCTAAGCTGTCTTTAACAAATGGTCCCTTGTCATTCCTCTTAACATCCAAAATGTGACAAGAATTGTATCGGGGAGGGCAGTGATCACACCAAAGTATGTTGGGGACGGTTCTAACAGCCTGCCCATGATCAAATTCCAGTGCCTGAGAATGCTGGCATTTTTATTGTACCAGCATACACACAGTCTGAGTGTCTGAATGAAGAGTCTGCAGTTTCAGAAGATGCATCAGTCATTTTAGGCCTGCTCTGCAACATGACTCAACAAACAAATACCATATTCCTTCACTACATACATCTGACGTTTGTGTGCTGAAGTTACACATTATTTCTGACTCAAAGCTGTGTTTTAACACAGCTAAAAGTCAAAATCCAGGAAGATCTATAGCAGAGTATTTTTTCTAGGGTGTTTTCATTCTAATAGGGTGTATTAGAATGAAAACAGCTTGAAAAGCTGAGGTCACATCTCGAATTATGGATTATGCAAAGCATCAATTCAGTGCAAATTTGATTCTCATTATAATAGATTGTTAGCTTCAAAAAAGGGTATCAGTTCTGTATGTATTCCATTGAGCAACATTTATTATCTAATTCCAGTCAGAGTCATAACTTCAACCTCATTGATCCTCATATACCTCAGACACCAAGAAAGTTATGCTTATTTCAAACTATTCAAATGGGAATGCAATTATTTATTAATCCTGTCACATTCATTTATTGCTACATAAGTTTTGATGCCCAAAAATATTTCTAAGGCTTAAGTTCTGCTCAACCTTTAACTCCAAAAAATGTACTTTAGACAATGTGTTTTATATTTTGTGTCCTGTGGAAGCATTAATAGAAATCAATCATGTAGGGAGACACAGTTTGAAATGTAATTATGGCAATCATTTAAAGATGCACTTCTCATTTTAACATCTTGCATTACTCTGCAGGATTGGAAGGCTGCTGTTTAACCTGCCTCTAACCTACTTATCTACCTTTCACAATCTAATTTATCATGCTAATGAACCATTATTCTTTGCATTTAAATATAGCTTAAAATAATTGAGTAGTGTTATTAAAAAGGAAAACTTTAAAAGGCTAAAGGAGAACCCAGTGCCAAAATACATCTTTTAAATTTCCTTTTAAAGTTCTGACTTTGATTGAATTTTCAGTCTGTTCTCTCTACTCTTAACAACCTTCCAGGTATTGTAGATTTTGGTGGTCAGTGCTCTATATCTCTTCAACCTAAAGATGTAGTTTGATTTACCTTTCTTGCGTGGCATTTCCTGCCACTACTCTGTTGCCTCCATTGTAGTGCTGTTTCATTGAGAAACAATTTTTTCCACTGTTTTTTCTTCAACTCACAAACTAGTTCAGTTGCTTAGGTCCTTGTGCAACATGAAGCTGGGAGAAAAGTTGACAGGATATTTAGGTAGATGTTGTCACGACTGCCACTGAAAATTAAAACATTTGAGACAGTTTTCGTAAGTATTATTTGAAGTTATATGGAAAAAAACGTTTGAGAGAGCTGAGTCCTAACTTAGTTAATAACACCTTAGAGGAGGCATTAAATGTAAGAAGAGTCTACCATGAATTCAGGAGATTGATCATCAAAGAAAACATCTGGAAGGTTGTAAAGCATATGGGTGAAGTGAGAATTACCAGAAGTCAAGCAGAGTTAGACTGGCAAGGAAATTAAAAGAAATGAGATAAACTTTTAAGCCAGGTTAATAAAAATGAACAAGAAAAATGGATGAAGGAATAGGATTAAATTTAATCTACATATGACCTCAGACTAAATGATTCCCTTTTTATTTAGTTTTCTTTAAGAGCAGAATAATTTATATGGCTGATTCCAAACAGAAGATAAGATACCAGAAATGGTAAGTTATGCATTCAGTTTAGGGATGAGAGAAGAGAGGAATAACAGGAATCAACTCAGAAATAAAAAGTAGCTGAGGGGGAAAAGAAGGCTTAGAAAACCTTGGAATAAATGCATACTTTATTTTTAATGTCTTTTACACCTGAAGTTTTGAACACTGTATGATCACAATCATTTTGTATATGATTTCTTGTAATTTATTTGAAAGATAAAGTAAGCATCAAGAACAACTCACCATTGACAATAAAATAAGTTAGAAGCATCCTCTGATGACCACCACATAATGATAAAGCCCCACACGTGACACTTTTAAATTCATTGAGAGTAGACAAGTGTATTCTGTCTGCAAAACAGGAGCCAGCAATTCTTCATTTCACGTGTACCAGTTTTACAAGCTGCATATTCATTTACTTTGATGTCAGAAGTTGGTTTTGTACAATGATGTGGTGAATATAAGGAAAAAGACAAATCCTCTCTATAGGACATAATGGAATATGTCTCCGGACAGAGATGCACACACACACACACACAGACACACACACACAACTAAACAAACAAAAGCAAATAAAAAGAAAAATCTTTAATTAGATTTCAACCTTTTATCTCAGCAAGCATGTAAATATGTGAAGCTGTAAAAGTGCACTTAGTTTCCTATAAAAATGTAAATCTTGAGCCCACCTACCCACTCTGCACACCATACTAATTAAAAGACAGTGGAGTAAGTCATAAATTTATAACACTGTATCTCTAACTGCACATTAAATATTACACTGAATGCTATTAGAGTTGCGAGGTCAAGCTTCCAAAAGTTATGGGATGACAGATTTACAATTACCTGTGTAGTCTGAACACAGCCACCCTGTGCAATCCATTTTTTTATTATATTAGATACCCTAAATTCTTTCAGGTCACAGGAAAGTTAATGCTCACTTACTGAACTGTATCCTATTTTCTATTCTTTCTTTCTTTCCTTCTTTTTCTTTCTTTCTTTCTTTCTTTCTTTCTTTCTTTCTTTCTTTCTTTCTTTCTTTCTTTCTTTCTTTCT
>JAUBNY010000131.1:672008-689117 GCA_032275445.1 Crypturellus soui | reverse complement strand
TTGTGCGGAAAATCTCGCTGTCCAGAAGTGAATGTCCAAAAAGGAGACAGAGGAGACCTAAAACTTTATTCGAATAATAGGAGAGTCCACCGGGCATATCCCTGTGGGGTCTCTCAAATTGCTGGGGGACGCAGCCCCCCTTTTATCCTAATTTCCCGAAGAGGGACGCCCTCTCCTTTTCCCCATTGGCCAAGGTACTCAGGAGTTACGGCCTTCCCAGTCCGCCTAGACCGAACTCCTGCCTTCCCCCGCTCTAAGATCACCTGACTCCTTTGTCCTCCCTGCTGCAGAATGTAGAGGAATTCCACCATTTCCCTTATTTGTAAAGGCCCTCAACTCTTGGCAGATGTTCTTTTGTACCCCTCAACTCATGGCTCTACTCAAGTCCCCCCCTCCTTTGTCCTGCTCTTCAGCCAGGCTGTGGGGGAATCTCCTTATGAAAATGCACACACCTGAGCTTTCCGCACACTATTATGTTCTATCAGAATCATAAGATTCAGGTCTATCTCCCCCTGTATGTGTTTTCCTCACTTATGAAAGAAGAAGAGATTAAGGCAAGAGGCAAGCAGGGAAAGCTTCAGGCCAAAGGACAAAACAAGGTAAATTTAGAAAACAGTATTTGTTTATTGCATTTGTTCCTTAGCAAGTGGCTTCCATAAGGATTTGCAATTTAATTGCAAATATCCCCCTTTTGATATGCTTTCTGTCATTCAAATGGTAAGGCATATTTATTCTTGTTCTGTTTCTCTATTGTGTAAAAATCACATTACTGCAGATGTTGGCAAAGTGTTGGCAAATTCCTTTACCATAAAACAGATTATGTAGAAAATAGAAATGATTTTATCTACCTCTATTTCTCTCATAATATTTACTGCAATGCAAATTTAAAAGTCTTGTGCTATGCATATGCCTTTTTAGATGTCTGTTAAAAAACAGTTGCCATAGTACAAAGTTACAATATCTCTTATGAACTTTTTCACTTGGATTTTTTTCAGTTAATCTTCCTCCTGTAAAAGTCATTTCATTGACTTAAGACATGTCTTCACTTCTAACACTACAGAATAACTTTAGGGCCTTTTATTCAAGTCTCTTTTCTTATGGTGAGAAAGGAGAGTATTTGTGGGAGAAGATGCAACAAGTATTGTTATCAAATTCCTTTATATTCTTTGTCTGTTCTTTTGTAGACCTCTGTATAACAGTTGTATTTCAATAGAAGAGCTCAAATACATATGTTTGCATGAGCACAAAAGAGCTACCATCACAAAGATGATATTTAAAAAGCTTTGCCATGGCTGTAACTGACATATTTTCTGCAGTTAAACTACATTTCAAATTTAAATTTGTTATACATGTTATACATGAACACATACATATATGTTTGTGTAACATTGGATTTTGAGTTGTTCTAACAGACAATGTGCTGATCTTCTCTCTAGAAAGAATAATATCCTTTATTGTTACCCCATTTTTTGCTGTTGTTAGCTGAACCTGAAAACTCTGTCAGGTTTGAAGACTTACTAAGGTTAAAATTCTTTGCTCAGGTGAGCAACTCGCATCAGTACTTGGGCTAGAATCTGTGTAAAATTTATATTTTTAAGACTATTGCAGTTTGAAAGGTGGGGAGAGAGGGTAGGGGAGGCTAATTTGGTAAGAGATGAATCCCCTTGCATTCCAGCTGATTCTCAGATGGCTGGACCCCTCTATGGATATCAAATACTGTGGTAGCTATAGGCTCGATTCTGGCAATACCGGTTTCACACAGTCTGTTGACTGGAGGTCCAATCGCCTTCCAAACAAGTAGACAAGTTCACAAATAGCATGATTTTTTCAAATGCAACATTTACAAAGCAGATTTAGGATGTCAGTACAGTAAATTTTCTACTACAGCGTGGGATTTTTAGCTAGCTCTTAAATGTGCAATCTTCACTAACCACAGAAGATGAGGGAGGGGTCTCAGTCTCGTGGAGTCTCCTCAGGTGGTGTCCCAACTCAAGGGGAGGAAAAGGGTTCAGCCCACCAACTGACTCAGAAGTTACAGTGGAATATTCCAATTTTTTTCCTCCTCAGTTCACCTTTATATATATATATGTATGTATATGTATATATATGGAGCTTGAGTGACTTTAGTCATACTTACTTTAGTTATTGGTGAAAAAGTCTCTTGCTTTCATTTAAAGGTACAGTCAATCAAATCTAGAGAACATGCTCAGTGAAAAGTGGTTGTACTTTGCAGATGGTAACTTTTGGGATGGAGGTGTGCATTGGCATTATAATGAGATAATAATGAGGAAAGTTCAAGCAAAGATCATCTGAAATGAGTGATTTGCTACCATTGCTGGCTCAGCACCGGACATGTGGTGGAATATTTCCCATTGGACAGCTGTTGTGCAGTTTATCAGCTGCACTGCACAGGGTGTACAACAGAGTTGGCCTGCGGTGTCTTCACTCTGCTCCACTCTGCATTACTCCTCTTTGCAACTGCGAGGAGGACAAATTGTGTTGCCTAGGGAACCGTGGAAGAGCAGAGTCCACTCATATCAAACCATTGTGGAAGTGGCAACAGTGTAACACCTCAAGCAAGCTTCTGTAATGCCCTAACTTCTGCTAAGCCCTAGTTTCCCCCTTTTCGAGGAGGCTAAGCCCTGCTAAGCCCTAGTTTCCCCCTTTTCTTCCACAGACTCTGAATCTTACTGAAATCTGCTGTCATAGGAAAAGATTCATCTTGTATAATCTGCATGAATTTTAGAATCCAGAGCCAGGATCTGAATGGCAAGTTTTGATCCTTGACTGTGTTCTTTCGATTCTTTCATTTCATAATAAAGATGCCTGAAGACCACTTAACATATTGAATGTATACTAGAGCTCTTCTCGGACCACTTGCAAAAAAGATTTTAAAAATCTTTTTTATCAATTTTATAATTGATATAAAAGGCTGGTGTAGGATGCTTGTCTCACTGTAGGACAAGAGTTTCGTTGTGAGGCGGTCATATCGTGAAAGGTATATATATACACATGTATGCTGCTACACACATTTTTTTCCCTTTCTTCCTTTTTTTCTCATTTGCACAGATAAAAATGAGGACACAGTAAGATCTGTGACACTTCACAGATCACAGATTTTTCATACAGATCTCACAGATTTTTTCATACATGAAATATATTTATGTGGATGCTTCTGATGAGGCTTCCTGAACAATAGAGTCTTGCCTTTAAATAAAATCTCTTTAAGCACTTTTTGCAAAGATTATATCAAGTTCATGATTCTGGATATTGATTCGCACAGAATCACAGAATGCCTAAGGTTGGAAGGGACTTCTAGAGATCATGTAGTCCAACTCTCCTACTCCAGCAGGGACACCTAAAGCATGTGGCACAGGGTCTCATCCAGGTGGATTTGGAAGATCTCCAGAGAAGGAGGTTCCACAGCCTCTTAGGCAGCCTGTTCCAGGGCTCTGTCACCCTCACAGGAAAGAAGTTCCTCCTCATATGGAGATTAAACTTCCTGTGTTTCAACTTAACACTCGTTACCCCTTCTCCTGTCACCGGCCACCACCGAGAAGAGCCTCGCCCCTTCCTCCCTACAGTCATCTCTCAGGTACTTGAACATGTTGATCACATCTCCTCTCAATCTTCTCTTCTCCCGGCTAAACTGGCCCAGCTCACTTCTTAGTCTTTCCTCATATGATAGATACTCTAGTCCCTTAATCATCTTCATGGCTCTATGCTGGACCCTCTATAGAAGCTCCACACTCCTCTTGTCCTGGGGAGCCCAGAACTACACCCAATACTCCAGGTGCGGCCTCACCAGAGGTGAGTAGAGGGGCAGGATCCCCTCCCTCGACCTGCTGGCAACGCTCCTCCTAATGCAGCCAGGATCCCATTGGCCTTCTTGGCCACGAGGGCACATTGCTGACTCATGGTTAACTTGTTGTAAACCAGACTCCCAAATCCCTCTCCATGGAGCTGCTTTCCAGCAGGCAAACCCCTAATCTGTCCTAGTGCCTGGGGTTATTCCTTCCCAGACCCTGCACTTGTCCTTGTTGAACCTGAATTTTAAGAGCAGGACAACAGCTATTTTAGCGAATAGTTTTTGAGCTAATCTATTGGAAGGAAATAGACTTTGCATCCTCTTCATAGCTGATGTAGTGGATATGCCTCTCTGCTATTGCAGGCACTATGCCATGAGTGTCTATGCCGGCTTTTCTGAAAAGCAGTGTTTGTAAAATCTAACAACAAGGCTGAGCAGTCATTGATTTTGCCTACAAAATGCTTCAGAAAAGTTGTGCAAGTCCTGAGGAGAATTCCATTGTTGTAATATATGAACACACAATTACACTTAAAAAATACTTAAGAGAAAATAAATCTAGAATTTAATTTATTTTCCCATTTTACAGATGACCTCATGGACTTCATGGTTGAGTACAACCATTAAATTAATCAGAAACGAATTAACCTAAATCAATGCTGGGTTAAAAAAAAGCAATGTTGAACTTTATGAACAAAATATCCATATTTGGCATAAGTGGATACAGTTTCATTTTCAGTAAAGCTGTCCTATTTCCTCTACCTATTTATTTATCTTAATATATGTTATATTCTGTATTTTAAAAATAAACTTTTGATGGAATTGATTTCTTCTTAAATTGTACGAAGAAGTGAAATGTCACTGCATTTCTGACTATGAAAGAGCACTACTATGTCATTTTTCAAATAGTAATACCTTTTAGGCTATTATGACACTTTGAGATCTTAATTTGTATTTAATTCCTTTTCATTTGGCCTCTTCCATCTGCAATTATGTTTTGTTTTGTTTTCCGTAAGAACTGTCTCCAAACTTTGAAGAATGAATATGTGTAATCCCTCAGATGTGCTTATCGACCACTATGCATTTTTAGTTTCAAATGTTTGATTTAAAGCACTATAAAAACAACAGGGTGGTATTGAAAACTACAGGTTTTGTAATATCTCTTCATGAGGCAATGATGATCACAGGACTGTTTCTCAGAAATCTGGGGTTTACAGGTTTACTTGTCAAATGTATGAGTCTGTTCAATTGTTTGGA
Organism: Crypturellus soui; assembly: GCA_032275445.1. Lineage (NCBI taxonomy): Eukaryota > Metazoa > Chordata > Aves > Tinamiformes > Tinamidae > Crypturellus > Crypturellus soui. The sequence goes on along the minus strand of JAUBNY010000131.1, from coordinate 684,055 downwards.
TTTTTTTTTTTAACTTACCAAGGTAATCTTAGTTCCATGTCCATAATATTTTAAATGAGAATAAGTAAAGGAGAGAAAAAGCATTCCTTTCTAACAAACAAGCAAAAATAATGTGTTCAAAGGCATACAGATTTAATTCTATCTGATAAAACATGGAAGCATAAACAATAATGAAATATAGCCACATGCAGTAAATAAGAAGATAGGTAGGTCAAGTGAAGTTCTGAATCACAAATGAGATCCTTTCACATGCAGATTTCACATTATTTATTTATGTGAATTTATGTGTATTTATGTTTATTTATTTATTATTTATTTATATAACCAGCTGCTATTTGCTAGGGAAGCTAAAATATGAGTTTATTTAAACTTTCTGGTGAAGGCCAGGAAAAAATCATGAAAATTACTGGTAGATTTGAAGTTCAGTAAAGTATGACAATGAAAAATTATTTTTAGGATGTAGGGCTTGCTTTTTTCTACTTTCTCCTATATATTAGGAATTGTTGTTACAAGCAACAAGCATAGCTTTTATAAAGCAAAGGCATTGAAGTAGCTGCATAACAAAGACACTTTCAGGACCATTCCTTCCTTTCCTTTCTGTTTTGTATACTTCTTGTCTGCATTGAAATTACAAACAATGCCAAGTGCTATTGCCTTTATTCATACTCAATTCAGTATATAATTCATTTGAACATGGACACCTAAGGCATCATTAAGGTGGTGATGTTCTTTCTGTCCCATCATTTATCTAGTCAGCCAAGATGCAGAAGGTTGGGGTCTTAGTGCCACGCAAACTCAAGAGATTGATCTGAAGAATTTTCTGCAATATGTTCTTTAATCACTAGACTGTAAGAAAAAAGATGGTGATCACCCTATTGTAAAAATTAACTTTTTTTTTTTAGAGTGAAATATTCTTTACTTTTTCTCTGTGAATTTAAAAGGAACTTAGGTGACATGAACAGTATAAAACACATTAGCTATATAAAATGATGTACCCGAACTCCAAGCTGGTTAAAATAGAAAGCTTTTAACTTTGTACTTTGGCAACAGTATCTTACAAAACAATTAATTCCACTGTTTTCAAAAATAAAGTCTGTGAATGGCTCACTGACAACCACACGTAGTCATCATGAATGTTGCACGAATGACAGTTTAAGTCTTTTTTTTTGCCATGTTTGAGAAAGTGCTGTCTTACATGAGTAATTTGGTGTGCTTATATCCTAATCATAGAATCATTATGGTTGGAAATGACCTTCAACATCATCAAGTCCAGCAGTAAACTTAACCTTAAAAAAAAAAAAAGTTGTTTTGCTGTTGGAATGTAGGTAAAAATGTTTTTTCTGCCTTTTACTAAAATGGAACCATCACAGTTAAGAGATTTTATGCATGAATTTCTTTTTCTTGAATGTATTTCATCATACGAATCTGTTACCAACTTCTATTCAGTTTTTTCAGGGCACTTTACAGAAAATAATGACATTGAGAAAATAAGCTGAAGGACAAAAAAACAGTAAAGCGTCTCTAGAGACACTTTATTCATTCTCCTTTAATGACAGATATCAACACTATAGGCAGCTGCAACTGATCTAATTGTTTAGATTTTCTACTTAATCTATTGCATTCCTAGGATGCAATTTATTCATCCTCAAGCTGACATCTAAAATGGATCAAATGAATCAGGCCCTTGAAGTGTCTATTTATTTCCTTCGTCTTTAAAGGAAGATTAGAATGACTGTCTCAGATATAACCATCAGGCAACTGAAATCCACACCAGCAATTAAATTTAGCACACACAAATACTGTTTTTGTGATGTATTGGAGGAAATCATCTGGATTCCAATATCCTGGTAAAAATTAAATCCCTAAAAATAGAGACAACTTACAGGGTAGTAATTGCATTCAAGATGATTGGTGTAAAAATCAATACAAATGAAACTGTTTCTCAGGCTTACATTACATAATTACATCAGAGCAGAATCACACATGAACCTCTTCAGTGACTACTCACCATTTCTTAGTAACAGTATATTTGACAGCATTTCAACAAATTGCATAAGTAAAACGTGTAATGTATAAAAAGGTAGTGGCAAGAAAACAGTCTCTGTCATATCACAAAAAGTTTTATTTGAAGCAGGATATTGTATCCCAGACATGCATTAGGCTTATAGAAAGGTTTCATTTTAAATGCAAATGTAACAGAATTCGGTGAGACTGAATTCACCTGATTTTATTATACGTTTGTTTTGAACTCTGATTTTCTTTTTCTTTTGTTAGATTCCTGCAATATTGTGTCAGAGAAAAATCAGTTACTCTTTCTGTCTCCATTAGTGTTCACATCAATGGCCCCTCAGAACATTCCACTTTATGTTAGCTGAGGAAACAGTAATATCTGGAGGTAGACGAAGTAAATAGTACTGTGTGTTTATTATAATCAATTTATATTGGAAATAATATTTTTTCCTGTTTGTATAAACTATAGTGGGAAAAAGGCTTTAAACCCTGCCTGAGGTTTGGGGTGTGCTACCACAATCAGAAAAATAGCTATTTATAACCAAATCACATTTCCATAACAGAAGTAGCGATGCAGAAGACTTTAGTTTTAATATTAATTTTTCCTGTTTGTATTATTTCTGCTCATTTTAGATTTTATTAAACTCAATTCACATTTGGTAGGTCATAGCTACCAACTTTATCTGAAGTGTAAATATTGTAGTATGATTTTTTTTTCTTGGAATGAGTTTAATTTCAGTTAATTTTAACCTGTAATCCATGCATGCATTGTTAACTGGGAATATGTAATATTCAGTAGTTATTGACTTGGATAACATGAATATACTTTACCACTATAGTTGTTGTCAATAATTTGCAAGTAAGCTGTTAAAACCTCCCATTTCATCTTTTTAGTGTGTGAAACACATAAATTTTGTTACAATGAACTAAGCAAAGCTTATGTAAAATTACACTGATAGTACAGATGCACTTCACGCATTACTTTTTGTTAGCAAGGTTATTAGACTGTACTTTTTGGTGTGTGCAATAGCACTTTGTAAGTAAGAACTATTCTTTTCAGCTCTTAGGCTACTAATACATTTAAGCCACCTGGTGATCAGTTAAGAATATTTCTGCAGAAGGTGATGTTTTCTTACTAAATATATCAACTGCATTTTTTGTGACTTTCCTTACAATATCCTTTAACATGGCATTCATTCTTTAAATTATTCTATATTAAAACCCAAATTGTCTCAATATTTTCTATTGTTGTGCAGCTGCTGAAACCAAACAAGAAGGCTGAGCTTGCATAACATTTTGAAAGGCTCAGCGGATATATGAATATATTTTACCTCAATGTAGAAGACTTAGCAGTCTTCTAAGGCTTATCTTCCTGATCCACATTTTCACAGAGTAGTTGGGACTAGCAGGGATCTCCAGAGATGATCTGATCCAAGACTGCTGCTCCAACATGATCAACTAGAGCAGGTTGCCTACGTCCATGTGCAATTTGGGTATCTCACAGATGGAAGGCTCCATCACCTTTCTCATATTCTGGTACCCAACTTCACTTCGGAGTGTTTTCTTGTGGAATTCCCTTTGTTTCAGTGTGTTCCCATTGCCCCTCAGCCTGTTACTGGGCTCCTCTGTGGTCTCATCTGTCCCGGTCCCCTTCACACTCTCCCCTCAAGTATTTGTACACAATGATAAGATTCCCTGATCCCAGGTTTCTGCAGGATGAATATCTCTCATCCTCCTCATACAAAAAGTGCTCCTGCCCCTTAGTCATCACTGTGGCCTTTTTCAGACTTGCTGCCATACTTCCGTGTCTCTCTCGTATGTGGGAGCCCAGCGCTGGTCACAGCACTCCAGATGTGATCTCGCTGGTTCTGAATTGAGGAGAAGGATCACCTCCCTCACCCTATTGGCAATGTTTTTCCTAGTGCATCACAGGACACATTTTGGCCTCCTTGCCAAAGGACACACTGGCTCATGTTCAATGTATATGTTCATATATATCTATGACTAACACTGCTAGTAACAAATGCTGGACTTAAAATAGGCAAATAGATGACTTTGCAATGCAGAATATGTAATGTGAGGATAACAAATGAAAGAATACAGATGAGTTTACAGAGAAACAACAACAAAAAAGAAATAATTTAAAAGCAAAAACACTTTAAAATGTATATCATATTTATCAGCAATTTAGGAGGGACTACACTTTTACAATAAGACTTGCAATTCAAGCAAATTATGAGAAATTTGTGCAAGCAAATTGCGAGCAAATTCACTTGACTGAATCTGCCTTTCTGGATTTTTTTATTAACAATTACATGCCACTATGGTTAGATATGGCTGCAGGCTTAGGTAACTAAGTCTAACATTTGATTATCCATCATATGTTATTTGGGCAGCCACACACACAAGAAGAGAAGCTGACTTACTATTCTGCCTTGCTGCACTAGTAATACTACCAAATTGCCCATAACTTCCAAACCAACAGCTGTCCCAGCTCTGATCACACTTAGTTTCTATACCTGTTGTCTTTTCCACAACCAGAGGTGGAATATGCTTTGTGGTAAGTCATTTTGCCCTAGGTAAGTGAACTAGAAAAATAAAAAAGAAATAATTAATAGATTGCTTAAAGAAATTGATTCAACTTGTGTGTTAAATAACTGACTTGGTTCAGGAAACATGGTTTCCATTGATCAGCTGGCAATAATATACAATTATGACAAATGATAAAGGAGTTTAAAAGATGAGATGAAATACCAAGGGTTTACTATTTGATGTACATTTTAAAAACATAGGCTATAATCGCTGCTTTGAGCAAACATTATGTTCACTAGTCATCTGCATAGTATTACTTACCATATGTCTTAGTTGAGTTTCTTATATAGATGTACTAGGTGGAATATCATTTTACTAAGAAGTGAAATAATCTCATCTTTAGAAAAAAATGAGGAAAATGGCATCTTTCAGATGCTAAACCAGCTCTCTAACACTAACATGCAGGAGGATTAGAAAACCAATGGCCTAAACCAGTAGTAGTTGTACATAAAGAAAGATATTCAGGAGCTGTAAATGCACTTTAGAGAATATTTCAGCTATCTCTTGTCAACCCTTTATACCTCTCATAAATTTATGACATCTATGAAGCTTTGACTTTACTGATGTAACAAAAAAAACAGCTTACTATTTATCAGCCATACATTTGAACATTAAATGAATGGTCAAACTGCCTTTAAGGGAAGTTTATTATTATTATTATTTTATTTTATTTTGTTTCATTTTATTTTTTAATTCAGAGATGGAAAAAGTAAAAGTGTATAGGTAGTAACACAAATCATAGTAACTCAGCTGACTGGTGACAATTTATGACTCTTGTTCGATTATGTGCTCATATGCTGTGCCTGTGGTTTGCAGTGACTCAGATCACCTTGATATAAAGCAGAATAACATGCTCCAATGCAAACTGCCATATCAAAAATTTTACCTGGAATCGCATGTAAGAACCAGCTGCTGTCTAGGAAACATGCTATGTTTGTAAGGCCTTCATTTCCTGCTGAGCTATTCAGCTAAGGCCAAGGTCTTCCAGATTTACTTCTTAGATGCATCTAGGTACTTAGTTATCTTGTCAGAATTGACTTAGAGGTCATACTTAGCACAATTCTTAGAGAACAGCAAATAAATAAATCTGGGAGATTATGACCTTCTACTTTTCTTTATGACATACAAGAAGCAAAGTATGGAGCCATTTATACCCATTAGTCTAGTGGAATGTGAGCAGTGCAAAATAATTGGTCTAGAGTGGGGGTAGAATTTGATGCAAAATCACCACAAAATAGTGTCTGCAAGCCTCCAGCTATTACCTCAATCAAGACAATCAAACCATTCTCCTAGACTTAGTTTGGAACTGCAGGTCTCAGCTGTTATCCTTGGTTTACGTCCTATTCATACACACAGAACTTGCAATTCTGAACTAAAATCTCCATTTAGTCAAAGCTTAATTTAATCAGAAATAAAAAAAAAAGGAAAAGAAAAAGAAACATTATCTAACATCTCTACATTGCCTCTTTCAAGAATAAATGAGGCCCTTGACAGGGCTAACTTTTCTCAAGTTTTCTTTAGTCTTTGCCTGTATCACCTCTGATACCAACAAATACAAGCATCCTTAGAATTAGAAAATCTTTATTTGAATCTCTGATTTTTGGCCCCCTTTGTAGGTAGCAAAGAGAAATGATCAATTCTCATGTAAGATTAATCTCTTGTAAGTTATAGACCTAAACAAGATCAGATGAAATAAGTCATAGGAATACACCAGTCTCTCCATGTAGTATAAAGGATGACACAAAGTCATCCACAAAGTCAGCCCCGTACACAAAGAACTTAAGCCATTATGTTTCCTCAGGGAAATGCCCTATTAATTTATTATTAAATATATATAAATATATATATATATATATAAAAATCTTTATTCTCTCTGAACTAACATCACAAAGAAGACTTTGCTCACAAAAAGAAAAAAAAATCATTTTTTTCTCTGTTTTACTAGTATTGCTACAGATCTGCTTCATATTGGCCACAGTATCTATGTGTTGACTTTCAACCTAGAATATGTTAGTCCCTAAGGATTCTGTATGACATCATCCTATAAATAGCGAAGTATGTTGTATGCATATTCATGCGAGATTCTAACTGGCATAACTAGTCAGTTTTAGCCATTTATTCAAGGAAGTAAAAGTCAAATCTATTTTAAGAAAATTATTACAAAAGATGTTGTTGGATGGATATTACAAATGGTGTTTGCAGCATATCTTTGAATGTTTAGAATGAATTTAACTAAAACAAGAAACTATAGGAGAAAATGAGGAAAAGTAAACCCCACAAATACAAAGGAAGGAGTAACAAAGCAGAAATAGAAACATCATATTTGCAAAAGCATTTTGCACAGAGAATTTATACAGATTAATATACTGCTCAGTGCCAGGAAAATGTATTAAAAGGAAGCACATAAAAATGTGTATGTGTGTTTCTCAAGAAGCAGATAACATTATGCAAAATAATGTGTTTACAAAATGTACATGTATTACTCCAGTGCATATCCACTTACTGTGCATGTCTCTAAATTGTGGCAGTTTTTGAGGTACGTAATGTTTGTTTTGGTTATTAACTGTAGGCCGTAACATTTGAAAAATTTACTTTTGTTTGTTGTTTTGATAGTTTTGATTTTTTTGAAGGGGAGAGGGTAGCTGCTATTTCTGAATGAAACATCATGAATGAAATGCAAGTATGAGCTTAGAAAAATATTTCTACCTGATTAAATGTTCTTTATTGATATTATACGGGACTGTTTTGAAAGGCAGCTGTGGAGCACGCTGAAATATTTCGTGTAAGAACAGATAAAACCTAACAAACAGAATGATTGTAGTTTATCATGACTCTCTACGTCTATAACCACAGATGTTGTAAATATTACACCGCAAATAGGACCAGTTGAATAATACAGAAACACTAGAATTTACAAGATAATTTTGATACTTGCTTCTGTAAATAAGTATTTTCTAATTCATTGTGAGGTAGTATTTCAGAATTTCCACTTGCATAAGTCCTACAGAAGTTCATGGATATTTTGGTTATCTATAAATCACCCTTTCTATTGAAAGCTCTGGGAGGAATTAAGCTTTATTGATGGTACAGATGTTATTTATTGATGCTATTGAGATTAGGTATAATAAAATAAAAAATACTTCCCAATATACACAAGACTGTCTTCCATGAACTGTTAGATCTCATTAAGAGCTGAGGAACTGATCAAAATAAAATTGTTGCAGAAGCACAGTAATTCACATTTTGTATAAATGTTATGTAGGATCACAAGCACTGAATTCTTTATTAAAAAGTAATATTCCTTCTTGTAAGCAAGGAATACTAAATACACGCAAATTCTCTTATTTAATTTGTTTTTTATAAAAAATCAAATTTTCTAATTATAGTAATTGCTACTTTCTAATTTATAATCTAATATATGAAGGCTTGTTTAAACTCAGAAAGGAAAAAAAGGTTTAGGGACTCATGTGACAGACTAAAAAGATACACAGATGTTCTCTGCTTGCAAGATAAAACAAAGCAGAAAGACATAGCTTGCTGGAGAAATACAAGTTAAATGAGGTGATACTACTGACTGCAGTACACTTTGGAATTGTTATAGTATATTAAAATGACATACATAAAAGTATGTCATTAAGGATATAAAAATAATGTTCCATTAATTAACTATCCTGTTTTATTTCCCAGTGAAAATGTAGCTAAGGGCTAATCATCAATGATGTTATGTCTTATAGTTCATGGTGAAGGCATGGCAGGAAGAACACTCTTTTCTTATTATTTGAACATGCCACACACGGATGCAAAGATTGTTTAATGATGTTTGTTTGATGATTGTTTAATGATTCTGAGAAAAAAACAAAGTGAACAAACAAACAACAAAAAACATCTCTGTGGTTTTCTCAAAAAAAAATTCTCCAGACATTTTGGCAAATACTGATTTAGCACTTAGGAAATTGTATCTTTTCTCTCTTTTGCAATTCAGACAACAACATTTAAAATTTCTCCTGTGCCTCATCTCTTCCTGCAGTTCCCTTAAAGCATCTGTAAAACTATGTTCGTGTTCTACATAAAATCTTTCCTAAAAATTCTCTTCTTAAGAAACTTTCCTTGTTAGATTTGCTGATGTGCAGGATAGCATACAGGCTTATAGTGCTTCATTCTTTCTCTGTATTCCCTGTTTTTGTTTCACTTCCCTCAGTATAGCGAGATATCAAAGGCCTGAGATTCACAGGAAATGTTTTAAATTTTCCTTCCATTAATTTCTTCCCTACTGGACTTACTATTTTAAGAAGGGAGAACTGCACACGATTCTACACATTTTCTTCCATTTAAGTTTTGCTTTTATTTGTGTTTTCAATTAAAACTTTGCTTTTACACCTCTTAGTCCTTTTTTTTTCGCTATATACTAACAAGAAATCCAGTGTGTTCAGAAATAACAGAGAGCCAAAAAGAGCCAAAATTCAGAGCTTTTTATCTTCCTTCTCCAGTTTGAAATTAGTTGGTTTGAATAAATAAAAAAATGTGTCACACAGTTTTTTTTTTTAAGACTTTTAATTTAGAGACATGCATGTATGCATATGTGCATGTTACATCACAGTGCAAGTATAAAACAGGAAATAAAAATCCTTCAGGTTAATATAGTTCGCAGCAAGGATAAAAGCATATCAACCTATGAGACAGCAGGATCTACATTCCAATTGAAATATTTAATACTCCAGGAACAGTATTTCAGTTAACAGTTTTTCAAGAGAAAATATTTTATAAAATGACAGGTATTTTTTCAAATAGTTTGACAATCCAAATTAAGGTGTCAATTTAAATATTATTATCATGCTTATGAAAAAATTCAGATAGAGTTTATGAAAAAAATTTCAAAGACTTCTTAGAAAATGAAAGATTTCTTTCTTGCCGTTTTGTCTATATATTTTAGAGAATCAGTCCTATGCTACTGGCTACTAGCTGTTTAGACTATTGAACTAATAATACTTTGGTGTAATATTTTGATTCTCTAAACCAAATATTTAGGAGGAGTTTCTTTTTATAGTGCATATTGGAGACTTGAAGTATAGGTTTCACATAATTTTTGATAAAATTCTGACATCACCAGGAATATTGAAACATAATTTTTGTTTTACTAATTTTGCAGAAGGAAGTGATGCTCATGATAATATCTATTCTGATGTGTGGAAATTGTATGCCAATATATCATCATTCATTTAGAAAATTTCAAGACTAAGCACAAACCTAAGTAAAGTTATAGACTCGAAGTCTCACACTGGTGAAAGGCAAATATTACTTTGAAAACTTTTCATTTCAAACTGCGAACTCATCCAAATAAAGTGGTCATGCAGGGCTGTAATAACCCTGTACTTTCTAAATAAAGAAAATAATAATTACCTTGCTGCAGAATGTAGTTTTAGGTAGCATCAGTAGGTAGCATTTTTGTAATGAAATTTCACTGGATGGTTTTGCAACCCCCTGTGGACTTTTTTTAACGTGTAATGTAATATTCCTTTAGTTATTGCCTAGTAAAATCGTGTATAATTTGGGAATGATGCCCTACTTCTTGGTCAAATTTGGCTGAATCTCATCTACCTGTTCGAATATATCTTTGAAATGAAAACAATTGCGTAGCTTAGCCAAAGACAATACACATCCAGATGTATTTAAATTTTAGACTACTGAAGACATTAATCAGTTGAAAAGATCATAAGTTTCTTTCTACTTATATATAATGTATTTCTCACTATGAAATCCATGAAAAATAGCTCCTATATTACTTCTGAAAATTACTGAACTTCAATTTAATGTGGTATTGAGGAGGAAGCAAGATGTGGAGCCCTGTCAGTCTGACAGGGAACTCTCAGCAGAATGTAGCTAAGAAAGTAATAGTTCTGTTTCACAGTTCAGATTGCTTGTTGCTGTTGACCTCATACTGGCATCCTGGTCTGTACTTGTAAAAGAACAGGTAGAGCTATAGGTCTTAGAGTCTTCATGTAGATGCTTATTGCTCATCCTGATCATCTTGCTTTTTTTTTTTTTTAAAAGCTTCTGTGTCATTTTCAGAGATTTCTTCTTTGGGTATCCTTATTTTCAGTAATCTTCTCCTTGGTCTACATTAGAGAGAAAAATTCTAGTCTTCAGAGCAACTGTGAGTGAGCAAAGAAGGCACGGCATTGCCTTCACTGGGGAATGGAAGAAATTTTCAGTCTGGTGTCTGCACTGAGCTCTGGTGCCTGCTCTTCAGCAGATACCCAGTCTAGAGCATAGCTTTCCATCTCAAATGTGAATCTAGATCCAGTATTCCCTGTGGTAAACACAAAAATCCAGTCTTCTCTTTGAGAGGCTTTAAGTTAACCCAATGAACTTTTTGTAGAAGCATCTTGCAGATTCAGTCAAAAGTTTTTGCACAAAAAGTGAAACATGTCGTCTTCACCTGCTGAACTAAACTTGTAGGCAGGAAATATTTATCCACACCTGGATTATGTTTAGGACACCAGAGAAATCAGAAGGAAAGAGAGTATTTAAGGAAAATAAAGTTTCTGTGAACCACATTTAATCTTAGAAACAATGCAGTTGAAGTTCCCTACTCAATTGCAATGTGTCGCGCGCTGTATTAGCCACATGACATATTAATGGCAGTCTTCAGCCAGCATGTTAGACAAAGTGTTATTTCCACTTTTATTATTTTTTCACTGTGCATGGGTGGCTTCTACTGGTGAAAGAAAGCAACAGAGTGTGGCAAAAAAAAAATAAAAGCTCTACTAAATGTATTTTGTAAACAGTCTATAGCCTGATGTGTGTCCTTTGACACCATATCCTAGTGCATTGAAAAGAGTAATAAAGTGCTGCTGCAACATGGGAGTCTTTGCAACGGCAATAGATTTTTTGAAGCCTTACTGTTACAGATTAAGGTATGAAAATAGGACTGTCAGCTTTCAAAGTATAAAAATATGTGTTGTGCTAGTAACAATATTTAAAATCTTCTTTTGCATGCATCCTAAATACTTTTTTCTGTGTTCTTTTGACAGATTTGGGGAATTTTAGTGGTCGGACAAGAAGTGCTGTCTCTGTGCGGGAAGGTCAGGGAGTTGTCCTGATGTGCTCCCCTCCACTTCATTCACCAGGTACAGTAGCCTGCAGCTTGGACCCACCCTGGTCTTTTACAGCATGCTCATTATTTTTGCATATACACTCAAATGTGGAACTTTAAACATGAAATATACACTGATCTACTAACAGTGTCTGGAGTACCAAGGAGTAATTAAAACTCATATACTATAAACACTAGTGAATAGCAGCAGACTTTCTGTTATAGGATTGCCATATTCCTACTACTAAAGCTGAATACAAGAGAAATAGTTTCCGTGCCTCCAGTGGAATATACTGCCTTGAGGTCACAAAAGATTCAGAGTTTAGAAATCTTCAGAAATTGTTCCAAATGT
>JAUBNY010000131.1:658867-670069 GCA_032275445.1 Crypturellus soui | reverse complement strand
GTATTGTTGTCTGTAGTAGCCTAAATTAATTTTTGTCCTTAAAATCATCTGTCAAAAAACCCTTAGATGAATACTAAGCTGCTGTAGAAGGTATATCTCTGTCAAATATTGTTTAAAGTTTACCTGGAGTGCATAAATATCTAACATTAACATGGCCAGAGTTATGAGGATGTTTTCTGACAGAGAAGGTCTCTCATTTTGTAAAGGAACAGCACAAACTCAGCTATATTGATTTACCTATATTGATCAGCACCCTTAGAAGTAATCTTCATTTAATACCCTAGAAGAGAGATCCATGATAGAATATCAAATCTAATCATTCTCCACAACCTCATAAGCAATTCTTCCTTCAATGGAATTCTATTCCTCAATCTCTAAAGTTAATAACTGCTCATAAGTTTACCTGAGGATTGAATCCTTTTAAAAAATGACAATATCATTGTCATTGGAAAAGAAAGATGTCTGAGTGAAAGAATATTAAAACAGACATGAGTTTATTAACATGTTTTGAAATGAGAGATAAAGTTAATATTTTTGATTGAATAATTGATTGAATAATACCTATAGCCCATTCTTTCAGAACACCATTCTTCCAGAAAAAGATGAATGTCTTTACAAAGCACCAATGACTTAAAAATACTACACTTTCTTTTGGGAAAGCAGGTTTCATATACATATATATATATACTTGATTTCTGTTTATAAATGCTTTGATGTATTATCAAGAGGTAATACAATAAATAAACAGATGAACAAACACAATCTTGGCATATATAGAGATTATTCATGTAGATGTTCCTTAGATTGTTGTCCAAATATTTTACAGAAAAAATAAGCAAAAAATGCACCTGAAATATATTCAGAACATCAGTGTGGTTCAGATAGAGAATTATATCTCAATTTTAATAAATGAGTTTCTTAAGTTCCTATCCTTCCTAAGAAATAAATGAGTAATAAATTGAGGGATTTTTTTTTTTTCATGAGAGAGACTCTTTCCCCCTTCTGAGTGGCAAAGGAAAATTGCCTAGATGTTGATTCTGTGTAGACACTTTCTCCTGGAGATAAACAGGCACCAGGAGATTCTCAAATTCTGCTTTTCCTGGATCATCATTCCAAAAATGCTTCCATTCGTTTCTTTGGGAGTCCCATATAACTTTAATTGTCTGCTCCAGGAACTCTTTCATTATTTTTTTTTCTATGTAAGTCCTTAGCTGCCCTTTGTGAAATATTTTCATAGTGGATAATATAGTTATCCATAAATAGCACATTTGCATATTTGATCCTTTATATATATATATATCCATTTTTGTTTGTTTGTTTGTTTGCCATTGGCTCTTTCCCCTCAGTGTGTTTACTAGAGAGTTAACTCTTAGGCAGTCTTGCTAAGTGAGATGATCATTAATTACCAGCTGCTTAAATAACAAGTTCTGTTTGATGAATCCATTTAGAAAGGCCTTTCCTGATTTTTTTTCCCCTCCCATAAACAGTATTATTGTTACTCATTGTGGCATTCCAAAGGATGTAAATACAGGGTTTTGTTCAGTCCTTTAATCATCTTAATTACAAGGCTTACCATAGTGAGATTAAAAATGAATGGAAGATTTCATCTAGATTTACATATTTCCCACAGAATTAATGCTTTCAGATGCGCTTTTTAAGGCTTTTATTCAAAGCTTGCAGTATCTACTTAATAGAGAATGGAGATTCTTATTGTTGGAATTTGAACAGGGTTTGTGTATCGCTTTCTGCAAGTATGGAAAGGAGATGCATGTTCCTTCCTGCATCAAAGGGATGAAACTGCCTGGAAAAAAGGTACTGCTTCATGATCTTTCAACAGAACATCTCTACAGATGATCAGCTGTAGCTCTTTTATCTCTTTCTAAAGAACAAACCTGATTTTACTCAGTTTGGAAACTATGGTTTAGGCTGTATCTTTCTGACTCCCATTTACTGTTATAAAACTGTAACTGTAATGTGTCATGAGAGGAAATTAATACCAGTGCTACTGGAATGAGCTACTAAAACTTTAATTCTTTTAAAAATAATATATTTGTAAGTACTTTTTTATTTCTTTATTTTTAAATTTATTCTGTTCCTGTTTGTGCGTGCTTTGGAAAAATACAAAAAAGTAGTTTGTAAGCAGTCACTACTCACTGTTCAGACTCTGCAGAACAAGTATTAAAGCTATATTTGCATTAAAGCTGCAACTTCGGGCTTTACCTTGGCTACAAGTAGGAAACCAAATCCCACTGAAGGGCAGTATTTGAGATTTTCTGGCTCAAGACAGTATGACTAATGCTGAAGGAAGATTACAGTAAACACTATATAGTGTTCTCAGATATTAATATGAGTATACATCTGAGAATACATGTCAGGCTTTCATAATCTATTTAGTCTCACAACATCCCTTCTGAGTAAAAAAGTGACATTTTATAGATGGACTGATACATAGAGAGAGCTAAAATAAAATCAAAACAACTTTAGCTTGTTTTGAAATGGACAATTCTGTCCTACCTTGATCTAGAAGAAAATCCTTGGCTGAGGATTCTAGTTTGGTATAAAGCGTTCTCAGCAGCTTAGAACTGTCAGGGAACAAGATTTAATAACTGGTCATATATGTTCAAATGACTTCTCTAGAACTTCCCAGATAGAGCCTCTATTGGAGAAATTATGCATTGAAGGACAGAGCTGGCCCTAAATAACCTCCTTGGAGTACAGAGATGCAGACTTCACCAAGCAAATTAATTACGACCTTCTTATATCTGGTATAAATTTTTTTAAAGTATTTTTTTACTGCTTTCAGCATGCTTATTAACTGGTTTGCAGGTAGTTTAGTTGTCTGCCTGCCGCCTGCACCCTGTTCTTTGAAGGCACGCTTAAACCTTCAATTCTATGAGTCTGTATATAAGAATGTATACAACTGTCTTGTTAATTTGTCACTACAGCTGAGGTTTCTTCCTATCCATGTCCCAACATCTCTATAATTCTCACATATTAAACAGTAAACTAGCATACAATACTTTTCCATGATATTTTCATTTTTCAAAACTTTAGCATAAGAAGCTGTATAATACATATGCTGCTTCTAGTAAAGCAATGTGTAGCAGAAACATTTCCCCTCTCCCTTGTGAACCACTTGGTCCTAGCAAAGCACTGTCCCTTCACAGTGTTCCCAAAAGGTCAGCTGTCTCCTCATCCATCAGCTGTCTCCTCCTTCCTTATGTCTCCATCTCTTTTAAGTTAAGCTGAATTTATTAGTCTGCCTGTATCTTTCACTTTATTTATTTATTTATTTATTTATTTATTTATTTATTTCTATAAGAGCATTACATTAATGTTAGCATGGAAGGGAAAGGAAAATCTCTGTCCTGAAAAATAGCAAATAGCAGCCTCTTGGGCAAAGATCACATACAGGACACACATTTTAACTCTTTTGTAAACTCTGAAACTTCTGAAATGTTGAGATTTTGCTTCTCTTATAAATGCATTCCAGAGCATGTTCTTCTTCACCTGTTGAAGTTCACTTTTGGAATGTAGTGGTTAAATAAGATATAATCCATTTAATGAACATTGTTGAAAATTTCTTTAATAAACCTAACAATGCATAATACAAGAGTATGGTATAGTTCATCTGCCCATTCTCCCCATGCTCCATAACAAATAAATTATCTCAATGTAATATAAAATATACTTCAAGAGCCACACTTGGGAGTTGAATGAGTTGTTTATCTTGAGTTTAAGGATATCTGAATTTTCCTCCTAGGGGTTTTTTTGTTTGTTTGTTGTTTTTTGGCTTTTTTTTATAAAGAAATTTAGGGGACAGATACTCAATCCTCTACACACTACGTTCTTGTACTAATTCTAGGTTAATGGCCATGACCTGGAGTCATATCTTCTCCTCACCCACATTTTTTTACTAGAAGAATCATAGAGATGTTCTCTCTTGCATTCCCTACTTTACGACTATAGCTAGCTTTCTAAGGCTGCCTTTGAAACTTTCCCATCCAATAATGCTAATTCCCACATGAGTTATCATTAAAGAGAAAGTCTATGGCCCCTGACATTGCTCTATATAGCGATCTGTATTCTTTATCTGTGCAACTGATTGATGACTATGCCTGTAGTTTTCATTATGGAATGAACAAACAAAATTAACTTCTCTTTTTTTCTTCTATGGCCCTTTCATTACTCAATACATGACCAGTAATTTTGCTGCTGACTTCCCTGGGGCACTTTCTAGGGTTTCCTTCCTCAATCTTGTTGAAGGCAATGCATGCATTTGAGGATATGAAATTTAAGTGTTTTGGAATGGTAGAATTTTCAGTAGGATAGGAGTAGCATTGCAGCAAACTGTGTTTACCAATGAGGAAACAGGGCAAAATATTCCCAACTTCTCAGCAATATATTTTTATCAGATTTTAATTACGTGATCTGAATGTGTCCCAAATCCTAGGCAACATATTTGTTATATGAATATGGATAAATAGTATTATACATTTTCTTTATGTAGAATTCTAGATGATTCCTCTCAAGAAATAACTTGAAAAGCAACTCAGCAAAAGAAAAGGCATTGCTAGTCCACTTGCGGTAAATACTATCAAGGAACTTGAGTTTGGTAGGTTTTTTTATAACTTCCTTTTTATAACTTCCCCCAAATGTTATCAATGTTGATATATCACTCCCATACCTTAAACAGATCTATAATTCTTAATTCAAAAATGTGGTAAGCTACACTAGTCGCTGAAAGTTTACCGGCCCTAGACCCACTAGATCACAAACTGGAAACATTCTTCACCTCAGGGACTATGAAAATCTAGGAACAAATAGGAACAGTATTTGACCTTGCCCAATTACACAGTGTTGGATAAATGGGCAGCACTGACAAGGTTCTGCTTAGGGGACATGTGCTGTTTTTTAACAGTGTTGCTAGTGTCAACAAATATTACCGCAGCTGCCAGTTCAGGACAATCAAAGTGAGCAAAGATAGCAAGAGAAGAGAAAGGAAGCACAGGAGATTAATTAATTTTAAAAATGCATTGAGTATGTTGGCCCTCAAACTCGTGCTTTATTGCCTTTCGGGCAACCACCATATGTGGCTACTTTTCCAGAGCTTGTCAAGTGGGACAATAATGATGGAATATTTCTGTAATGTGCAAGCTCTTTTTCCCTGGGGACGAGTTACTAGCCTGTTACTGAGATGTCCCAGCAAATTAGACCTAACTATCAGGAAATCCACAGTCTAGTGATTAAACAAGACAGCATTATCCTGCCAGGTTTAACAGCAATGTATGTTCATGGTATCACCTTAAGATTTCTGCAACTGTTGTTCTAAAGTAGGAAAAAGAATTGAAGACACTTTTGCCATGGCTCAGATTATATGACTTTTAAAATATTAAGGTTCTAAGATTAGTAGATTTAAGATCTATTAATATACAGCTGTTAATCGGCATAGGTCCTTGCAAAATTAACTCCCTAAAAATATCTTTCCTAGTAGAATCCATTTACTATTTAGTTCTGTTGTTTAACTAAAGTGGTAGTTGGAACAGTAAATTTTTACAAACATATCAGCTAGTAAAATGTCAGAAAGTCTATTTGGTTTAAGAGAGAAAATTTCTAATTAATTCCAGTTACCTCTCTATTACATACCATGGAAAAGAATAATGACAAAGACAGAATGCTTGTGTTAATCAATATAACTAAGGAGAAGATGCCAGAAATATAATATTGATAAGATAGGGAACAAGGGGAAACATAACATAAGAGGAAGAGATGAGATATGATTTACTTTTAAAGCTCTGAAGTATAGCTCTTTCTCTCCATTACTCTTGTGGGAAAATCTTCAAAGTTTTAAAAAGAATGAAACTAGTGGATCTTTTTTAAAATCGTAATTGACAAATGTTAGCAGACTAGGCATGATTAACTCAGTTTAACGGCAATTTTGGCTGAGGTGACTATTGAGCACTGAAGATATTAGGAGGTCAGTGTTAACTCTAAAATAGAAAACTCTGGGCTCAACCAATCTTAGTTTTGTAAGATGCTTTTGACACAATTCTCTATTTGAAAAATTTAAGTGATTTGTTATTTTATTTGCGATGAGATTAATTTACTACTATTTGGGGTGTTACCATCTTACAGCATTTACTAAGTCATGGATTTACATACATCCTTATTTAATCAGTTTGGGAAGTCTAGACCAGGTAAAAGAAGCTGTATGGAAACATAGTTTGGTGTTCAGTTTTCACTTTTTTTTTAAGCAGAAACTAAAAATATATACATAGGTATGAGTATGCACCCAATCTGTATTATATATTTTAATCCATTCAAATCAGAACACATTTTTTCTGTCCAATAGTAACTGAAATGGAAGTAGCTATAAGTTAACAGTAAAGGTTTTAAAGGCAATTGGTTGGTTTTAATGAGGAGGCAAAGGTTGATATAAGCATAAAGTTAAAAAATTCAGGCTAAAATTTGAATGACTACAGCAAACCTGAACCACTATGCAATAGCAAATGTGCAACTTTAATTCTCTGACATGAAAAGTTTTTTTCCACACCAGTAGCAGGGGAACAGTGACTTTTATTTGGTCACGATGCCATCTTTTTAACAATGTAATAATTAATACCACACAATGCTTATAATATGCTTCTCTGTTTCTGTCTCCTCTTTTCTCATGCTGTGCTCCAATATTGTTAAGGCCATATCTGATGACTCCATTAGCCACTTAATACAATTCCTGTTGTGGTGATGCTGTTATCCTACAACACAGAATCTGTCACTGGAAGTTTTCACTTCATTTATTGGTTTCCTGAACTGTTATTTTCATGATATTTTCTTTTTTCAGTAATTAAATCTTTCAATGGAAACTGGAGGGATGAAAATTCATGAAGCAAAGAATGGAAAAAAAGCTGTAAGTTATATAGCTAAAGGTTCTGCAGAACCACACCATCCTTTGGGTCAGTCACTCCAGTTCCATTGCAAGATTAAAAGCTGTGAGAGCAGTGGGTTCATATGGTTGGGGAGGTCCCTACTTCTGAGGTTTGAACACAAGGGTCCCTACTTTTGAGATCTTTATTGGTGTTGCTGAACAGTAAACTGGTTTAAAGCTTCTCCACTAGTACTGATGTTCAGAACGACTTGCCAGTCAACAGAACTCAGCTTTGGCTACTTTGTCCATGTCAGATGGAAGAAATCTGGGACCTCAATAGGGTGATAAACAGGCTCAGACTTACCTGTTTTAGAGGTCTCTGAAGCTTGACTAAATGCTGTTGCTGAGTACATTATTGCAAACTACCAGAAGCTGCATCCATCCATTTTTCATTTACTATAGTCCAAAAAAGGTCAATCAGAAGCAAGAGACAGAGGAAAGCTAGGCAAATGGTTATATTGTACACATAACCCTTTCTGCTCCCACTGGCCTCTCAGAAAGAGACGTGGCCTCTGTTGCTGCATGTACATGCTGTGAATTCATATTCATGCATGTTTTCTACTTTTCCACCTTGAAGCAGTATATCAAGTAAAATTCCTGGCAAAGCTAGTGAGGAAATCAAAAGGATTTTGCACATTTTGGTGAGAAAAAAAAAAAAAAAAAAGAACAAAAAAACAGAAACCAGAAGAGGAAGAGATGAGCTGGCAGCCCTTAACTTTCCTGTTTAGTCAGTGGAGTCTGGAAGGGACCCATTTGCAAACGATAGAATAAGAGATGCCTAGTACCTCTGACTAAATATTTGTGTGTCTTTTTTTTTGTCTTTTTCCCCCCCCTTTTTTTTTGTAAGCTTGAATAACTAAGGTATATTCACACCTAGTTGTCTGAACATAACCCTATATAATTTAAGATACATATCATCTAATTCTAGAAGGTATATCAAAATTTTCAAATGATCAATTTTAGATGCCTGAAATTTCACATTCCCAGCTTGAAAATTCTGAAAGGGACACATTTTTTTTTTTCTATATTTACAAATAGTTCCAGTATCTCAGCTTCAGAGTTTTATCAATGAACAATTTAGCAAATAAGCTGACATTGAGTTTTGAGAGAAAACACAATTTAGCAATCTTGCAAACTACCATATAGTTTCAATTCTGAAGAGTTCTTATTCCTCTCTGCAAAGTGCATGTTGGAAAGAAGGACCAATTCATTTTACAGAGGCTAATAGCAATCAAGTGACTATATGGAAAATTTGTTGGGTTACAGTCCATATCTAGTAACTTCACAGAATTATATTTCATGACAAAAATGAGAAAGGCTTTGAAAGTCATAATTTGTATTATGAAAACTATACTACGTATTCTACACAGGAGGGAGCTCCAGTTTTCATTCCTTTAATATTGACATTTCTTTTAAATTAAAAAAAAATCAGGGAGGGTTTGAAAAGTATCTTCCGTATGAGATATATAAAATGTGAAACATCAAGTGTCACTTTGACTGTTATTGCTAAGGGACTGAGGAGGAGAGATTATAATCATGGGACACTGCCCTAGGCTCGAAGTAAGACAACAGAAGGCTATGTATTATCTCTAAATAACAATTATGTGACAAGTAGAAGATGGATGGAAGCAGTTCACTGGGTTTCCAGTAGCGCAGAACGGTGTACAGAGGGACTCAAGTGTGTATTGTCTATATGTAAAAGCAGGTAAGAGTTTCAGGCCCTACACTGCTAAATTCTAAATGATTGATTGTTGGTGGGGTTATTTGTAGTGATTTATTTGTACAACACAGTTGAACAGTGTTATTGGCATGCCAAGGCAGTTTGCTAATGTGACATCTATCTCCCTCTTCATCTGCACCTTTCTCTTTTAATTGAGATTAAAAAATCACTTGTCACTTTCATTCTTAATAAATAAAAAAATGTGTTTTGGGGACTACAAATTTGGTTTCATGTTACTGTCTGAACCATTCGTTCACATATTCCATTTTCTTCAGAAAGATGTGACAAGAGACCCATTCCTTGGTATATTTAAGCCTCAAAAATGTACCTGGAAGGAACTGACTATTAGATCTCAAGCATCAGGGACACTACGTGATCTATACTACTACTTATTTATTTATTTATTTACTTTTCAGTAGTTGAAAATCAATTCAGGAGTCAGAAAGAGTATGAAGGGGATAATTCATCTGTTTGTCTGCAAAGCTCCATAAGGGTTAGCTGATTCTAAAGATTTTTTTTTT
The DNA here is from genome assembly GCA_032275445.1 of Crypturellus soui. Classification (NCBI taxonomy): domain Eukaryota; kingdom Metazoa; phylum Chordata; class Aves; order Tinamiformes; family Tinamidae; genus Crypturellus; species Crypturellus soui. The sequence goes on along the minus strand of JAUBNY010000131.1, from coordinate 660,903 downwards.
AGGAGGATAGAGGCTTATTTGTTTGTTTTGGCATTTCTTGAGGATGTAGAAAGTGCTAGTGAGAAGTAGGAAATAAATGTTAAAAATGAAGAGAATTATGTATTAGTGGTGATTTTGCCTTGAATGTGACCTTATTCATGACTGCTGAGTAGTCCTTTCCTTCCAACTTTTCTAGTCTTCTCATATTTAATAAATAGATAAATGATAGTGATACCGCCCCTGCTTTGTTATCTTACAACAATAAATAGGGATATAAGAAGAAACATCAGTCATAAAATGCCTCAGTTGAGTAGGTATAGAGCATGGGAGAATTCATGAAATACTGACCTGTAGATTAAGCTAGTAAAGAGCCTTTCAATTTATATTTAAAAACCCAGCACCAAGAGAATATAGATCAGAGAGGCAGTGAGATTTACCTTAAATGCCATATGTGGAGTCATACAGAGATGATTATTTGGACCCTGATAATTGCTGGCAAAATTCGTATGAATATATACAGGTTGTAAGAATACAGCCAGCTGTCAGGAAAATTCCTAATTTTAAGTATAAACTAGAACTGCAGTAACCTTCCATTTTCACTTTTTTTGCTAAAAGCCTAAAATTAAATCTTGTTAAATCGTTATTTTTGTCACTATTTATCCTTCCTTGCATTAGCAGTAAAAATGAATGAAGAATTAATCATCTTTGCTGCTCATAGAGTAACTGGCACATCTGTCTTATGAGGAAAGACTAAGTGAGCTGGACCTGTTTAGCCTAGAGAAGAGAAGGCTGAGAGGGGATTGTATCAATACGTGCAAGTACCTGAGGGGAGAATGTAGGGAGGAGGATGGTGTCAAGCTCTTCTCAGTGGTGGTAATGTGTACAAATTAAAACACAGTAAGTTCCACCTCCATATGAGGAAGAACTTTCCAATGAGGGTGACAGAGCCCTGGCACAGGCTGCCCAGATTGGTTGTGGAGTCTCCTTCTCTGGAGATCTTCCAAACCCACCTGGATGTGACCCTGTGCCCTGGGTGTCCCTGCTGGAGCAGGGGAGTTGGACTAGATGCTCTCTAGAGGTCCCTTCCAACCTCAACCATTCTGCGATTCTGTGATTAAGTGGAAAATTTTGATTGCTTTCTATCTTGAAAATAAAAAAAGCCAGATTTAAATACACGTACACCTGGAGAGAGTGATATTTTGAGCATGTAAGTACTAGGGAGTATTTACAGCCAGATTATAGAATTCTTTAAACAGAGTTTCTGTTGATAAATGCTGAGTTTAGGAATGGCATTGATGCTGGATTTTTGTTAAAGATGCTCAAATGGAAAATATATAATGCCACTCTTGCAAGGAACGGTTAACAGAAATATTCCACAGCTCTGGATGAATATCAACATCCTACCAGAATTCCCTTCTTTAGTGTTCAGAGATTCAAACTAGGTAATATGCTATGCCTTCAAAATGTATTAATCTACCAAAACTCTGGAAACTGCTGTAGTAGGTATAAAATTAAACACCCATGCAACACAGGAAGACACCTATGTGTGGAATGCTGAGGTTCATAGCAGGTAACATCGTGCAATAGCATTTTTCTTGTGTCACTCTTGCAGCAGATGTTGGTAAAATAAATGGGGAAGGAGTATCTATAACATCAATAACACTAAAATGGAGGAAGACTCAAGTATCAGAGGAGATAGAGATTCTGATCTGAGGGAGATAGAAGTGAGGGGTAAAAGAGGAAAAAAGGAGAGAAAAAATACTGCTTTAAGTACTGATCGACATTTTACCAAAGAGAACAAAAATTGTTCTCACATAAATATTCTCTAGAGTGATGTGTTTTCTTTAGCATGGAGCAGCTTGCTCAGTATTTTGCAATGCTACACTGCTAAATGCTAAATTTGAGAAAAATTGTTGTTTTGTTAGGCGTGGCCATTGACATTACCACAGAAATTTAGGAGCAGCTCGTAGATTCTGGTTCATTCATGTTGTAAGAAGTAATTGTGTTATGCTACTGGATATTCAGCTCATATCCATCAGAAAAAAAAATATGTGAGA
>JAUBNY010000131.1:642381-658767 GCA_032275445.1 Crypturellus soui | reverse complement strand
ATCCAAATCAGGGTTTATCAGTGACTTGTCAAGTTTTACATCTCCTGTAATCAATGATTACAGATATATAAACTATTTAAAATACTTAGCACTGGATACCTAAGAACTCCAGAACAAGATCAAAACTGATCATTTTGATTGTGGTTTGCAGTCAGTTTTTAATCTTTTCAATGCACAACATATTTGCTTTTGTATCATAGGTGTAGATGTATTACATAAATATTGTAGTCTTTATCATTTGAATGTGATGAACTCTGGAAATTGCTGATGATACAATAATTCTATAAATCAGCAGTATTAATTAAAAGCTGCATGGTTAATTCTTTTTTTTCCCTAAGGTACTTTCATAATTTGTTTAATTGCCAATGTCAACAACGTATTTTGATAAAATAGCCTTCCATTCTATAATTAGAACATGTCCAAACATTCCTTTAATTGAAAAAAATGGAATTTGGTGTCTACAAAATTATTCCAAAAAAAAAATCAAACTTTCGTTTTGAAAAGTAAAGCAGGGCACATCATTTGGCTGACTTCGAGTTCTGGAAGATTGCTGCAACATGTTATTAAACATTCAGCTTCTAAACACTCACATGATAATAAGGTGGTAAGAAATAGTAAGGATTTGTCAAGAAAAAATCATCTCTAACTTAAAATATTTTTTATATTTTGAAGTGTGAGTAGGTAGTAGAAAGAAAGATATACTTAGTATTTGTAAATGACTCCTAGCTGTAAGAGACTACAATCTTTGAAGAACACAGAATGAGAATACAAAAAGAGCAGTAGATCAAAAGATCAGGAGAAATGGATTGAAAATAGTAACACAAAATTCAACAAAATTCAAAGTACTTACCCAAAAAATCAACTATACAGATAGAAAAGGAGAAATGATTAGTACTTCAGTTAAAGTTGTATTATATTTAAAATTACATAAATATTTTATATTATATTACATGATGTAGTGTATATGTAATAGAATTCATAAATATATTATGCAGATTATAGAAAATTTAATACATAGTGTTATGCTAGGGTGTACAGAGGAGTATACCTTAGTATGGTATAAGGTCACCTAGAGGATATCTGAGATTATTATTTTAATTATGTTAACATCTCAAGAATATCCCATGTCTAGCTTTAGATCCTAAATTCTGAGATGCACTAAAGCTGAGAAAAGATAACAATAGAACTGAGTAAAGAATTAGAAATCAGGTTTCTAAGGAAAAATGATAAGAATCGGATGAATATAGCCTCAAACTCAGAAGACCAATGAAGACCAGCATAACAGCCTACCATAGGAAGTGGAAAAATTTACCGTCAGCATTAAAGTGTTTTTATATGCTTCATGGGTAAGTTGATTGAGTAATAAACAGTTTTGTAGTAAAGAAAATGTACACTAAAGTTAAGAAAGGTTTTATAAATATTAACTGAGCAATGAAACAGTTAATGTGGAATCTAACTTCAGGCACCTAAATCAATAGAAAATTTAAAGAAATTGCTGGGCAATATCTGCCTAATCTTGCCTCTGGGCAAAGGAAGGGCCTGAAGAAGTTCTGGAGGTCCTTTTGATGTATCAAATCATACCAATAACAAACAATTGCATTGAACAAACTAAATTCCTAAAATTCCTAAAATCCAAACAAAACAAAATCCAAAACAAAATTTTCTAAAATCCATGTTTTTTCTTGTATGCCACATTAAAGAATGTGCATATGAGAAAGAGATTTCATCGGTGTGTGTCAGTTTCGATGACTGTCTGCATTTCATATATGTCAAATGTACAAATGAGATTTTCTGGCTGTGTATATTAGTGATGACGATAAAATATTTGTATCTTCCAAGTACAAAAACAGTGCACTTACCTTTCCTATCATATTTTAGTTATTGACTGTGCAAATTGTTATAACAAAGAAAATATTTGAAGATTTATCACAGTAATTAAATCAAACAAAGACAAATATGTGATTGGTAGAATTCTGTTTCAGGTAAGTGAGCAGTAGATATGGAGTCCCCAGAGCAGAAAAGAAGCAATTTCATTGCTAGTTGATAAATAGACAATATCTGTTTGCTCTATGTGGGTGTATTACAAAGCAACAAATAAATTGCCCTCATTAAATATTTTCTTGGAGGATTAATGAGCGCTGATAACAAGCTACAGCAGCACAAAGAAATGCACCAAAATTATTTATATGTTTGTGGTAGAAGGATGGAAGCACAACTAGTTGTTATCATTCATCTTAGCTAAAAAGAAGTCTTCTCTGCTGCCCTCCTATCCTGAATATGTAGTTCAATCCATCATTAGACACCGCAGCGTATTGTACTCTTATATTCTGCAGAATACTTGAATAGCAAGTCTAGCAATGAAGCTTAAAACTAGACTTGAGATAAAAAAGGTTTTGGGTTTTCAGCGAAGGGATTTTACACATACATGTTTTCCCAATGACTTATTTTGTTTAAACTGAGTATTTCTGAACAGCAAGGCAATGCCAGCAGACAAATTATGTGGTTTATGCCTATGTATAGTAAATTCACTTTCTAGTATTGACTGAACTTTTTGCTGCTTTTCTATAATAAAAAAATGGAGAACAGAAATAAAGAGCAACTTCCGCAGAACTGCAAAAATCATTTCAGATTTTGCTGTCATGAGGAATCAGAACTGTTTATTCATCAAGTACTGCCATCTTGTGGAACTGAAATAATCAGAGAAAACCCTAAACAGAGAGTATGAGAAATATGTTTTCCTGACTGGATCCAAGAGGTTATAGACTCTCACTGTCTCACAAAAAGAGGGCACAAAATAGGTTTCTTTCTGGTGAAAATACTCAGCACAAAAGCAATTGTGGGATGTGTTTGTACATTGTGTCCTTAAAGAATGAAAGATGCATTATTTAATAGTTTTTATGGTGGTCTTAAAGGAGTTTATATGGTGACTTTCTTGTTACAACTGCATATGCCACCTTCAGTACTACTTAGCTGACAGAACAAATGAAAAGGCTATCTCAAATTTAAATGTTTAGAAGATAAAACAAGCAATTTATTCAATGACAAACATTGAAGGAAATCCGAAAAGGATTCAGGCATTAGCAAGCATAGGCTGAATGTTTGGTGATATCTGAATGTCTCCACTACAATTCTTGTTTTGTATTAATATCTATATCATCTATGGGGTTATTTGTTAATGAACCACAACAGCACTAAGACCATAACAGCATCACCACAGTAACATCTTCTATGTCAGAAAGATACATCCAAATGCACAATAAAATTGCTGATATGTGAGTATTCCAGCTTTATCCATTATGGGAAATAAGTCAAATTGTGACAATTTAGGAATTAGGACAGTTTAGTGTGGCAAGGCACAGAAAATGACTACTAAAATCATTTAAGAAATAATAGTAAAAAAAATTTCCATCCTTAAATTCATCTTGGCAGATTGATTCTCACTAATTTATCGAGTGACCCAGATTTTCATCCACACAGCACACTAAAAAGTCCTTAGTAAAACATAGAAACAAGTGAGGCATTTGGAAGACTTTCCAAAGTGACCTTCAGAAAACAGACGCAAAGCTCTTGGGAGAGATTTTCTGGTGAATATGACTGATCATTCACAAAAAGAAATGCCAGTTTTGCGGTCACCAAAATGACACCAAAACTTTGTGTATTTCGGAACTTAACTTACTACATTTTGCAGAAAACTCATTTAGCAGAAATCTCCTACCACAGGAGAATGCCAATTTATAACTGCCTGTATAATTCATATTTTTTTCTGCCTTTTAACTCATGTTTCTGGGTATCTTGATGAGTAATATCTACATAAAGTTTTTTTTTTGATTTGGGCAGTCAACTGTAATTTCCAGAAAGGGATTTGCATCATGTTTGTGATTTTGGCATAGGTGTCATACTAAAAATAAAATAGATACAAAAAAAAAGCTGTGTATATATTCTTTAAAAATACTCTGAACTTCTGTACTTTAAAGTATTCAGCTTTCTATTTTCACTGAAACTTTTCTTGTATCTTATACTTTCTCATATACTGGTCTGGTGAAACATTTATATTATTTTGATTCTCTCTGCATTAGCTATTCCTTTAGATTTCACTGTAATCACTGGGGTTTTCACTTATGCATGCTATTTTCAAGGGAAAAAAAAAAAGAAAAAAAACAGATGTTTTGTATCTGACCAACCATTGTAAGGTATCATATGATTTAAGAACCCTAAATTTTAATTTTGCTGGCATGCAAGGTGGGAAAAGTCAGAGTCCTAGAACATAAAAAACAGATAATGTTATCTCCTCTACCAAGGCTGCAAATTTAGAAATCTGAGAGATTAGTACAATGGATCAGTGTCAAGTACACCTATTTTCCCATTATTGCAGTGGTTCCCCCTAACACGCTTTTGTAAAATCACTTCTGCAATATCATTCATCTGTTCCTGTCAACTAAAAACTGTTGGGTCCCCAGATCCCAAGCCAGCTGTGGTTGTGCTGGAAAGCATGCAGTGGAATTTCAAAGTTTCCATTAGGTCAGTATATTTCCATTAAAGCTATGCGTACTATACGAACATATCATTCAAAATTATATTTTAGAGTCTGTTGAATTTTTGCAACAAATTGAAAAACTTTATAAAGCACATTAGAGTCTTTTCATCAGCAAATAAATGGTTAAAAAATTCTGATCAGTTCAAATGAGAATTCAGGTGCCTTTAAAATCCCATTCAGAGTCTGAAAGTATATTCAGAAGTTTTATTATTATAAATAAAAGATGTAAATAATTTCTTCATTGTTAGTGGACCAACACTGCTCAGGAAGTAACTTAGCATTTTCCATTTGTATTTTGGAGTTTTAGCTCTTGACTGAAACACTTGGAGTTATAGCTCTTGCCTATAGGTATAGCCAAGTAAAGTAAAAACATTAATTGCAGTTTGATAATATAAATTACCTGAATTTAGATAAAGATTTTACAGTCATTACATTACTGTTTTCTCACTACCCATTGATCCATTACTGTATTTTTGACAGCAAAATTTTTTTCTTAAGACACATAATGGCAATACCCCTCCAGGGTCAGCAGCAGCAAGACCAAGTATTCAATTTTCTTACAGTCCTCAAAATGTATTGCCCAAAATCCATATCAGTGGTTCTAATTAATAAATTAATAATTAATTGGGTATTTTTAGAGTACTGAATAAGTAAATTCTGTTGTACTTGAACTGACAACTTGAACTGTTCAGCTGAACAAACCCACAGTGATGGCTGCTTTATATTTGAACTACCTCTAAGCTAAAGCAATTAGAGAGACTGATTGCTTTCTATCTGAATTGGTAACAGGTGTCTTATTTAAACCAATGCATTTTCCTTGAATGTGTATGTTCATCATCATTTCGTATCATTTTATGCTGTCGTGAATCATTTCCACCGGATAATAAATACTTTGTAGCAAAATGTGACATTGAAATTTTCAGACAGAATTATTTTGGACTAGTTAGTATTTTGTCTGAAACATAACAGAAGAGGAAGGAAATTTTGAACATTGTGAGAGCTCTTTGAGCTCTTTGCAAGCCCTAAATACCTTAGGATCCTGTGAAATCACCCAAAGTTACAATTAAATCTGGAAAAGAGCTTTAAGCAAAAAACAATGTGTACAATTTAACTGTTTGGAATAGTCTTCTTATACTTCCACTAACTATACTTATTCCTTTAATATAGCCTTTTTTTTATTAGTGCTTCATTTTTCTTAAGCTGTTTTTCTTTCGACTTCAGAACTAGATTAAGTTTCTTCAAATTAATTGAAATCATCCTTTTTTATTCTCTATACAGCTGCTTACACTGTTATTTGAGAAACTGTCCAGCGTGGATTTCCATTTCTTTTTACTTCCCTATGTCAGGGAATGATAAAGCATAAAAGAATAGAAAGGACCAATTAACTGCATATCTGACAGTGGCATACATTTAGGGTTATTTATTTATTTATTTATTTTGAATGTATTTCACACTTTTGTTACCATGAATAACCATTCCAGTCCATCTCCCATCATTAGGATCAAGTCACTCAGAAAATTCAAAAGTTTGAGGTGTTTCCTCGCACTCCTTTTATCCTTTTTTCCTCCAACTAGCTTTTTGTGGGGAAGACATTGTTGGACTAATGAGAATAACTGTACGAGAGACAGCTACACAAATGTATGGGAGATGATTGGGTTTTTCATATTGCTGCTGAAGTTGATAATAGACACTCAGCTAGTTAGTGTCTAAAAACTTGGCACTGACTATACTAGTGAAGCACTCTGCATCTTGGAGCAGTAGTAGGGACTTTAGATGCCTGAACTAGCCTCAGATTTCTGATTTTCTGAGCAGGTTCTTGCAATACGATCGCATGGCAAAATTACAGAAGCTGCCTAATAGCTAATAAGTCAGTTTAAGGCATAAAGAATATTTTTTAAAGTGTGAAAAGCAAATGAAACAGTGGAAAATAAGAATCTGATTAATTGTATTGATACTTCTAATGTAGTGCCATCAATGCATGTAGATTTGTAATAAATCTTTATATAATCCCATGCCAAATAATAGGAAATTGTGTCTTTTTATACTTTTATGCTTTTCAGAATGATTCATAGGATAAAAATAAAAGCCAAGATACTGGCTTCAATTACAACTTAAAAAAAATCACTTTGATTAGCTTTTGATCTGCTCAGATTATGAGGCATAGTACTTGGTACCTTTAGTTTGAGGAATTATTCTTTCATCCTGGGGTTTTAAGTTGCATGATAAGCAGCGAAGCAGATATAGTACAGTAATACACTCTGCAAGAAGATGGTTGAACAACTAGAATCTCTTGATTAAAAAAAGATATTCAGAATAAAACTGTTTATCCACACACACGAAAAGGTCATTGCCAGCTCTATAGAAAGCACCACATTCACTGAAAAGTTGAACAAATACAAACATAAATGATTTGTATATTATTTCTGGATTAACTAAGATAAGAATAAGAAGAGGGAAATACATAAGATTTTGAGAATGATTTCTGGGTCTGATGTGTAATTTAAGTAATTTCCATCTCCTGTGCTATCTCCAAAATCCCAAGGAAGGAAAGAGTCCTCTTCTTAAGTTCTGTTGCAAGCAAATAAAAAGTTTTAAAGAGATTTTGATGTTTTGATCATTTTTAATCAAATTACTGAAAACATTGAGTGTATCCATTAAAAAGACATAGCATTCTTTCAATAATTGCTTTCTTTTATTTTTCTGTTTTCTTCCAGAAATCATCTATAGTTGGGTATTTAATGAATTCCCATCTTTTGTGGCAGAAGATAGCAGACGTTTCATCTCTCAGGAGACAGGCAATCTCTACATCTCCAAGGTGCAAACATCTGATGTTGGCAGCTATATATGCTTGGTAAAAAACACAGTGACGAATGCCAGAGTTCTGAGTCCTCCTACCCCTTTGACACTGAGAAACGATGGTAAGGAAGGCATCATTTTGGGGTACCAAATAAAACAAAAATGCTAAGTCGAAAGTACTGGTTAACAGTTACTTTTTACAAACTTTACCTAGTTTAATAACCACGATTTTTTTGTTTTTAAGTATATGCATGCATTTACTGCAGCAATCAGCAAAGAAGTGTCCATGGAAGCAGATTCTTTAAAAACATTTAACACTTAGGAGAATATTCGATCTTCAGAGTTTAGATGTGATCTGACAGCTCCTGAAATACTTTGTTTAGAACAGTTATTCATTTTTGCTATTCTGGTATTTCAGCACCAATATAGAGAGAAGCAAATCTGCCTTCTCAGTAACGTCTAGCTTTGTAGGGCTCAGTTCAGTTGCCAAAGCAACTAGGTAGCTAGTGGCACATGAGAAGCCCTCAGGCATCTAAGACACCTGCAGGAGGCTGGTAAATGTGACACAGGACATAAAGGAGACCTGTGCCCTCATACGCCAGCAGCTTGGGGCCTGAGGGCCTGCCCTCTAGCATCTCCAACGACACAGACGCATATGGTTAGACAACGGAATAGACTCCCTAATGTTTGTAACTTTACCCATTACTATAACAGAAACTTCTCACACTTCTGCACTTCGATGTCCTCATTGGGCACTGCCTACAAACACATGGTGATTTGATTACAGTGATAGGTAATTAGCTATGTGCTTTTGAATTTCATCAGGGTTTGTATCTGGAACATTTTTTTTTTTAATAAATATCTTGTTTTTGAAAAGTGGCTTAGGAATCAGAGTTCCAGAATCATTTCCAAAAGTCATTTCCAAACATCCTCCAATAATATACCCCAGAGAGCAGTAAAAATGGTGTGTATCTGATACCATTAGAAGAATTGCCAATAGAATCAACTGTGTATTGGCTCTTTTGAAGACAGATTTGTATATTTATTTTTAATATAATTTCCTATATTTTCCTTTTTTCCCATGATATCCCATGCTTAATGATGTTTTCCAGCTCTTCAGAAATACATTTCATCAATCAAAATATGTGAATTCATACTTCTATAAATCAGAGAGATAGGCTGGTTAGGGCTTTTGTCTTACTCATCACTTTTTCTAACACTCAGACTCTCCCTGTGTTGTAGCATCTTTACAAAGACTGAACTTTAATAGAGGCAACTTAGTTTAATAGATTAAATAAAAAGATATATTCACAGATTAGATGGGAATTAAGTTAATCTTTATTTCTGGTAACTGGATTGAAACTTTTCATGTCTGCACAGCATGAGTCCCCTCAACAACAAAAAGCTGCATATCCTACTGTGTAATTTCCTATTTTAGCAATCATTGTTTAGTACCTATGCTGATTATTGAGTTTTAGCTGTTTAATTTTATTAAAAAGTTTTAAGAAAAGAACTTTTCAATACTAGTCCTTTGAGAACAAAAAAAAAAAATAGTGGCTGTCTTTTTAATCAGCTAAAACTGTTAAGTGAATACAGAATTTTATAGTATATTTATTAGAAATATCTCACACTTTTGTTACTTTACAACATATTTTTTCCTGCTCTTGCTTGGGTTCCGTGTGTATGCAGAAACTCAGCACATTACACATAATAGGCTAATGGTATATAGGCAGACTTATTACAATATCAGAAATGTAGGAAGCAAATAAAGATAAAGGCAACAGTCTACAATGCTGAGCTAAGAGCTGGAATCTGCAGATTTCCCTAAATGTCAAGCGGGTGGTATGCCAGCCTCAGGCAAGTCTGAGCTTCACGGTTGGCTGTCAGACGGCTGTGATGCTCCAGCCTTCTGAGCAGGCCTGGAATAGCGGGGGGACATTTGCACATAGATGGACTGGCACCTGAGCATTTTGCCAGTTCCTTCTTACACATGCATGCGTTTCTGCCAGGCATGCATGCCTTAATTTTTATCTATTGAGATTTTTGAAAAGTCCTTTTATTATAATGGAGTTCTTTGCTATTCTATAGTAAATTGCTTGCTTTCCTTGCTTGTCTGAGCAAGTTTCTCATTCCAATCCAGGCATTTCCACCTAACCTTGCAGTCTTCATAAACCTACTTGGAAAAGAAAAATTAAAGAAAATTCTATGATTTGGTCTCCAGGATGTTTACCTTCTCCACAGAATGCGATAATATGTGCCTTTTGAAACATACCTAGAAATGCAATAAAATACCCAATTAATAATATTGCACTTTTTGGTTTTGGTACAAGTTTCTTCAGGTTATATTGCCTTGCTTAATGACAAATGTTAAAGGCTGATGACGGAATTTTAAAAATATGCATACATTATGGAACAATATAGCTGATGAAGAAAAGGTGCTTATTACAGTTATAGAAAATAATAATTTCTAAAGAAAGAGGTGAGAGTAAACTATGATAAGCACATGAAAAATTCATAATGGCTTTAGAACAGACATCGATGTACCTAAAATTTGATTTACCACCATGTGGCTAGTGATTTTGAACATGGCTTACTTTTTGTTAAGTATTTAGGTTATAAAATTAATTGAATCACTTTAAATCGCTTTTCAGATATTCACTTAATCCCCAAAATCATACTGGTTCCTGTGTTCTAGTGGTCAACGTAGCATTTATCACACTCAGTCAGCACAATTATCAGAAACAATGAGAGAAAACTTCCACTTGTAAACAGCTTTTACAAATAGAACTATATAAAGGAATATGTATATATGCAGTTTCCATTCATTTGGCATATGTATACATTACTTCAGAAGTCTTCTACTTGACGTATTTATCATTTTTCCATGTATGGAGTTTTTGGGGGATATAAAACAGTACCAATTCCCAGGGGACTGGGTACCTTGTGACAGAACACTCCTAGAGGGAACATGGCACTGTTTTAATCTAAAAGGAAGAAACAGAGTAATACCAAGGTTTCTGCCAAACTCCACAAGGATGTAGGAATTTTCTTGCCTTTTATTAACATTTTATTTCTTTAGTGATGTGTCCCAAAGGGGAACTTAGCTTCTTGATATGAAGCAAATTAAATAAAAACATCAAGAAATCCTTCAATGGATTCTGAATAAAATGAATACCTCATTTGTTCAGATGTCCTTGACAATCAGTCATTTTGTACAATTCAATTTCACTTCAAGCTGGGTTATAAAAACACTTTAAAATTCTATGTGAGGAGATAAAAAATTTTATCAGAAAAAAAAAATCATTTCATTAACTGCCTTTATTATGCATTAGAAACTTTGAGGAATTATTCAATAACTGTTTACAAATAAACTTCCCAAGCATGGATTGGGTGGAGTAAAGTATCATGACTAATAAAAACAAAAGAAAGCCTCCACAAATTTAGGAAATAGAAACCTAGGGATTATAAAACATTTGATGTTTGATAGTATATGACAGTTGTGTCAAATCAACACATTTACATTCCAATTTCTTTTCTATCTTGTTTTTATTTTTCTTAAATGATGCACGCATCAACATTATTACAGGAGAGAATTAAGTTGTTCTTCATTTTATTCTTGTGTTGCAAATGCCTAATCCTTTTGCTGTGGTGAAATTTCCAGAAAATAGAAAACTGTAGCAATTCAGACCACGAAGGATATCTTCTTTTGTGCTGCATTAGAGTAAATCCAAACTAACTCAACCGAAGTCACTGTATCTGACCAGGTATATTCTCATAAAACTGAATGCAGAACCAGGCCTTCATAGTTTTTTCAATGTCATTATAGTTCTGTGAATTTAATTTTTTTCTGACCTGATTCTGTAAATCATGGTAAGACACTTCATGTGATGAATTGATTTTCTACTTGCATTATTGGTTTATCTGCTGATGCGTTTGTTCATATGGGACAAAATTCTAGAACACACAAGCTATGCCTGGATTTCAATAAGACTGATAACACTTATCCAGCTGTGACTTAATCCTATCAGATAATTTGAATATTTTGGCCTTGTAGACTGCTTCTTTCCTGTGTGGTGTATTGCAAGCTTAGGCCTTTAATTATCCAGTCACATTTCTCATGTGCTGAGACTGCCAATCCATACAACTATGCAAGACTGCCTGGAAACTGTTTGGAACAACTCCTGATGTCCCAAGATGGGTCTAAAACCTGAAAGAATCCGACTTGTTTCTTTTTTCAGGCAGATCCATGTTGCCTGGGCAAAAGTCAGTGTGATTTCTGGTGGTGCACAGACACTGGCAGCACATGCAGCTCACTTCCGATAGAGACCATTGCTAATCTTTTTGTTTCGCTTATTTTCCTGATGATTTTGGAAATTATTGTACAGAGAGTCAACTGAACCATTGTAGAATACTGTCAAAAATATTAAATAAACTAACTGAAGAAAGAATATTCCACTCAGTTCAATACAGTGCATCTATTAAAATTTCACATAGAAAAATATTGGTAATATTATAATTAATGACTTAACTGAGATTTGTGCAAAGTAACAACAAAAATAATCTTTATAGCTGAAAATGTCTTCCAATTGTTAAGAGTGGTCATATCTAACATTATGTCTTACTACTCTGGGGGCTCCGCATGTGACTGCTTGTATTGCTATGGTGGGATATGACAGGGTTTAAATAAGAATGGCTTGTCATTTTGGTGATCTTGTCAACGTAGTGAAGTAATTTGATTTTGAACAATAAGCCTTTAGCTTGGGGATAGGACTGCAGTGAGTTTATAACAAGGATGATTTGTTTCTGCTGCCTCGGTAATAATGGCTCTTAGAGGAGAAATGCTTAGTGTTAGTAAGACTTCTAGGAGGGAGGGACAACAAACTTGGTCATTGTCATTAACTGATTTTTCAGACACATGTAAACAGAAATCTCCCCACTCCAAACTTCTTCATTTGAAGAACCAGAGAAAATACCACAACTCCTTTCATTGCTTATTCTGAGCTTACCTCATCGCCTCTGTGTCCTTAGGGATTGGCTCCAGTTTCCTTTGCTTCAGTCATAGAGTACCCACTTACTTACCTACACTTTGAAAATAAAGTGCTCTTAGTTGCACTCTGTTTTGGTTAAAATAGCTAGAAAGATTTTTTTGAGTATGTATGACATCCTTATAAATAACTAAAAAGTATTTCATGCCAGAAATCCTGTTTCTCAAAAAGTGAGGCCTATTTAGATCGAGTTCAGAGAATAACTGCTGGAGTAGTGAAATGGGCTGGAAATATTAAAGTGTGAAGAGTTACACTCTATGTCCTTCTTTTACATGTACACCTTCATACTTAGAAATATATAAACATCTTTGCCCTGAATTATAAGCTATACAAGAGTTTATTCCTTTCTTGTGTTGTATTCAGTAAGATTTTTGTTTGCTTTCCTGAGGAACTAGATTACTATGTTTTTTTTTTTCATATTAGGAAAGATCTTAATAATGGTTTCTTCCCACCCACTGCTTTGTGATAGGATTTTCTCTTTGAGTAACCTACGAAAAAATCTCAGGTAATTTAGCTGTTCAGCACATTGCAGAACAGAATTTCACATGGGTATTTTTAGGGCTTTTCAAAGGTAAATGTATTGCTTAACTTTGTCTAGGAGATCTCTAAGAGAAAGGAATATTATCATACAGCAGATAATTATCACATAGGAAACATTCTTATAGTAAATATTTAGAGACTTACAGAGGCTGCTGGTGCCATCATTTACAATAAGATTAATGTCAATAAATTCCACTCAAGGCACTGAAAAATTTCTTCTCTAATCAAGAAGTAATGGTGAGTATCATCACTACATTTGAATCAATGTGATTTGAAGGTTCTGCATTCAAGACTTATCTTTCAAATAAATATTTATAATAATTGAGACTGGGTCTTCAAGAAAAATATTAATTCAAGAAAATATTTATTTGTCACAAGAAGACCTTGATGGACAAAGCTATTTTGCCACACAGATTATTGATAGGACATCATGCAAGAAATCGTACCTGAACATCACTACCATGGTCTCTTTGTCAAACCCTTATTTTTGAGTTAGTATTCGTACAAGAGACCATAATTCCATTGAGATAAGAATCACATTTTCTGACCAGCAAAGTTATGAAAATGTTATTACACCTGAGGACAAGCCATTATCCCTCAAAGAAATTGAGAGACACTTTCAAACTTAAAAGAATTGTCAATTTTATGATCTATCCAAATGGTAAAAGATTCAGTTTAACATTCTTACATTTCCTACACTCTCTAATTAATATTAGGGACTTCACTCAAAGTTCTCAGACAGGTTTCTAATAACATAGTTTGTTTTATTTGCTAATAAAATAATCTCAAGCATAGATCTACAGTTAATTTTTTCCAGAATGTATAGTAAAACAAATCTTTCAGTTTCATTTTCTCCCTACCATTCTAGTGATGTCTAGGCAGGAATTTTATGTTCTTTTCTAGCTAGTACCTTAACGTTTTACCAGTCCTTTACACCAGAATATCCCCTGTAACCTGTTCGACTCAAAATAAGTTTATGACCTGAGTTAACAAGCTATTATTTAAACAGTTTAAAACAAATCAAGATCATTCCAGATGAGGTGATTTAAGGAATCGTTGTGAAAAACTATTACTTGATATTCAAGAGGGTAGCTAGTATCTGGAAGACTAACAGAAAGGACACATTAGCCTCCACAGCACACACACAGCTGAAGCGAGAAGATGATCTGTATGGACGGTGAAAGTCCGTGTCTGTTTTGTAGTAATGATTTCTCAGCAGTTTCTTTATTCTTATGTGCTGACAAAAAAAAATATACATACATACATATATATATATATATTCTTGCATGGATAGAGTCCAAACTCTTTCACACTATTCACTTGGGCAGGCAGAGGGAAGAGGCAAAGCAGTCCTGCTCACAATAGCCATGACAGATATTCCTCCTGGAGCCCGTTCCTTGGTGCTTCTCTACAGAACAGACGGACAACCAGACAGCAGTCCTGCTGCTTTATTCCATCCTCCAAGTGAGGAGGCCTGAGAGGATAATCTAAGTAGTTTCAGCTGTAGTTATATCTGTATATGTTTGCAATTCTATTACATCCATTTCTGTAGTATTTGAGCACCTCATAGTCAGTGTTGATTACATTATTGTGATTCAATGAATTGTTTTAGCTCTGTGTCATGAAGGAAAACTAAAAGGCAGACAATAGTGAAGGTTTGTAGGATGCTTTGGGCAGTAGAGATTTGAACTCAAGTCACAGATCTGCAGCCAACTCAGTGGAACAACTCGCTAAATGAAACCAGCCAATTCAATGGAACAACTTGTTAAATGAAACCATTTATTAAAATTAAACTTGATTTTTTTTCCCCTGGATTTTCCTCTCACAAGTCAGAGAATATGTTATAATTGTTCTGTGATAATTTCATAATTGTGAAAACATATCTGAAGGAGAGAATAGGGAATTATCTCTTCTGTAAATATTATGGTCCATTTCTGCCTGTGTGCAACTAAAAAGCTGTTAATTTTAGCAAGGTCAAGATGTGCTTAGTCCTGGGAAATGATCAGTCATCTGCAATGGTCTCCTTTTTAATAAGTAATCAGAGATAAAATAGAATTGTCATTAGTGAGTCATCTCAGTGTCAATTCACCTGGCAAGGATGGGCAATATATTTACAATAAATAAATATGTATACACACACACACATATATACACATATAGATACACTAATGCAAAAATACAGAAAACTTGTTCTGATACACAGCAGTGGACTAGAGAGACAGAAATCAGAAAATGTTAGATAGGATAACTTGTCTCAGAATAATGGCCAGGGCTAAGATTTACAGAAACTAGAAGGAAAAGAGTTTTTTAACTCTTTTTTTTTTTTTTTTACATCCCGTTAAACTTTTGTGATTTTATAAAATAGTTTCATTCTTATTTCTGAATCTTGCTTAAAGGGCCAAGAAGTTGTAACTTGTGAACTTGGGAGGTTTGCAAGCCAATTAATTAGTCTAAGGAAGATTGAATCATTGGGCTGTCTCTTTAACTCATGGAGGGAGACGATTGTGGAGACGAAGTTGTTCAGATGGAAAGATGAGAAATAGAAGCATGAGTTCTCCGACTATGTGATCTCTCTGATTTGTTAGCCATTTCAAAATATTATGTTTTTGTTCTGTGTCAATTAATTTCGTATTTCATGTTTAATAAATAGAAATAAAAATGACTAAAGGAATACTTTATAGCTTTAATCAAGTATCTGAGAGTGATATATGTAAGTTTGAGGGAGATTGATTCTAATGCACCTAGCTCACAGCCCAGATATTTCTTCAAAATTCAGGTTTCTTTTAACACCTGATGCAAATTAATAAAATTATTATGGTTATTTTGCTGTTACTGACTCTCAGTGACCAAAACAGAAACTGGGCAAGAAAAAGAGGCTGGAGATAAAGTTATCATGGCAAAGCAATTATAGTAAGAATCATGAAGGCAGGATCTTGATAATTCCCTTGATGCCTATGCAAATGGAGTGGCAGACATGGTCTCCAGGATAATAAATAATAAAGACAAAAAATGTACCTTTGGTACGATAGACTGTCATTTCCTAATTTCTCTCACAAGGAACATCAGTATCATAGAGATACTGATGCTGATACATTTGGTTAAACTATCCTCACTAATTTTTCTACATCTTTTAGCCAGTGGCCTCAGGCATGTCACTTGCTAATATAACAATAACTCAGAAGAAGAGGACATGGTGCAAACCATTAGCAGATGAGCATTTCATTAGCAATATAAAATGATGCCTTGATTTGCAAGGAGCAGTTGATATTTCCACAGATCATATCTCCTAATAGGAGTTAAAGTAAGGTAAAAATGAAAGATTTGAAACATAATTTGTCTGTTGTTCATAAGCAGTTCTACATTTTGAGAAGCAAGAATAATTTATATTTTGAGATGTATTTTTAAGGGTTAAAAAAGTATGTGCTTACCATATGCTAAGGCATAAAAAACTTTTAAGCTCATCAAATCACT
>JAUBNY010000131.1:617429-636108 GCA_032275445.1 Crypturellus soui | reverse complement strand
GTTTTCTGTTTCTCCTGACATCTGCAATTGTCTAGCACAAGTCCAGAAACTATCAATGAACAGAAGACCAATAGAGAATATTCATAGATAATTTCAGATGAATTCTGACAATGTTTTCTAATTTTATCCATTTAGGACTAGTGAAGTTCTAGGAGAGACAGAGCACGGTCTAATCAGTCCAACCAAAGTGTTGGGGACCAGAGACCATAGACTCTGTAGTGGGAACAATGAGGGCTATGGATTTTGCAGATTCATTCCCCAACAGCTGTTTGGAAGGCAAGAATGAGGAACAAAATTCTACATGGTAAAATATAAGAAGTCTTATGTTTTATATAGTTAAGATAAGGAAAGAGGTACATGAGAGGGGAGAGAAAAGCAACAACTAGAGAGATTCCAAGAAATGCTGAAAAATGCAAGGAAAGAGATGGTTTGCAGAGGTTGGTAGCTTCAGGCTCTCTACTGTCAGCAACCCTAGCTACTTTTATGATGGGTCAATGGTTGGCAGAGGCCCTTTCAGTCTCTCAACAATGGCTGAAACAATAGCCAGCACATTTTTTTTTTCTTCATTTTTCTAGAATTAAATTGTGACTATTGACACATACTGAGAAGTCAGCTGTCACTTTCCCAGTGAGGAAGAGGTATGCCAAACATCGTCTTTCACATCAATCTCTGACAGGCAGGAAAAGCAGCTACAAATACTTGCTATCATCAGCACCCTGAGATTTATTAACCCGTCTTTAAAAAGTCAGACAGTATTCAAACAGCCAAATAAGAAAGACTAAGTTTCTAGGTTCATATTTGATGTTAATTTCTAATAAACAACAACAGCAACAAAAATAATTCATCGAGACCATCAAGAAATTTAAGGTAATCTAATAAATTGACCCCATTTTCTGCTGGGCAACTATTTTTAACATACATGTTCCTTATCTTCTTTTCACAATCATTAATACAAAATCAAATCAGCTGTGTTGAAATTGCTTTCA
Source organism: Crypturellus soui (assembly GCA_032275445.1). NCBI lineage: Eukaryota > Metazoa > Chordata > Aves > Tinamiformes > Tinamidae > Crypturellus > Crypturellus soui. The sequence continues at coordinate 635,122 of JAUBNY010000131.1, read as the reverse complement.
ACCTGAGATGATAATAATTACATGAATGACATTTCAGACCTCATTTGAAACGTGGAGGCTGACACAGGAGGTAGAAATGCAAGAGGTTTCTATTTCTTTTTCATTTCTGCTTCTATCTCTTAATCTTGATACTTTTTACAGATCTTTTCTTGTTATACTACATTTGGTGCACATTTCAAAACTGCATCTGCAACTAATTCACTTTTTCTTTATCTAGCATTTTAATTTTTTTTTGGCATTCATAATGAAATAAAACATGAATTATTACAGTCCATGACACAATCTCTACACTATCCCCTGTCACTGTGGGAATGAAAGTTTCCACAAAGATTTCCAGGCATTTGGTAAACAGCCCAGAAAAATCCTTGTCTTTAATTACAGATTATTGATTTATTATTATTTAGAACTGCCTATGTCTATTGGAATTAAAACTGAATAAATTGGAGCTGAGCACCTTAAAATCAGATGTCTCAATTTTCTGACAAGCAGAAATCTCCTGAAAAAAGTAGTTTATTCTGACCCAAACAATATGTAGCTGGTCCAGATAAAACTGGAAATAATATATTATTGATGTCACTTATAAATAGACTTCATTGATACTAAAGAATTTAAAATATTACAGAAATGTAGTGCCTCAAAATGACATTATTTGTATTAGATAATGCTAATCAGAATGAACAACAATCTTTGGCTACAAAATTGTCAATTGTTGTAGGTCAATTGTTGAGATAGATCAGAAGATACGACAGGCAGACAGAGAAGCCAGAAATAAAATTTACTGTAATAAATATATATCAGTTGGTACTTTGCAACTAGAGATCTTCTGTGATTTGTAGTATGTATTTATCGAGGTCCACTTTTAATGAAAGGCTGTTTTTACTGCTATACTTGTTGTCATATTCCCACACAGGATTTTTTTTTCAAAAGAAAAAAAAGTCAAAAAGGCTTTCAAAACCTGTCCAAAATTTGCTCTGAACCTATAAATATCTCTACATTTATAAAATTGAAAAGAGTCTGCTTTACTGAATGTAAAAATTCAAAACATTTGCATCTTTTCTTTTTTCTAACCATCAGAGCATTAATATTGACACAATTTTCACTGCTTGTGTCAGGTATCTGTTGTTATTTTAAAACAGACGCTCTTTTTTGATAAACAAATAAATGAGATTATTGGTAATCAGGTAGTTGTTTCCTGCTTCTCTAACAAAAGTCCATCACTCTAATATCATTTATTATATAAATCAGCAAGACAAATCATGGCCTTACTGTATGGTTAGGTTACAGTAAAGAAGCCCTCACTTTCCCAGCTGACATGCTTGCATGGATTACAGCAGTCCTGACATTTACTGCTCCCTTAATGCAGTTTCTCTAGCACTGCCTGCTGCCTTTTGCATTTTCTCTGAAATAATGCTGAAATTGTTTGCAAAGGCATCTCAGAGTAACTGTTTATTTTATTTTTATTTTCATGTACCTTTGCAAAGAGAAGAATTCTATTGACTTCATTTTACTCCCTATTAAAAATATGAAATGATGGTGAGGATAGAGAAAATGACTTGAATCTCTATCCCCACAATTTGCCTTATTCGTAATGAAGTACTCAGTAGAAGTTCTCAAAAGAAAAACTCAGGCAGAGCATTCTTGACTCTAACATTTCCTGACTTTGGAAGTATATTTATCTAATAAGTGCCCTTAATACTATGATTTTAACATGGGACTTAAAAGCAGGTATAGATGGGAATGAGTGTTTTTACAAAGCTCAAAATGAGTAAGTTTTCACAGTTCAAACAATGACAATGGAATGTTTGTCCAAACTGGCATGAAGTGCTGTGAATTGCACCCCTCTTCAGTGGGCAGAGACTATTGCCTCCAGAGGAAAGCAGCACAAGAAAAAGGAAAAATGCCAGTAATATATTACCCTTGTTGTTCTCTCTCTTCCCTTGTTTTCCCTTGTCTTCTCTTGCCTTGCCTTACCTTGCTTTGCCTTGCTTTTGTCTTGCCTTCTCTTCTTTTTCCTTTTTCACATAGCTCTCATTTGGTTTCCATTTCCACATTAATACAAGCCTTGTAGAGTCAATCTCTTGCACAGTTCTTTTAATGCCAAATTGTATGTAGTGCACTCACCTTGTATCACTCTCTCATACTTCAACCTTTTTCTCACTGCATTTTTTGGCCATGGATCACACCATGCAGTAATTTCTATTTTATTCTCAGTATAAACCTCATATGTCATTTGTCCAGACAGAAATATACATATATATATATATATATATATGTTTTATGATTGTGCCAACAGTCAATACTGAGTAAGTAATTACATTTTATTTATCATCTAAACAAATTGGAGGATGTGGGCTACAGTTTAGGTCACCAAACTTTGTCAATCTGAGCACCAAGTTATTTTGGTGTATTTTGCTTTTAAAATAGGATCCTTGCACCCTGTAGCAAATCCAAAGTATTGATTTGCTGAAAAAAAAATAAAGTTTTATGCATCCTTTTTCCACTACAGTGTTTTTTTTTTATCCACATAGATCAGATAGATTTTAATCAAAAGAATCAATAGACAACACTGGTGACAACCAATTTTTCTTATACTCCATGTGCTTGTGCTTTTTGAATTTTGGAGAGATTGTTTTATGCTAGTGCTATTTTGGTATAACAGAAACATTTATAGAGTGTATCAATATTCTTTATAAATGCTAGCTTAGGTCACTATAGTAATGTCAAATCCATATTTTTATTGTGAAGTATTCTTACTTAAAGATAAGAAAAAATAAAGATATTGACTTCTTTTTATTACCGAATTATAGTGAGACTGTTATGATAGAAGCATTGTTCATGTTGTTAGAGTTAACGTTGCTTAATAATGCCATTATAAACTCTGTACTGAAGAGATTCAGTCATAAATATTCATCCACCTGAAATATGACCTGCAAGAACTCAGCTGATAACCCATTCTTAAATCTTGCTTTCTAAATGAGATAAAATAAAAACAAAAGGATAAAATTACACATATTTAAGTCATACAGCTGAAGGGACCCATAGTTTGCAAAATGTTCTAAAATATTTTCTTGAAATAATGAACAAGTCTGGTTAGCAACAGTCTTACATTTGTAAATATGCAGAATATAGGATTTTATATTATCTCTTGGATTTGTTTTTGTAACCTCAATTTCTAATTGTTATTCAAAGTTTTATTAAAAATACAATTATTTTATCATCATCAATATTTTCACAGACTAAATAGATGTACAGCTTACTGTAGCTTTTACAATGCACAAAGAAAGACAAGAAGCATTTTAATAGATAAATATGATATCTGAGCAAAGACCAGGGAGATTATATAAAAAATGATATGAACTAGTGAAGGACATTTGACTGGAGCTTAAGAGATACAAACATTGGACAAATATTGATTGCATCAGAGCAAAGCCTAAGTGTAGTCTACAAAATATCTGAAGGAAAGGAGTTATTTTTGTCTGAGTTGCACAATACAGTAACAGAATAGAGTCACTACAGAGAAGATTTCTAACTATTCGCAAATCTTTTTGCAGATGTAGAGAGACTTGAAAGGTGTAGTGACTTCGAAAGTCTTCATGTTAAATGAATATTTATTGTGAGCTCTGGTCAGCTTTTGGCAAACAGTATAATTGAAATGAACATAGGAATAGTTTTCTTCACAAAAGAAGGAGTGTTAAAGACGTTTTAGAAGTGTTTCTGTTCACCCCTGTGAAGCTTTTATAGTGCAATTTTCTTTATTCTTGTTTTTCTTTCTCTGAACTTTAGTCATTCGTGATTCCTTCCAGGCACAAAAGTTCAAACCATCAAACTAAGGTGAGGAGTCACAGATCCAGGTTGCACATTTCTCTGGATGGCATCCTCACTTTTATACTTCATATCTCTAAAGATACTTCCAGTTTTTCCCCCACATCATTTCTCAATTGTAATGGACAAAATGCAGTCCTGTCTACTATTTAAATTGAAAAAATGTGGCTTTTTGCTCCAATCCAGCAGTTATATTGTGCTCCAAGCACTCCATAGCTCAGTCCCTGATTTCTATCCTTCTGTTGTCCAGTCTTGACAAATACAGTATTACCTTGGTTATATCATCCTTATTGTTGTGGAAAAAAATATTTGTGTGTTTTCTGTAGACAGCTATGTTTGAGGTGGGTTCAGACTCAACAGGATGCATTTTTTGCTGCAAACCGTGAAGAAAAGCAGATAGAACCTTCCCAAAATCTGACTTCCTCTCACTAATCCAGCGTCAAGAAAGGGCTCACGAGGATATTCAAAGATCCAACTCTTTTCTAACATAAGGTTCCTTAATAGAAGTGTGTGGCTGCCTCCTGCTCCAGGCCTGATGTTATGCCAAGGAGCATCAGAAGCAAGGCACTGATCAGAGTTTAAATCACACACACAACTAACTTCTGTTAATTATGTTACACCGAGTCCCAGGAGCATCAGGATGAGTGAGGGGTCAAGGCAGCAGGCAGCTGCCAAATGCCACAGGAACAGGACTTGGATGCAAAACAATACTAACATCTGTGATATAGAACAGGCTTCACTTTTTAGAGGCAATTAAATCAGTTCTGTTGACTATTTCTTTGGGATATGCCAGCAGGTCTTTGCAGTTTGAGATTGAACAACATTTGAGAAATGTTGCTGGAAATAGCATGACCATTCAGTCCAGCAATTCCTCCACCATAGACAATGTATTTTTGGAGATTATTTAAGTCTCCTTATACTTTGAATGAACATACTTTCCCCAGTACCCCCAGTGACTGTGACACACAGAGATATCTGTGATATTGCACATAATCTGGTTCTATATGCAGGATATTGAGTGCACATTAACCACATACATTTCAACATATACCTACATACATAATTGCCCTGTGAAACAAATGGAGGAAATCTTCGAATTTTAACATCTTACACGTTGATAAAATTGCAATGTAAAAGTGCACTGATAGTAATTTACCTTCACCCTCTCAAAGCGATCCTTCTGATGAAATTTCACTTTTTATGTATAGATACAGGATTATTGAAAATGGTTATATCATTAAATCCTCTTCTAAACAGGCAAACTGTGGTATAGGGGATTAAAATAGAATGATTTGCAGAAGATCAAACTTCAGTCTAGAGGCAAAAGCTGGTATAGGAATAGATGTTTTCATCCAAATCCCATAGTACAAAAAGTAATGATAATTTATATTTATCCCCACTGCTTCTCACTTTAGGAGAAATAAAAAAGTTAATTCTATGAGACACCAAACCTGGATGCTGTGAAAGCTATTCTTCAGTTTCACTGAAAGGAAAACAGTCCCAAGAGGGGAACTAAAAATCTTGGTAGAGCTGGGTTTGTCAGTTGTGTAAGTAGGGTTGCCTATTGCCCTTCTGATGAGAAGAGGGAACCCTTTTGAATGTGAACATGGCATCTTCCAGCTCACTTTATGTAAGAAAAGAATAGGTCCAGGATTTTGTTTCCTTTAATTGTCATAGTATGTATTGTTTATCTTAAATAATTCCTTCTAAGACTTTCATCCACTTTAAAGTTCATTTTCAGTTCATATGGAATAAGACTATTCATAATTTGAAAGAGCAGGATTTGCTGTTGTCCCTGTTTTTCCATCTGGATTGATTTCTTCCTTTTTTGAGTAGATTTCTTTTGAGCCTTTATAATGCTGTAACAAACATTACAATCATTCATATTAGTGCAGCAAATAAAGATTCTTTGACAAATCTCAGGTAGACCTCGCAGGCCTCATCCCGCCTTTCTTTGTATAAACATTCCATATCTATAAATGGATGAAATCGAAAGAATTCAGTCGTACCAAAAGCAAGTCTCTGTAAGGAAGGCATCATCCTCAAAGAAGCAATATCTCTTTCTATCATCACCACAAAAGAAAACTTGTAAATGTTACCAAAAATTTTATTCAGTAGTGCATACTGTTTTGCTTCAGTTTAAAGACAGTAGTGGTATTTTTGCAGATGCTTGCTTGCAACTTTTGTATAGAGGAACTTTTCACTCAAAGATAAGGAACAACATGAAAGCCTTTATTTTTACTATAAACCTACTATTCAGAATGATATATCCAGTCTTTTCATACTTGTCAAAAGCTGAGAGCATTATAAGAAAGAAAATTATGACAATTATCAATAGCATTTCCTCAGAGTCACTGTTCCCATTTTTCTCTTCAGAATTTCACAGAAAGATAAAAGTGCACATAAAGTATTATGGTTCAAAAAACCTTGAATCCAGCACCCCTAGAAGTAATCCCACTGCAGGTTTTAAAACTGTCCCAGATACACCATATTTACACATGAAGATGGTGTGTGTCATGAGGGGTGGTAAATCTGTTGCTTCTTTGAAGTATTGGACTCACTGTAGCTACCTCTCTAGCACTGGCCTGTACTGTACACACAGAGTTAACCTGTAAAGTCAAAAATCCTGCACGAATGTGCCAGCTGAAGAAATACTGCCTGTTCAATGTTTGGGAAACAGGAAAAAAAGGCATGTTCAGGAAATTCTAGTTATAAAATAGCATTACATGATGGGTAATCAGAGTGCTACTGCGGTATTCTTTCTCTGAGACTCCATATGAACACCCATCAAAACATGTCCCCTGTTCTGGCAGGTTATTTTGTTTTAAAACATTTGTTCTCTAATTTATATTTATGGATTTTTCATATATTATCTCTTCTACTCACACAATGAGAATGTCATTCTCAAGGAGCTTCAGACTCTCTTTTTAACAGTCTCTTTGGCCAGGTCACTAGCTTGTGAAGTTTTAATTGATGCTATCTTTAATATTTTTCACAGAACATTCACCATTTTTGAAGTGAGAGAGAACTCAGGTAAAAAATGATAAAGAAGGGCTAAAAAAAATGTGCTACTACCTGGTTGTGTGCTACTCGAAGAGTTTCTCAAAATGTAGGAGAGAACTGAGCCTATTTCTGTTGTGCTTTATTAGCCAGTCACTCTACACGTCCTCTATCACAAACTGTAACATCCACAGTACTGCAAAGAGGAAATGTAATATAGAATTTTGCAATGTGGCTAATACTAAATCCCCAGAATTTATTCTCCATGGTGAATGAAAATCCATTCTCTCCCACAGTGATCCAATTCAGCTATTCAGTGACATAGTTTTTCTATTAAAATTTTCATGATCAAGCTTTGAAGTTGCAACTTGATTAGGAGTAAATACCATTATCTGCCTTTCAAAAGGATGCAAAAGAGGTTGCGCAATAGCTTTTTCCTTTTCATTCACTGCTTGTGAAAACAACTCATTGTCCGTTGTGGAAATTCTGTTTACTATTTGATTACCTCTTAATCAGAAGACTGCTTAAATCGTGAATCATTTTATTAATTTGGGGGACTATGTTGAAATCATAAGGAGTGTGAGTTATCTTAATCTTACTTTAGCCCCCTGAAAATTAGGGGGCTAGATGTTTGTAGATAAGTTTGAGGTAACATTTAGATTGCTCAATCAGTGGAGAAAGTCCTCTGACCTGTGACCTCTGAAGTGTTATAGATAATGGGTCATTATGTATAATTAATCATTATCCACACCGTTACTAGAGGTGTTATAGATAAATGTTACTCTCCCTTCTTAAAACCTAAAGTGTGAAGGAGATGACTTGGAGATGGTCATGCGGTCTAGCACAGACATGCTGCCTTCACTCTATGCTGGTAAAGTACAAGACCTTTCCAGAGAGAATAAACATCTGCACTCCCATACAACACTAGCACACACGTCATACCTCTGCAGTGCAGCTACAGACCTCCTGTTGATATGGCTTGCAGATCCAAACTTGTTCCTGCTTGCCAGCATCACCTACTATTCTAATTCTGTCCTTAAATCACCAGTACTCTGCATTGCTACGTCATGAGTATTAAGTATCATTCAATAACCAAATTAAAGGAAGAGTTATTATTTGTATAGAATAATGAAGTATTTTCCCAATTCTTTGCATCTGAATATACATATATATTTATATGGGGCATTCTAAAGGTAAAATTGTGCTACTGCTAGATGTACATTTCTGGCAAGTATGAGGGAGAGAATTTCATGATGCAGCTCAACATTGTAATTGTACATAATTACCCTGTAATAATTAAAAGACATTTAACACAGTAGGTAGGCTGCAGGGCATAAGGAGAAAGGGCTTTTTCTAATCTCAAATACACAGGCATGCAGTTTTTCAAGGTGTGCTGTGATGTGCACTTGTGGATTTGAAGGCACAGCTAGGAATGTGTGCTAAGAAATAGTGTTCAGGGAACTGAAACTGCAGTACAAGGCAAATTATTTTAAAGGAAGAAATTGCCCCTCAAATATCTCCCCATCCTCCCCAAAATAGAAAATGCCTTCTTATTTAAGATATTACTGAAAAATTAGGAGGCCAGATCCCTGGATAATGTATTTTAAAATCTAAATGTTCCCTAACTTCCATCTTATCCCTTTACTGGAGCGAATATATCCTTCATGATCCAACTGAATTCTTTTTCAAATGAAATTGAATTGTACAAAATTGTTTCCAATAAAATCTTCAAAACATTTCTACTTCCAGTGAAAACAATGAAAAATACCCGATGAATTCAATAGCATTTGTCCTGCTTCTAAAATTCAATCTTTTAACTGTAAATACAGAAGAGTAGCTCACATTTTTTTTTTCAAATTCAAAGTAAACATAGACATAGCAATGTCTGTCACAGGCACAGATGACCTCTTAGAATTTTCGTTTCAATTTTAATAAATAAGGAATTTAATGTTCCTTCTGAAATCATGTTGGAGGATTTTCACACTAGGGTTAGGATTTACCTGAAATACTCAAAGAATGTTTCCAGGAGTGAGAAGTGAGCTCAACTGGAACTTGAATAAAATTTCTCACGTGAGTTAAATCGGAGCAGTATAATATTATGTACTTTTTTAATGTCATAAACAAAATCTTAATGTTCCCACAGATGCCTGATAAGCCCCAAATAAAAATCAATTGTAATAATTATTATTGTAAGATTTCAAAACTATGTATATTATCTTAAACATATCAATATTAGAGGTATTTTTGCTGTTAGTCTATCTTTTTAAAAGGCTGTGAATCATTTTAAAAGATGAACAATGTGTGCATATGTTAGTTAGCTTTTTATAGTTGATTTTACAAGTTTTCTAGAACAGTCACACAACTTTATTCTTTCACATCCTTACTGAGATATATTTCATTCTTTCATTTCATTCTCTCATGAGTCACAAAGGAGAAATATGTATAGATATATTTTTACTTCAGATATAAAATTCATACCTCACTTGTGAGTTATGCAAGGAAAATAAGAAGCTTCATTAAACAGAGCTACAAGTTGTCTGTGAATATGATTTGCAGTTGGGAGTACTTTCCTTTGAAATCATTAAATCTTCAGAGCTAAAGTAATTTTATCTCCTTGAAAAAATTCAGTTATTACCTTATACTGATGAAGAAAAAGTGAGGTTTTTTTAATATGTCTCTTAATGAGCTAGACTACAAAAAGTTTCTTCTGAATTTGCCATATTATGCACATTATAGCATGCATTGTAGCATTTTTAGAGGTAAATGCAATTTAAAGAAAATTTCCTAAATACATGAATTTTAGAGTAACCTTAGAGCAGCTAAATGCGCCAACTTTCATGTTTTCTAATGTCTTCATTGTTCCCCTAAATATACACCATGATCATCAGCTTTATTCAGCTGAGTCTTCTATTTTCTGTGACAACAGAGTAAAATTTTTTTGTCATTGGTTTTACTGGAGGTAAGGTTTCAGGGCACATAAGCAATAATGGGTCACAAGTATGGCAACCTTATAGAAAATAAAACATAGCCACCCTCCATTCCCAATCATAAGACAGGAGTAGCCACATAGTTTTACATTTTAGCCAGCAAAAAATATTTCTACTATGTGCTTGTGCTGTAATGAGAAAGATTAATTGAACACTTGGATGGCCATGATTGCTATTTACAGCCAGTGATGATGACATAAAGTAAGAGAGAAAGCATATAGGCAGCTGCCAATCAAATCTAAACCCAAAACAATATCAGAATTATGAAATCTTCAGAAGATCACTCAAGAAAGACAATAATCTTTAAGAGCAAATTTAAAGAGTGAAATCAGACTAAAAAAAGACATTTTATAAATGGGAAAGAGGCGAAACTAATGATGCTACTAGTACTACTTTTAACATATACAAATAGCTATTAAATTATAGCAAATTAAAATATGTAGCTAAGAATATCAGAGGATTATCATAAGTGGTGGAGCTAAAAACTATAAATTTTAAATAGTGTATCAGAGACAGAAGTGTCCTATTTTTTCTTAATATTTGGAATTGAACAGGATGAAATTGTTGTGTTATATAGGAATAGGAAGTTCTTTTCAATCTACTAGATGTAGTGGATTTAAAGTAGCTTGCCACAGGGAACAACTTTTATAAAATTAGACTTATGTAAGGTCACAGAAAAATTCTAAAACCAAACTCGTAGGACACCAAGATGTGAAAGTCAGTGAGAAAGTAACTTAAGACCAAAACACAAGTCATACAGCTTCTATGATAGAAAAAAAAAAAGAGCTAGTGTGTTCACAAACGTCTAAAAAAAAAAAGAAAAAGACATAAACTATTGGTGTGGAGGGAAGTAGTGAAGAACCACTTCACAAGAGAGAGGTATCACAAGAACTGTGTTTTAAAGATGAATCCAGAAAAATTAAAAATAAAATGAAGCATCTTTTATGAGATTAAGTAATCAGCAGAGCAAACTGACAGGGGAAACAATGATTCTCTGTCTCTGATACATTCAAATCAATAGCAGATATAATTCCAGGAACTGTACTTTGGCCAAGACACAAATTTTGTATGGAGATAGTTATGCTAATAGACTCAGTGAAATTTAATGACTTGTGATGTTCACGAAGAAGATTAAGGAATAATATTGACTTCTGAGCTCCAACTGTGAGTCTGTGAATTTCCTTGATCTCTCTAAACATGCTTGAATTTGGATCCATTCAGCTGGGATTTGGAGCCCAACCACAGCTGAGTTTTACTGGATGAACTTTGTCCATGGGTGATTCCCACAGCTACATATGTTGTATCTACCGGGCACCATGAAAAATGGAAGAAAAGGTTTTTCATTACATCTTCATATCATCATAACAAGTATCATAAATGGAAGTTAGTAAATGGTGGTAGAAATGAATAATAATTTGAATATGAATCTCTGTTATGAACTACATATTTCCACCTAAACTACAATGGGTTTCAAGTGTATTTATATCTAAGTTTAGACTTGAGAGCAAGTCAAGTAAATCCAAAATAATTTTTCAATGAATAAAGAATCAGCATGCATCAGTTATATTTTCACTTTTGAGGTTTTAATTTTTTTTTATTAGAATATCTGAAATAGTCTAGATTTCAATTCACAAGCAAACATCTGGCATTAGCTGGTATTATCCAGAACCTGGTGAACTCAATTACAAGTCTTTGAGTAAAAATAAAGGATAATCAAATGAATGTAAATGCTATCTATTGCAATTCTTCCTGCTTTACTGTTGTAAATTACAAAGAGTTTGCATAGGCTTGTGTGGAATGGCTTTGCCCCAGAAAGCAGGAACATAACACTGAGTTGGATACTGTAGTACCATTAATACACACTTATGGGCCCAGTTTGTTCACACTGTGAATATTGCAGTAGAAAGTGTCTCCAAAACTTAGGTTACCTCAAGTTATTCAAAATCCTCCACTTAGATGAAAATACAGTTTTCTGGGTACCTGTACTGTAGTTCCACTGCAGGAAAAATGGGAAGTATTGGAATTTACTATGTTCATCCGGATTTTGAAGTTGTTATTTTTCTTTAACCTATAGAGTGTTCAGATCAACCGGACTAAAGCATAGATTGCTAAAGAAGCTCTAGAGAGAGCTTTTCAAGTGAATTGCCTAATCTCAAAAAAAATATGGTCTTCCTTGTGGATGAAGAGGAGACCTTCTGTGTAACAACCATTTATTAAATATTCCCTGTGTGCACAGAATCATATTAAGCATACTTAAACCTTGTGATTATATTTTATTACTAAGATTATTAAGCATTTAAACTATCAAATTTCAGAATCAATATTCTCGATAGTGGAAGACTGCTAACAGCAATTTTACTAAATATTTCAGCCCTGTTCCAACAATCTCATGGAGGAAAGTTAATGGTCATAATCCAAGTAAAGCCCGCCTGAGAAAATCCCAAGCTGTGCTTGAAATACCTAATGTGCAGCTAGAGGATGCAGGGATGTACGAATGTAAAGCTGAAAACTCCCGTGGAAGGAATGTCTTCAGAGGACAGCTGCAAGTGTACAGTAAGTGTAACCACAGACAGTATTATCCAGTTATGCTTTGTCTACACTTAAGGCTGTAAAAATACCTCAAGAATGCTCAGGCCAGATGAAAAAGAAATATCTTCTGAAGTAAGATCAGGATGGAATTAAGCTGCACACTTTTATTCCTCAGTAATGCATTAAATTATGAAACATGAATAAAACTGACTCCCTCAAAAGGTGACAAAAACAGGATTTTATGTTTCTTGATGTATAAGGTTTCTTTTAAAAATGGTATTCTTATCATTTAAAAATCTATATTTTTGATTCTTCTGGTATGATATATAATGCTGACACGCAATTCATATCTGATACATGTCATAAACCTGTTTTACAAATAACTTAGGATTTTTCTCATGCTTTTATTTCATCTTGCCATTCCTCAGTGATGAATTCGTACTGATTTCATCATATAAGTAAAAGAATCAAATGTGCTTCTATTTTTGTTAAAAAAAAAAAAACTATACATGCACAATTTCCTAAGATTTTTATTTCCTGGAAGACTGGAAAAGGTCACCATTTGGCCTGTGCTACAAACAGAACTCAGATCACAACAAACACGATGTAGTATTCTGGCCACTGCATAGCACTTACTCATTAGTTAAGATGAGATGAGCTAGCTCATCAGTTTTCATTTCTGAGTAGAAATAAAGATGCTATCCATATCTAGGATTTTGTCAAGAATGTTTTCTCCATCAACTTTGCAAAGCTAGAGAAAAAGAAATTTTAATTCTCTACCATTGTATGATTGTCAAAATCATTTTTTTTCCAGTCATTAACTTTATGGATAGTGCATTTTGTGCATATTAGAAATGATTTAACATTACAGAAAGGGAGTCCACTTTAGATTGTCTCTGATTAACAGCTATATGAGACATAGCTGTAATGTGGGAATATTATGTTTCTGTTTTGTAAAATTGATTGTATAAGTCCACCTTATAGGCAAATTCAGAAAAAAAAACCTCTGCTCTAATGGAGAGCAAGGTCAGTGCAGGTAACAGAGACCTTTCAAATGGAGATCAGAAGTGACCTGCAGTACGAGAACATGCTGCACAAGCTATTAATACTCTACCTAGAGCACTTTTCTGGGCCTCAAGATGAAGTAAACCCCTCAGTGAGACTCTCACATCAGAGGGCTCCTGCAGACAGCAGACAGCCTTAGTATCTCATTGTCCTACAGACCCTGATATCCCGTTCCAGAGATGTAACTGTGTTTGTGTAAATGTAGCTTGATAGCATTTTCAAGATTCCTTTGCTGACAGTGGGTTTGGCAGGATTTGGGGGCATTTACTACTGTAACTCTAACATACCATAACAACACCAGACATGAATTATTTATTTTAAAGCTCATTGGCTTTTTACTGACCTATAATTCCTCCAGGACACAATGATTATTTTGTCTCAGAAATTCATATGTAGGCCATCATTCCTTACCAGGGCTTCCTTAGAAAATTTCAGAACAAGCTGTAGGACCAGCCATGTCATTCTCTGATCTCACCATTTGCATCTCTCTGCAGAAACTCACTTGCTGTCTGTTTGAATCTTCTTCATTTTCTCAGCTGCATCTGAGCTGGTTTACTACGGAGGAGTTTGGAGAAAGCTCCCACCACCAAGACTGCCTGTCTCATCACATATAATCAGAAAGTACTGATTTCTTACCTGGTGCTGTAATCCAGATGGGTACCATGGCAGTCTGATGCAGCTCACACTTCGATGTTGCTCAGATAGTGGTGTTTCAGATGCTGACAACTTCAGACTGTAGTTGTTAAGCACTGACTTAGCTGAAATTCAGCTATATAAGTGACAAATGCATGAAAAATTGTCTTGCTAATGCAAGACATCCCCATACACATTACTGCAATCCAATTTTAAGGTTGTGATTTCCCTCAAGTGATTTGGTCATCTTGTAATTTACATTGACTTTTATTCAAGCTTAAATTTATTAATAGAAGAGAGGACAAAAATTATTTTTTGTGAAGAAATTGGGCATTAATCATTTTTAATTACTGACTACTGACTGGCATTTTTCCAACAGTGAGTGCTGGTTTGAGCAATCCTGGTCCGCTTGAACTCTGAATCTCTTGCTTTTGAGGATATGAGATGGATGCCCAGGAGGAATCCGCCACATCTTCCCTTCTTCTCCTTCACCTTTACTTCCCCTTTTGATCCCTCTCCTTCCCATTAATTGTACAGATTTCATTGTCAGATCCTTTCTTGCCTCTCTTTTTCTTTCTTTATCTTTTCATACATCTTTTCCTTTCACACCCTTTTGTTTCAATGCATAAGTATCAATGAAAAAGAAGTCAGAAAAGCAATTTAGGGGCATTGAAAATGGGAGAGCGGGTATTTCTGTAATGAATACAAGTTAATGATGAAAGAAGAAAGAGACAAACAAAGTAAAAAACAGGGAAATAAATTAGGAGACTGGACAGACAACAATACAAAAGACTAACCCAGTCCAGGAAGCTCCCAGCTGACTCCCAGCAATTGCATGTTATTTGTACAGGGACTAGAAGCTGTCACTAAAGCTGAGCCCTCACAGCCCAGATGTTCAGCTCCAGCTTTACGATGCTAAGGGAAAAGAGAATGCTGCTCCGACAGTTACACTGTATTATACAGGCAAGAAACGTCAAATACAGATTTTCTTCTCTCACCAGGGAAAATAAACGTGTGAATACATATCTCACTCTGGCAGGTGCTACACTATTCTGTAAGTCCAGATTTTTTTTCATCCTCTTTGTATAGACAGGCTTAGGAAAACAGGCCTTGTTTTAGGCTCAGTCCATACTGAAAGCCATTATCCATTAGGCACAACTGAGACTACCATAAGGATGTTATTCCTCAATGACAAAATGAAAGGGAAGCATAGATCCCCCCCCCTCTCAAACAGCATTTTAAACACTCCCTATAAATCCTGCATGGAAGCATGCATAGTGTCACTGTCCCAAATGCTGGCTTGAAAAGAAGAAATTTCTGTGGTCAGGGATGTACCTGCATTTTGCTGTCTTTCTAACCCTGCCATGGCATCTATCCCTCTTCTGTTGTGGCCTTGTGTCCAGAAAACTAAACTTTTCAGCCCTATCTTTTTTCTCATTCACTCATTCACACTTTCTGAAGTCAAGGTATTTGACTATGTAACATTTTCTGCTTTACTTTTTTTTTCAGACAAAAAGTTGCATATATGTTTTTGAGAAAGTATTCTGAGTTTTCTGCATCTGAATTTCATTTGGCACAAAGTTTTTTTTTTTAAAAAATAACCTGTAAGTTTGCAGATTTATTGCCAGTTTATGTTTGTAAAACATCTTGACATCCTTGAATAAAAAGAGATGCAGGAAAGTCAAATAAAATAAATCAGAGAATGGCCATAGTGATTTTAAAATCTCTGGAGCACTATAGAAAACTATGGCACAATATCCATAAAGACTACTGAATAATAAAATACATAATTCTGTTCTTACATCTATCCCCAGAACTGTTCATTGGGTGGATAAAAATGAGGCAAACATCCATTGCTTCCCAAGCTGAATGTTGGCTTTATAAATAGAAAAAAAAAAACAACTGTTACTATGCAATCTGTTGAAATACTTCTTGTTAGTATTTCAGTTTTCAATTAAAATTAAAGGCAATTATAAAAGGAGTTTATCATTTCCAATATGTGTAATAAAATGAAGATCAAATATTTTTGTTAAGAAAATAATAGACTGAGCAAGAGGTTGCAAATCCAGTTCCTTCTTTGGTATTTAATTCTTTTAGCTGTTGACAGAGTTAAAGCACAAATTTAAAGATATTATGGAGAAAAACTCTTGCAAATAAGCTTTATTTTTCTATTGCAGGGTAAGAAGTGAATAGAGATAGGAAATGAAGACAAAAACTGAGGCAAAATATTTCTCCCAATTGCATATATAGTGGTGCTCCTGCTTCATCTACCTTTGCTATTTTGTTCACAATTTCTTTTATTTTAATTTCTTTCACTCCAAGAGATGTCTGAGTCAATACTTCTGTTGATGGCAAATTCAACAGCTTGAAAATCTGGAGTCCATAGACCATTTAATGTTTCAGGAGAAAATTTAGTGATGAAACATTCCAGACAATGAGATTATGAATGTCAACACCAATCAGTCAGATGAGATTTGCAAACGTGTGGTTATAGACCCCATTGGATCATGCCAAGACTTTGCTACTAAGAAAGCCACAGTCAGAGGAACTGCAGTAGTACACATCAAATCTGATGAGACAGTTTTATTTCAGTGTAAACAGGTTCATGCTCTAATTTTAAATGCTCAGGTTCAAGATGAGAACAAATTCAAAAAATAAAAATGAGGCCATTTATATTTTGGCTCATATATCAGAACTTTCAGAAAAGGAAAATAATAAAAAGAGTGAAATAAGAAGCTACTAGTACAGTTTAATGCCTCTTTGAAATTGCATAATTTTATGACACCATCGGCTAACTTTAATGGCTTTTTAGTTCCAAATTTAACTGTCACAGCATCAAAATCATATTAGCTCTGCTCATTTTCAAATGAAAGAAATCCTGCTTTGCATGCTTCCTTCATTCAGACGGAACATTCAACAGAAAAGAGTAGAAAAAAAACTAGACGATGCCACTGAATTATATTTTAGAACAGTTAGTACAATTAGTAGGCAATGAGTGAGCAGGAACACCCACAAGTTGGTTCCAGTATTGCATGGGGTCTTCTGATTAACAGAAGAAGCCAGAGATTCAGTGCAGAGAGAATACATTTCATGCTTTACCTTGACTACAATTAGAACAGAAGAGGTGCTATCTTGAGTCTTGGATTTGGGAGTGAGGTTGGTCTGTCTTGCCTCTGATTTCTTCCACTGGAAAGAAATTAGTGATGCTTTTTTCTGATACCTTACCAACAATTGCCTGGTCAGACTCTTCTCTGCTTAGGAATGAAAGACGTTTAACTCGCATGCTTTATCACCAGTACAGATGGAAACAGTTAGTTATCTGACATACCTACTTGAATCTTCTCCCCTCTTTGATTGGTGGCCTGTCAGATGCCAGACAGATTCAAAGATTTATTTTTAAACTCAGTTCCACATTTTAGGTAGATTATAAATTATTGGAAGCTCAAAACAGTCTCTTTGTTGTGACAGCTCTGGATTTCTCTTTTCAGTCAGAACTGCATAGTCTTTTAGCAGTGGAATCCCTCAACTACTTTTCCCATTTTTTTCTTAGTATTTAAGCTTATTAAAGTTAATTAATTTTGTCTATTATACTCTTTGCTACAGATCTTGGTATTATTACAATATGAAAAAAATCTGACTTCTTAGCATACATTTTTT
>JAUBNY010000131.1:578361-590606 GCA_032275445.1 Crypturellus soui | reverse complement strand
TATTTGAAGACACTTCCAAATTCAAGTGGCTTTAGTGCTTTAATGCCCTAAAGAGATCTTTACTCCCATGGATGCAAGTTGAGAGAATCAGATTTATTTTCTCCCTAATAGTATATTCCTCATCCTAGTGTATTTATAGCAGTGTGCACAAACCTCTCTAGAGTTCCGCTTTTCTCACTCTGTCACTCTTTCTTCTTTCTGAAATTTTATTTCCTTTTCTTTTGTCTTTTTTTTTTTTGGTTACAATTTTAAGTTTTTCTTCAGCTTCAGAGGATGGATGAAGCCAGGCTGTGATGTATTGATATATATTGAGGTAGATCTTAGAACCACTGTTGACTACAAATTTTGGTTTGTGAAGTCCCATTAAACAGGGAAAACGATATTGCTGTTACTTGCATCACGCCCATGCAACTCGAGGCTCTTTTAAATTCTGTGGATGTACAAAGTGACTTTCTCCTGTCCTTTTCCTACGACTTAGGGACTGTACCTCGTCATTTTTACCTGATAGACTTTTATGAGCTTTTATATAATTTTATAGAAAAATTATTTATTCAGACCTTTAAATTATCTGTCTGATAAGATTGCACATTTTTAAAAATATCAAGGAACTTTAATATTCATACACAATTGCATGGTTTCATTTTTATATATCCAGTGTCTAACATATAGAATCTTTAAATATTTGTTTATATAAAATAATTGTTTCCTCTATAGATGCAATATAAATCAGCATTTGTTTTTCTGCACTGGAGCTTATATACATAAGCTCCAGTATATATACATAAGCTGTATGTATATATACATAAGTATATATACAAAGTATATATATATAAGCTCCAGCTTATATACATAAGCTTATATACATAAGCTCCAGTGCAGAAAAACAAATGCTGATTATGCAATAGAGAACTCAGGTATTTCCATAACTGTTAGTTGTATTACCTCGAATCTTAAAGAACATAGGAACAGCAATTATAAAAATGTCATTTGGTGCAAGCATCTTTCTAGAAAGGAAGCATACTTTACTCTAGTTTGAGAAGTGTTCTTCAAAAAGCTTTTTTTTAGTGTGCCTTTTTTTTTCTTCTCCCTGTGCCATGTGCTCCAGGAGTCCCTGCTGGAGCAGGGGGTTTGGATTAGATGATCTCTAGAGGACTCTTCCAACCTTGCATATTCTGTGATTCTGTGATATCTAATGCCTGATTTATAGCAATTTATTTTAATTAATTCTGGACACCTGCAACCTGTAATTGATTTGGCACTGATATAAACTTCTTGTCTCCAGTCCAACTATTACACTGCTTTTAATCATATTCAGTTTCTCCTTTGAATATGAATGTCAGACACACAGTAGTATGGAATTTATAGGGGGACAGGGAGATTTTATATTTTAGAAGTAATTTTAGAGATTGTTTTCTTTCTAAATATTGAGCCAAACAAAAAATCATAAACTACCCAATTTAGAGAAAAATGTCTCTCGGGTTATAATATCTCTAATTTTCATTGACAGTGCTAAAATGATAATATTTTGGTGACACTGCCACCTTATTCCAATTATCTCCAAGTTTCCTGCTAGATTAACAGATTCAGACTCAATATTTTTAATTTCCCTGATTTCTAAGTAGAATATAATAGAGATATTTCCAAGTGTCTGAGTTGTATGGCACCAATCTTTAATATATAGTGTGAGCCTTTTTGGAATAATGAAGTTAAAGTCTTTGTAACATCAACTTCAATGATTACTGCATGAATAAGCTGGAGTTGCCCAACACTTTACCATTTGGATTCAGGAGAACAACCCAAACTGTTCAAGAAATATCAAACAACTAGAAACACCTCAAAACATTTATAAAGAGCTTAACCTGTAAACTAAAGAGAATATCCTCTTGTATGATATACACAGAAATGCAGGAAAGAAAATCTATTAATTTGCATTAAAAACCTTACAAGAAATCTTCATCTATGTGTATTACAACCTAAAATAAGCATGTGTGGATCCCAAAGGATGTTGTCTGCATTCATTCTGGGGAGAAAAGATTGGGATATTTATCTACATTTTTATACATATGTATGTATATTTCTATATTTTAAAATATTGTATAATAGCAGTCCTTGTATAAAACAATATATACTGTAAAGGGCTATATGATAGATATGCATGAGCAGATACATATGCTTTTAGCATTTTCATGTAGTCTGCTCCAGAGACGATTGGACATCCAGAGCAGGAAACATGCCAGCACAAGTCCATCTTACACACATTATTCTCAGCTATTTGAAGGAGAGACCTTAAGAGCCTCTCTTTATCGCTTCTTGTTCAATATCTATATTATACTCCAAAGCTGCAGTTCACTAGGTGGAGATCAAAACTTGGGGATAATCATCTGAAACAATCCTATCTTCTTCGAGTTTTGCATAAAAAAGTCTTAAATTGTCATTGTGTGACACTGTGTCTCAATAAGCAGAGAGGAACTTTGGGGATTAATGTCTGACTTAGTGCCTGCTATTACTCTGGCTAAACCCCTTAGCTCTTTTGATTCCTCATCTGTACAACGGGATAGGAACAATAGTGTTTATTTACTCTGCAGGGTCTTTGAGGATTAATTTGTCATAGAGTCCTAGACTCATTCAAACGACCTGGGAAGGTCACTGGTCCAACTTCCTCTACAAAGCAGGGTATATACTGAATCAAACCAGGTTGCCAAAGAGCCTTGACATACTTTCAGAAATTGCTTTTCAAAAAATTAATAAACTCAATTGCACTATTTTTAAAGAAAGTATGGCTGCATATTTTCACAATGGAGTAAACTGAATTTAAGGAGAGCATCACCAAGATAAAAAATTATTTCTGTGATTGTATTTTCAGAATGTTACTTATATCCATAAATTTAATGCATACAAATTGTTGGAGACGCACAGTACAGGACACAACCGTTTTACTTTGTAGTGTTCCGTATAAGACAAAAAATAACATGATGTTATGGTTATCTTGATTAACCAAACAAGAGATGCTCAAGAAGTATTTATATTTAAGTTACAAAGTGCTTATTTTCAATTGATTCACCACATCACAGAACAGTGCCCCTTCTTTCATGCCCCTTTAGAAAACTTCTCAGGGGAAGTGAACAGGTCTTAAGTTCTGTCCAGATCATTTTCTCATTGTCCATTAGCACCCCTGGTGCCTTTGACTGGTGTTGCATTTCCTGTGTGCAGTGAGCCTGTAGGCAGTTCTTACAAACATTGAAAAGTGTACTAAACTTCATGCATATGATGCTTCACTCCAGCCTGTCCAGAGAGAAGCCAAATGCATCTGTGAACCTGATCTTTTCTTTCAGTGTACAGATATCTTTTTATTTTTCACACACACACACACACACACACATAATTTAAGGAAGAATTCTTATCATTTTTGTCCCTGGATGACACAGTTCTCTGACTTTTTATAGGCTGATGGATTAGCCAGTATCACCTAAGCCCATCACAGCCTGTCAAGTATGAGGTCAAATGAGTGTAGATAGAAATGTGCATAATGTCAAGAGACTCTTCATGTAGTTCTCCATAGCTGCAAAGAAGCGAAAGCATGAACTGACTGCTTAAAAGGTGCATAGATCTCAATTAACTTTAAACTAAAATATATCTGATCACAGTTTCAGAGATAATATGCTTCAAATTGATGTTCAGATGAACATCATGCTAGATGGAAACTATATGCTCAGTGAGATAAACTTTCATTTTTTTCATTTTTCTAAGAAAAGTCATATCATACTGCTGTTGGTCATCCTGCTATCACCTTGGAACTACCTCAGTAGAGTTAATATGACAGTGATCTGCTAACTTCCTAATATCTGCATGCTGCTTAATAAAATTAAAGTAGTATTTTAATACATAATTTAATTTCACTTAAGATTGAAAATCAGACTTTATCTAAAGTTCTTTTGGTAAAGCAGGGTACATACAAACAGAGTTTCACTTTGTTAGAATTTTTGTACCTTAAAAAAGAAGAAATTCTTACCTAATATCTTCTTAAATGTTCCTAGCAACTTCCTCTTTTTCTAAAGAGTCATTTTCAAGAAGTCGACAAGTCACAACATAATGTATGTTATATGTTCTAGCTTTCCCTTCTTTCTTGTTCCTTTCTACTTTTCCTCCTATATCAATAATGATTTGTGCCTAACATTGCAGCTCTTAGAAAATGTATATATAGCACATGATAGATTCTGGCAGATGATGGATGCTACCAACTGCATATAATAAATAAAGATAACTGGAAAAGAAGATGTGTATATCCAGAAAAATATCAGTTTCTCACTAAACAGTACCAACTGTTTTGTTTGTTTGTTTGTTTTGTTTTGTTTTCAGTTGAATCCTTCATGCCAAGTAAATAATAGCAAACTTTGTAAAGTCATTTCATTTTTTTTTAAGTCAGTTAGTTGTAGTAATTCACTTTGTGTTGGCTTGAGCTGTCAACAAAGTTAGGGCTCTTTTTGTCACCTTTACTTAGATGCAATCATAATCTTTTTGAAAGATAAATAAAACGTAACTAGGAAGCTCTTCCCTAAACTGCTTTATCTTATTGTGTGTCCTGCCTATATATAGCCAACAAAAAATAGTGATTTTGTTTCAGTCTAAAGATAAATTTATCTTTATTAAAAAGATAAAACTTTAGAATTTTTATCTAGTAAAATGATAAAAGATAACCTTATATTTATATCTAGTTTATTCCATTCAGACTAGGAAAAAATGCTTCCTAAATGCCTGAAAGCTTTTTTGTTTGTTTGTTTGTTTCTTTTAAATGTTGTATGTGTTGTATGTGTTCTCACTACCTAAGCATAAGATCTTTCTACAATATCTGTGAAAACCAGAAAGAAGCACAACTGTACTATCTTTCTATCAGTCAGAAAGTTTGTAAATGATTTATTGTGTAATATCAGGCATGTGTACATGTCTAACCCTGATACAAGCAAGTTCAGCTCCAAAGTCTTCAATTAACTCTCTCCAGATATATTACAGTTGAATTTGAGACTCATTTCATTGATGTGAACAAAATTGCTCTGTTAGTTATCAAAAAAGATTTTCTTTTTATATACATTTTTATTAGAAGTATTGGTTATTTCAATATAAGCAAATATTACACAGATCAAAATTAGCATGCTCAGCAAATATTAGAAAATATATGAAAGAAAACAAAATATGCTGACATCGAAATACAGTTACTGCACTGAATATTTTACTGTGATTTATTGCAGAGGGAAACAGAACAAAATAGGAGCTTTTATCAGTTCAGTCCAGATTTTCCCTCTTGTTGTAATTCAAAACATCTAACAAATCTTGCTGTATTCTAATTTGTAATATATCAAAAGAGCTATTTACTATACAGGTACATAGAAACTATCAGATTGAACGAATTATAATTTTTGCTACATCAGGACAGATTCTATTATAGCTTGATGTGTTCTGTATCATAAATCTAGCAGCAATAGACAGACAACAGTGATCTTCTGCATTCATGGAAACGTGAAAGATGTAACTTGTCTTTTCACATGCTCGTTAATCACTTTCAGAGCATAAACATCATTCCATGTTAACCAGCACACTGCATCATGTGAGTGATATCCTTTTAACAGTAAATTGTCTTAAGTTTCTTCTGCCATGGAACAAGCTATTCGACTCAGTGTCATATGCACAGGCAGCTGAGTATATGAATCTTCATCAATAATAATTGGAAGAGCCAAAGAGGACATAATAAATAAATATTTCATGGTTTTATAGAGATTAAAACCATAGTGGAAAATTAGATAATCTAAGTTAATATCTCATATCATCATAATTTCCTTTGCTGTGTCACATAGCTTGTAATTACTACAGAATACCTTCTTTGAGACAAGAGCCCAGGTTTGATGCACAGGCACAGAAGGACAGAGCTCTGCCTTTGGTAGGCTTGAGAATTTTCTTACAGTGATTAAATAGCCACAGAGATTAAAACATACTCTTAACTTTCAGTGCTAATTTGTTTGTAGCTTTCTGCTACTAATATTTTAAATATCTTTCTCATCTAGATTATGAAGAATGCCTAGGTTTAGGACATCGCATTCTCTCCCCATAAGTTTAGATTTATGAAATCAGTCTTTTAAATAAATCAGATGGATTTTTTTTTTTACTATTCTGTGTTTTCCCTAGCTTTTGATTAATTTTCATTTTTTCCTACACACCAAAAATCCATGGTCTTTTTACAATGTTCAAATAGAAATATAAAATCTACACAGTACTTCTTTGTCTCTGACATCACTGTGAAATAACAGAGTAAAATCTCCAAAATTTTGCTCCTATATCTAAATAATTTGCTATTCCTAACAAAGTTAATGTAATGCAGAAGTAAGTAGTGAGTGAAGCATCATTGTGGAGCAAGTCTCTAGTCTGCAGCAGTACAGTTCAAATTATGACTTGTTTTATCAAGACTAGGAAATACTTTTCCTTTTCCTAGGCTTTTGCCTTCTTTTGCTGGTTCATAGTTATTCTCTAAGGCTTGTAACACAAATAACTACTGTCCAGATCAGAATGGAGGGACATGTGCAGCTGTATCAGGTCGTACAGTGTAGCAGAGAAAGTCATGCCCTGGGGAATGATATTACCAGAATAAGGATAAATTGCCTATCATCTGAGATGATTTAATTGTCCTATTCTACTCTTCTTCATTCAACACACTCTCTTTGAAAAATAAATCAATCAAAACTCCAAGAAAACACAGAGCATACTTACAAGTTTTGTACCTTGTTCATATGTCACTGTGTTTTGTCTTAATCCTTGTCAAATAAAGGTGGAATAAGATACTGGTAAAATACATTAGCTGTGTTCAGCCTCTGTACTAAGTGATGGATATCCATGATCTATTGGAGCTAGCAGGGAAATCTCTCCATTCAAGCTCTAAAACACAACAGATGCTGCTCTGCCAGTTTTCATTACACTAAAGTAGTGTGGCAACAAGATTGCTTCTGTTTTGATGCTATCAGTTTTCTTTGGAATAATACCCATTTCAGATTCCTCTTTTGCCGTTGAAATATAGCACCCTTCAACAGCACCTTCACTTTTCTTATTTTTAAAGCAACACCACATAGATTTAAATTTTAAGTGATCTGAGGACATTGTGAACTATCCTGTGAGTAGATAATGATTTCCAGTTACAAAATGTTTAACAGCAGGGGCTTGATTCAAAAGCAGGCAACTCTTAGACTTTTATCTAATGTCCTCAGCTGTGCAGAGTTAATGAAGGTTTGCAATTACCATAAATTTTAGTTAATATTCAGATTTATTTTTAATTGTTTTGTTTACAAAATGCATGCATTAATCGCATTAATGTGATAAAGTTAAAGTGCTGCTACTAGACACATATCAGAGACTATAAAAGAAGCAGAACTTCCCTTTCCTGTAATGCATCTTACTTTTTCCCAGGTTGTATTTAACTGAAAGCACTGTTAAATTCCTTTCTTCTTTGCAGACTGGAAGGGAGAAGCTAGCCAAATGTGATTTTGTTAATTAGTATCAACAGGGAAGAGCTGTATTAGAGGCACAGTTTCAGACAGCAAGATAGCACTGAGACATGCTGTTTTTACCTCCTCTCCGTTCTTTACCTTGGATCAAAGACAAATTCTACTGCAGTCGTATGAGCTTTGGGAGTAGCTGATATCATTAGTAAATGAAGTACGTAGGCTTTTCTGAAGGTCCGACTTCATGCACCTGTCATTCTTCTGATTTTATTCATCAGGCATTCGCTGAGTTTCTGAGGCATGACAAACACCAGCCAAAGCCCTTCCTTGACCTTGATAACGGAGGTGGCAAAAGAGAGGAACCTTGAAAGATGCTACTTTTAGCTGTCAGTCTGTTTTAGAATATTAATAATTTAGCAGCTAGGTAAAACAATAAAAATGTTTCTTTTTATAGTTATTGCTGAGAAATAAGGAATATTTTCAACCTCAGAACAAAAGATAGATTTTGCTTTTTTTTTAATAACTGTATACAAGTTGGGTGAAAATGTATCATTTCCTTCTGTGCTTTATATAACTACTCTTAATATTTTATGTTGAAGGAAGAATCAAATTCATAAATAATAAATCTTAACCTTACAGGTGATAAGGTTTGTCTCTGCGAAAAATCACAATTTAATGCAATAATAAAGTTCTTTAATGTCAACTATAATCTTCTGCTACCCACACACACTGACACATTAATGTTAGTCATTATTGTTGTAGGCATTCAAATTAAAATAGTTAATTACTATATTTTTTACTGATTGTTTTTTACTATATCACTTAACAGAAATGCATTTACATTTCTATGGGAGAAATGGTCAAAAAGGAACAGAGCTCAGTAGAAAAGTCTCAAAAGAAGGTTTAAATGGAACTAAAAAAATGGACTCTAGCAAGCACACTCAGTCTAAGAATTTCTAAACTGGAATATGATCTAAACTGTGCATGTATTCGAAGCATCTAAATTGGAGCCATCTGTATAAATTATTTAGATCTTACCTTTTTCTCTTAAAATTCTGGATCCATCTACTTTCCTGGTGATCCATGCTCAGCACTGTACTGTAACAATGCTAAACCATAGATAACTTAACCCTAGAAAGATAAAAGTCAACAGCTTTGACTCAGAAGACACTCACCAAATATTACATGACTGTATTAAATAATTACTTGTTCACAAAGTCATTAAATGTTAAGCTCAATTTATATTATTTTCTAATAATACAGCTGTCCAGAGGGGTGATTGCTGTTAGGATTTAGATTTTCTTTGCATGAAATGTGTTATGGGCAAAGAATGTGGACTAAATTGCCAACAAGAAAAGATTAAAGGAGGTATGAGCCATGACACATGCTAGTGTCCTTCTCTATTGTTGATTAACAAACACTGAGTGCTATGATTTCTCTTTCTTTCCAAAAGCAATTTAATAAAAATATACTCTGCACAAATATATCTGGCTGCATATCCATAAAAAAATTTACTAGTAACATAATTTTTGAGATTCCTAGAAAGACAGTCAAGGCTCTCTTTCGAATTATTTTTATATATACAAAAATGAGGTCAAAACATTCTACTCCAAGCTTTTCATCTGTCTTCATAATTGCAATTTGATGCATTGATCCTGCTTGATGAAAAGTATTTTATAACTATGTCCAGTGTCATCTATGGTAAATGACAACAGTTCCATCCAACAAATTTTCATTGCAGAATATATTACACTAAGGTATCACCAAATGAAAGATGTTAACAAAATTCAGAGAAGGATTAGACATTTATTTGAATAATAAAATTCAAATTGCAATAGCATTACTAAGTTATAAAAGTACTGCAGGGTTTAATCTTATCTCTAATTTAGAATTTGGAAATAGATTATGATAAACTGCTTTGTCTCTTCTAAAACATTTAATGAATACCACCACCTGAGATGAACCATTCTTCTAGGTAGGCCAGTCATCTGGTGGACTGTACCACTTTCTGTGTTCTTAAAACTTTGGGGTCAGCACCATTACTCTGTATCTGCTGAGTTCCTCTCCTTCAGCCTTTATGACTGAAAAAAAAAAAGAACTATTTACAGACAAATACAATTTTTTTATGATGTTACCTGCTGTTTGTTACAGATTTACACATCACATAATCACAAAATTTGTGTGTGAATCACAGGACATTTGATGTGGGAAGTGAGCATCTGGTCCAATCCCCCTGCTCAAGCATGGTCAGCTCAAGCATGGTTAAGCATGGTCAGCTAGAGTAGGTTGCCCAAGATCACACCTAGTTAGGTTCTGAAAAGCAAACTTTGTTTTACCCCAAGTCTCCTCATTTCAGTCTACCATTTAAATTCATGAATTTAACACTTCACACTGTGTCTTCCTTTCCTTTCTGAAAATAATTGTAACCCGCGCTTTATGACTATGAAAAAAAACGCCCATGAGTTCAAAGCTGCGCTTTTCACATTAAACATGAAATAAGTTTTAAAAGAAATGAAGGAAGCAAAGAGGAAAGAATTGAGAAAAACACAGATTTAACTGTGAGTTTTCACGTTGTTCTTGAGAATGTATTTTATTAACATCTTGACTGTCCAATGGCTGCATTAGGACGTAGAAACACAAATCTCTACTCAAACTCAGTTAAATATATATTTAAATGTCTTCATATTAAAAGTTATAAATAGCAGTCATGATAGGTTTAAATATGTTATTTTCTAATGATGTATCATCACCAGTCTGCATTACTAGGGGGAAGGAAGATGGAAGTACAGAAAAAGAACAATTCGTATTTACTAATGACTGCTTCATAAAGATTTGCTCTAGAAGCTGCATGTGCTTCTTTTTCCTGATGTCTCAGCACTTTCACTTTTTAGTAGTATATTTTCATTAACCTCAGCCTTTTGGACTTAAGATCATTTGTTTGGCTTAGTCTAATTGTGTCCAGTACCCACTTTACTGGATATATTGGTTCATACTGTATAAGAGTAAGTCCTTTGTTCATTGCTGCTTATGATTTATTTGATTTCAGAATGTGACATATTCAGCACCATTATGTGTGCAGTTACAGCTGCATGTAACCATAGATGTTTCTGTTACTGAGGTAACATTGTAAGAAGGATTTATTTGGTTGCTCAGCTGAATCTGGCAAAAGCACCTATACACCACTGTTGGGAATTCGAATTGTGTTGCTTAGCCTTCCTTTTTACTCAAACTAGTATTTCTTTTTCACTCAAAATCATAAATAAGCATAGCAGTTCTATTTTCATATTTATAAATACACACAAAATCAGTTTCCTGCAGTGGCATTTTGTATTATGCAGTCGTATAGATCTTATTTAGCTCTTTTTAAATCTTGAAGACACAATGATTCTTGAGACACAACTTTTTCTTTTATCTTGGGCATGGACTAGATTGTTGCTTTAAAATCAAAATTCTTCAGTGTTCCTTAGAGACAAACTATATTTCCAATAAATGTATATACTTGTTTCTGTTTATAATCATACCCCTATACATCTGTATTAATCACAAATATTTAAAACTAGGAATGACCTAGAAAAAAAACCTTCATCTACCTTCTCTTTCTTATAATAAGATGCATAAGGTTTAGTCCGTTTATACAAGAATATTTTTTAACAGTTAATTGTACAAGTATGGGACAATGTTAGCTATCACCAAATTCATAATCTGGAACTGTTGTACTATAAAGATCTAAGGATAGAAATAAGGCAAAGGAAAGAAAAGAAATATATTTTATTAAACCAAAAAATGCAGTTGGAAAAATTAGATAAGATCTGCAGATTCTACTCCTTAGGTCTTCTAAATCTAGATCCAGTTACTACCAGACTCTTGTCTTTTTTGTCTTTTAAGGAGTGTCTGCACATTGATCAGGTGTTGATTTGTCTCAAATTAATAATTATTACAAGAAGTCATGGTTAGAGCCTGCAGCTGCCATAGCTACCATATGAAGTATTCAAAATATATTGGAGCAATTTTTACAGGATTCTCTGTTTGTTATAAAGATAGTAAAGGATATGATGCATATAATGTTCCGTCAGTAGTTTTCCAGATTGTATGAGTTGAGTCCCAGCTCTAATATTTTGCAGCTACCAAGACTACTAAATAGAAGTAGCCATGCATTTGATCTGGCTGAACTAAGAAAACAATAATATCAGTTTTCAAGTAATGTGGAATGTTGAAGGGAAAATATTTTAGCTTTCCTCTAAAAAGTAGCATTAAAGAATAATCTTAGATATAAATTAAAATAGAAGTACTACATGGGCTGGAAGCAGAGTTTTCTATAGTATCCAAGGTAATCAAACGTATATGACAACTAGCCAGAACTAGCTCTTTATGTCCATGAATATGATTCTCCAGTTCCGGAAAAAGCAACAGAGTATTTTCTATAGCACTCAAATACATTACTGTTAGGTTATCCACTGTGCTTCACATTGCCTATATCTTTATTATATACATCATTCACCATATACATTCAGAGGGGCCTAGACAGGTTGGAGAGTTGTGTAGAGAAGAACCTCATGAGGTTCAACAACAAGTGCAGTGTCGTGCACCTGGAGAGGAATAACCCCAGACATCTGTACAGATTAAGGGTTGACATGCTGGAAAGCAGCTCTGTAGAAAGGGATTTGGGAGTCCTGGTTGACAACAAGTTACTCATGAGGCAGCAATGTGCCCTCATGGCCAAGAAGGCCAATGGGATCCTGGCTGCATCAGGAGGAGCGTTGCCAGCAG
>JAUBNY010000131.1:528578-548178 GCA_032275445.1 Crypturellus soui | reverse complement strand
TTTGGGAACACCAGAGCAGAAATATAGAAATTGCATTATGGCTTGACTGGACTGAGCATCTTGCCTCCAGATATAGCACAATGAATCTACTTCAAAAATCAAAACACGAGCACTATATTCACACTCTTAACTCTACAGGGTTATTGAGCTATAGATCATGCCCATGTTTGTTCTCAGGGGCAACCTTGATCTCCTATGTCTCCTTTGTTTCCCCATATTTGAGTATGGTTTTATGCATTCTAATGAAACAGCTTGTCAAAAATCTCTAAAGATGTTGCACAACAAATTTCTAAAACCCTTAACCAACATTATTCAAACTTCTGCATTTATAGATAAAGATAAAAGAAGGAAAAAGAAAAAAAATCTATTCAGCATTTCCCCCAAACAGATTGTAATTAGGCAAATTTCAAATGATTATTTTCTGTTTTCATATTTACCTCATTCTCCCACTTTCCCCAATTCTGTCTTTCTCTGCTTCATGGCTTTCTCTCATTCTTTCTGACATGTATAGGGTTGATTATCTGAGTTTTCCTATTTGAGAGTACAATAGACAGGACTTATCCTTTTCTGAAATTGAAGAGTCTACAGAGTTACTGTAATTTTTTTTTTTTTGCAACAGCTATATTGACAATACACTGGAAGAGAGATTTTCTTTTTAGATGTCACCTCAGTCCCAGCGAGAACAACAAAGTAGTAAAATACTGTAGCTGTGATGGATAAAAAGATGTTGCACAACTTGACAGTATTCTCATCATAAATGCAATCCTAGTATTCTGAAAGATTCAGTGGAGAACCTGGAAAGTATATGAACTGTATAAAAATCTACAGAGAGATTGATTTGTGAACTGAAGATGAGAATAAAAATCAAGAACATTTTTCTCAAAAAAAAAAGCTATAAAAAAGTTGTCCCAGAACCATGTTCTATGTTCTACAACATAGAACCTTAATATATAGAAGGTATTAAAACAAGACATAGTTCAAAAGAAATAATTGAATTTAAGAAAGCTTAGCATGTTAGGATTGCCTATCATACACAGTAGCAATGATGAGGAAATTTACAGTGAGTTATAGGAAAAGTTGAAGTCTTTAAGATTCAAAATGAAAAGCAATGCATTGGAAGTCAGTTTGGGGTTAATATTTCATTAGACTTTTAAAAGAAAAATACTAACTTGAAAGTATCAAAAATGCATTTGGCAATTTGTTAAATCTGTTGATACCCATCATCGAAAAATGCAAGCATTTTAAGCATTTGAGTTGAAAATATAGACTGTAATTGCTAGATTAGCTGTGTGCTCAGGGTGACTTTCATTTATACTGTGCCCTTTCTCTGAGTAGAAAGAAACAATATTAGATCAATAATGTCTATGGACTTGAGCTCACTAAATCTGAATGGACTAACATTTATTGACTCCAGTAAACTTTGGATATAAGAATGAATTTGTACATGCAAACTCTGACATCATCTCTTGAATTCCTAAAATAATACAGAAATTCTTAGGAAAAAAAAAAAAGCCATTCATCCTCCAAAAGACTCTTTATTTTCCATTTCTATTCATTCTATTTTCCACTTGTATTCATAATTTGGGAGCATTGTTGACTGAAATACTGATCTCAGTAAAAAGCAGTCAAGACTGTCTTTAAAATTATTATGATTTTGTTCCAGTTATGTATTACAAGCATCACTACATTGCAGAAAAAACAGAAGAGGGAGCAGAAGAAAGAGCTTTAACAGTACCTTTCTAGCACCAAGGATTGAACCCCAAATATTTCTTTTTGTCTTCTAAATGAATTTCTTTGTGCTAGTTTGGAATGACTTTCTTTGTGCATAAAAATATGCATAGTGTGCTTTAAACAAAGTCAGACTTATTAAAAACTGAAATCCTCTTCTTTAATCTCTATTAATAACTGTGTAGCTTCAGTGTTCCGATAATCCTCGTAAGAGGATATTAGAGCACATAAATGTTGTGAAGATGAAAGCCGCAATCACAAGTTTCTCACGCTGTACCAAGCACCCTCACAAATTACCTTGAATGCACAGATTTACTAAATTTTAAACTGTCACTTCATCCTTGTTGCAGCAAGCATCCTCTGCAGATTTAATGATCAGGAACATCCTGCTGGTGCACGCGGGGCGATACGGCTGCCGGGTGCAGACTGCAGCAGACACGGTGTCTGATGAGGCAGAGCTGCTTGTTCGGGGTGAGTACTGCTAACAGGGTAGGCTGAAGACATGGTCAAATTATTGCACTGGGGAATTTAAATATATGACCTTTAGGGATATTTGTGCGGCTTGCTATATTTCAGGTTTTGCAATACTGAAATCATCCATGATTAACCTACTCATCTTTGAAAACAGTTCCTTGGTTTACTGATATACACACATGGGTCTTTTTAACAAGTGTTATTTGGTAAAAAGAGATACACTCTTAAGAAATGTAATAGCACAAAAAGCATATCAGATTACATAAAATATAAGAAATTACAATTCACAAGTTTATGCAAGAAAAGTATAATGGATTCTGTGTCTCTGTATAGTTTATCTTATGGTCAAGTTATTCTCTCATGCTTAACAGTTTGGGAATATTCATCGTTCACTTCCTAAGAGGGACCACTTACCAGTTTGTGAAATGAAAGACAACAAAACAGAAATCCTCTAATATGAAAAATAATTTTTCTTCTCACATAGAATTGAGGCAAACAAATATTGGCTGATTCTTTAGGCCCATTCCTAAAATCTGGTAAGTTGCTTTATCTTTAAAGTTCTTGATGATGCACAGGGACACAGAGTCATTATTCTGTGGGTCTCAGATCATAGTGAGGACACCTATCAGCTTACAACAAAGCAAAGCTTTAGCACCATGCTTGGGGTTCCTCCTTAGGGAATTTCTGTGGGGTGTCTGGGGCTGTGCGTGATGAAGGGGTGCTCTGCGCAAGTTGAGAGTTGAGGACTTGCAGGTTGCTCACTAGCAGTAAAAGTAGGGAAAGCTGCAAGGTCAAAATACGTGCATCTTTTAGGCAGTAGCTCTGGTTAGCCTCATTGGGTAGCACACAGTTTTTAAAAGCTGAATAAATCAAGGTAGATATTTTATTAGCATTTGAAAAACACTAGGTTAAAAAAAATAAAGATTATAATATTTCAAAAATACTTATTTTACCTTATACTACCACTTCTGTAGACTTCATGTTTTCATATCCATCATTTTTATGATCGATATATGCTTTAAATAGTAAAGAATGTTTCTGGCTGAATGCAGGGCTATTCACATTTTAATGTGAGCAGCTGTAAAATATTTCCATAATTTCGCTGTGAGGACCAGCGGATTTATACGAGCTGTGGCACTGCTGACATGTTATCGAGTTGCTTCAAAGAAGGCATATAATGCCATTTTAGTTGTCTTCAGGAACCTGAGCCATCCCTGTGGGGCATGAACGTCTTCTGTGCTTGTCTCTCAGACAAGAGCTAGAGGCAAGGCAATCTCACATTTAATGCCGCTGAATTTACTAAGTGACAAAAAATCTCTTACATTACTAAATACCACAGCCTGGCTACTATTTGTTTTTTTGTTTTTGTTTTTGTTTTTTTAATAATTATGATTGCATTTTTATATAAATGACATATTTGTTATAGAACTATTTTTCTGAGTAAAAGGTTTGAAATAAGAGAAAAAGGACTTTATAAGCACTATTGGAATAGATTTATTCAGGTGTGGTCTTAATGTGCCACTTAGTTGATGAAATTAAAGCTCTGACTGCTTTATAATAGGATTTAAATTCAAATATGTTTTGCTTAGTATGTTCTTCTTTCCTTTTTTATATGACTGGATAATTACATACATACATAGCTGTATAATAATACAGTTATTTGGAAATGTATGTATCATTTTCACAAGCTTTCTTATACTGTGTGAGTTCTTTTGTGCTGATGTAAAATTCAGCTTTCATTAAATTATATGGATGGTTTGCTGAAGTGGTCAATTTCCTTAAGATACCTTTAAAACTTATGAAAATGGAGGACATAAGATCCTGCAACACTAGTGGATTTCAACAAATGGATTATTTCATTTTGTTCTACATTTCAACAATGCAACAAAGCAAAATTAATGCAAAGTTTTTAACAATGTCTCATTGTAAACTTCCACATTTCAAGAAATCCAAAATATTAAAGAGTATCGAATCTATCATTATACTATTATTAGAGTTTTTTTCATTTCAGCATTTCTAATACTTTTTTTCCATATAATTCAGTCCATAGAGTGCACAAACTGATTTACAAGGTAACACTCTAGTGATTTTAAATTACAGCATTTTTCAAATCTCCTTAGCTCTAACTTTTGGAGATATCAGATTACTTAGGAGAAGAGGGCATCAACAGCAAGTTATGTATAAAAATCACTTCCACTATGCAGTGAAGGCAGTAAAGTCCAAAATCATGTTGTTCCTCACATCAAGTGCAGTTTCTAGATAGAAAAATTTCAGTCAAAATATATTTTAAAGAATCTTGTGTGTATTTTAAATATCCTAGCCCACGGTCAAAGCAAGATATCCAAAGCATTTCTCTGAGCTCCTGGAAGTACCAAACATTCCAACATGCGCTTATTCTGTGACTATAAGTATGTGACTACAAGTATGTGACTACATTCTCCGTCATTTCCAGTCTACAAAAAGTACCAGTCTTGAAAGTTGGTATGGCATTGCAGTATATAACATGCCAGCCTTTCAATCACTAGCTATATTGTAAGGTACCTCTGATATTTCTTAGCATGTCATTGGAATTTAGACTTTAAAAATTGTTCTGCTTGAAACATTTCCACAGCAAATAAATTAGAAACATGGAATAAATTAAAAGACAATCACCCAATTTTCCCTGGCCAAAATGTTGGCCAAAACCAAAATTGAGACCCATCCAGCATCCACTATTCAAAACTAAATGCTGCTCTAAGTGCTTTCAAAATATGATTTAGTGATACGCATTAAAGTAAGAAACTTTTGGAAGTCCCTAATACTATTTCTGATCATCAAATTACCTTTTGTTCTGGCCAAGATTCTTCATTTTTCCCTTCCTGTTTTATTTTTCAAACACTGTCATAAATGTTGATATCATTAGAGATTTTCTGCTGGCAGCAGAATGACTGGACCTGTCAGGCAATATATTAACTGTGTCCACATTTAAATCTTGGTAAGAGTGATGACTGAAGAGTAGTTTAGTGCTCTCATTCTATTCAGCAGTGGCCTTCCAAAGACTTCTGTCCTGATGGCATCTTCTGTTGAAATTCACATAGGCTGATACAATTTAAATGGAATCTTGTAGTCAGATACCTGAGATAATGAGTAAATGCCCACTTAGTTGTAGAAAGCATTGCATTCTTGCAAAACCATTTCCCCTTCAAAATATGGCTCGACAAGATTCTCTGCATTTCATCATCACAGGTTGTTCTTATTAAGTTCATAAATATTAAATTTATTTTTGTTTTATGGTGCATTTCACTTGCTTTAGCACCTAACTCCAAGAAAACTATGTGGAAAGTTCACTTTTCAATGGCTTACAGACAGAAGAGATGATGCCCACCACTGGTTTAGGGCTTGCAACCCTCACCTATGAAGTCAGATCTATTCTTCTCATTCCCTCAGATCCTGTCTCAGAACCACATTTCTCTTCAAGATTGTGCCATAATTGCAGCCAGGATGCTAGCAGGATAAAAATACTCAGCCTTTCTGAGGCCGAGTAATCAGGAACACAAGTCAGGAGACAAACCTGACTTCATAGGATAGGGGTTAGGGTCAGCTCCATCAGCCACAATAAAAAAAGTGGATGTAGTCCTGAGATAGGAGTATCATAGTCAGCGTTTATAGCCAATACATTTAAGCATGATTTTGAAAAGCTAGATTTCAAACATGTATTCACTGAATTTGCCCCCTGGTGGCGGATTGAAACAGACAATAATAAAGTTTAAAATACTGCTGCAAATTTCTCTGGAAGACGGTTATCAGAGCCTGACACAGTAGGAGAAGGCACATAGGGCAGACTGACATGATTCAAGGACATTCAGAAGAGAAAACAGCTTTTCACATACGACATTAATTATTGTAACTATTATGGCATCAGGCCTGCATAATGTGCTACCCCAAAGGAATCATGTGAGATAAACTACATATGTCTGATGGGCAAAGAAATAATTTTACTGTAGTGCATGAATACTGCAAAAATCACAAGTATGGACTTACACTTCGGACATTGAGCCATTGCTTGATTTCACTGCCTTTATGCCTTCTTCCTCAGGTTTGCACACCTGAGGAGAATATGTACAGAATTGCTGTCTGACATGCAAACAAGAATGTTTACACAGGATATGTACTACACAGGCAACAAACATTTGTCCCAGTCTAGTCAGTCTTTTAAGAAGGAGAATCAATTTATTTAAATATATGAAGTTTAGTCCCATTTTTGACATCAATCCAAGAATGGTTTGTCGATGTCACATGCCTTGTTCAGTTGCAAACCTTTATTTTATCCACCCAGATCTTCAGCTTTCAGTGAATATTAACTGTCAGGGAAGCAGAGCAGCAGAATGTTTCAGCTTGGCTGGTTTTCCATCTATCATTGGCACCTCTGTACTTTTTGCTGGCTCTGTTCTGATTTTTCACAAAGAAGTGATTACCAAAGCAGAAGGCTCTAATATAGGATAAATATGCATGTCATGTTCTGACACTAATGATGTGATCACAAATGTGGTTACTGCACACCCAAGTACCAGTCAGGAGGCTTGTGTCTCACAGATGTCTTGGGTGATCTTGTAGCCAGCAATGTGTCAGGTTTCCTCACGACAATGCCTGCTTGGTAAGTTAAATTGATTTTAAAGCTTGTCTTCCAAAAAGGGATTATTATGTTCTTATTTCCCCATTATGCTGTCAAAATTTGAAGTAATCTGTGCATTCTATTTTCTTTTTTTCTGACAAAAGATGTCTTCATGATCCTGTACTTGTACCATGTTTCAATGTGGAGAGATTTAAAACATCAAATGCTTGTCATGAAGAAAGCTGTCAGAAGGACCTAACACGGTATTACCTTGTAGTTAGTATAGTATGATATCAACATCAATCCAATCAGATACATTAAAGAACAATAGTGTATTTCACCTTGTGGTTATTTAATGTATCAATAAAAAAATTGTTCCATGCTTATAAGGAGGTTTTTAGAAAACACTTGCAGAACTCATAACTAAGGAAGAAGGCTACTTCTTACATTCACTTTTGGCAGAAAGTACACTCTTGAAAGAAACAGCTTAGTTTCTAATGAGCTCACTGAAAGGTTGTTTTGCCATAGGCTACAATAAGAGAAAGACTGAGTAACAAAACTTCTACCAACAGTTATTGTATATTCCTTGCTCCTTCTTCTGCAAGTTCAAAAAATCAGCTTAGAAAAGCTTTTTTTTTTCAGTTTAGCAAAGAAAAATGGAAGTCAGAGATGCCATGCAGGATCATAAAAAAAATAGTACAAAGATCAGTCTTCCTGGAGTCTTTTAAGACTAGAGTTTGCCTTCTGCTCTCTTGAGCTGAGCTGTGTGGTGTGACTACCTGAGTTCCAGAGAACAAGGGAGCTCCTTGCATAGTCAAGGACCATTGCCAAACTCTGCTGGCTACTAATTATCTCATGTAGATTGGGGCTATGCATCAACACTTAAAAGTAAGTGAGAGAGGATTTTTCCAGTATAAACCTTTATATTGTTAGCATGACAGTAAGACCTCATATACCAGTGCAGTTCAGTTATTCTTTTCTTATTTTATCTTGTTTTTAGGGACATCATAGTTGAGTTAGGAATATAATCTTATGAAGCAAAAGGGTTTTTGTACACCTGTGGAAAGTTTAGCGTCTAATGAAGTCTTCAAAGCTTGGATATTTTATATCCAAGCCACTAAGTAACAATAATTCCAAACTGCTCAGGCAGATGCTGGGAGTTGTATTACAGGTCCCTTACAACAGTGTACTGACCAGCAAACACATCTGCAGTTTCTCAAAGCTTCTTTCTAATTGCTCCAAATACAGTACAAAGCCTAATCCCTGTTTTTATAAGCTAGGAAAATGAAGTTGGTCCTAAAATGATTGAAGTTTCACCTTCTGGAATGTAAACTGTGTATCAGTAAGAACAGACTCTACAAACTAACTAATTACAAAACAACACAGCAAAGAGAAAGAGACATTAGCTGTTTGTAAGAAAGCTACACTACCATGGATGTTTATTCAAGTATTTAATTTGAGGTGGTAACTAAAATACACATACATATATAAATATATATAAATACTGAGATTTTCTTTTTTGTGTGTGTTTCCTTGTCTTCAACAATGATCACATAAAAAATGGTCCAGCACTTCTAGCAATTCAACTCTTTTATAATCTAGAAAGTTTAGGAGAAAATCAAAGACTTTGAACTGGTAATTTCGGTACTGTCACAAAGAGAACTGTTCTCTCTGAGAATTAACACAGCTAATTTTGTTCCCAGAGCTATCTTAGTGATCTGTACTTAGAGATTTTGCTAGACTCAAATGCCAGATACTTTCTGGATATTTTAGTAATGGTTTGTTCCTATTCTTTGTTTTTATTATCCTTTTCATATCCAAACATAACGATCAAAATGTACTTTCTGTTGCTACTGTGGGTGTCAATAGATACTGTTCCTTTCCTGAGGAAAAAAGTAATGCACAGTTTGCTTAATTCTTTGTATTAATTCTGTACACCTTTGGAAATTCATTAGCTAATAAAGCTAATAAAGCTAATTAAAATCCTTTGAACTACATAAATATCAGTAGAACATTCATGGCAGAAAGATTGCTTTAAAATAAGAGGAAAATCTGCTTTCTCCTACTATGAATAAGCCATATTGTAAGACCGTGCACAGAAAGCTAATGAAATGCATGCCTACTGTAAGTAAAATGAGCTTTAAGATCAAACAGCTACCTGGAAGCTGTAAGATCTTGAAATGGAGCAGAGAGCAATCCTGCAGCACAAAAGGATGAAAGCCTTTGTGACTACAAGATGTGGTTTAAAAGTACACATTTTGTGATCTAAAAATAAAAAAGAGGTTAAAGCTATTCGTCTTGTAGACTGGCAAAACTACCAATCTAAGCAAGAAATCCACTCTCATGATATATTTTTGGAGAAGTAATGTTTCCTCTGAACTCCACTGACCTGGAGCAAATATAATGCAGGAACTGCTGGTTAAGTTGACCACACTGCTCCTTTCGGTCATGATATTGCCAATAAAACTTAAAGACAAGCACTTGGGTTTAAAGGCCATCAGCCACAACATTATTAAATGGAAAGTAAACAAGGTCAGCGTATTCCTGTTGGTCCTTGAAATTACATTTGAGCTGTAGCTAAAGCCTTGAAGGCATCACAAGTACAGGCCCCATTAATTGGACTCACAGGATAACATCCAAAATACTGCACAGTTCCCTGAGGTTACTTGATACGGCAGAATTCCTGCTGTACAGCGTTCCCTGTCTCCCTGCCATCTCAAAGCAGAAAGAACCGATGCCTACTGGGATCTGTCCATGCTGTCCACTATGTAATCCATTATGCATTAATGTAATGGATATTGGCATTGGCATTGGCATTGGGAGCAAATTGGCACAAGGCTAAAGCTAAGATAGGGCCTGATTAAGGATGTAATGACCCAAATGGTCAGTGCCAGAGGTCGGTTCTGTGCTCTGTCTCTTTTTAGTAGCTGAATACCATACTGGAGTATAGTATATTAGCATAGCTGAAAGATAAGTGCACTAACCCAGAGACAGTAGACTAAAATACTTCTAGGAGTCCAAACTTGTAACAAGACCTTTGTTGTAATATCTCAGATGCTGTGAAAGGAGATTCATATGAGTTTTAAAAAGATTCTTTGTTCTCTCTAGGCTACTTCTTGCAAAAGTGAAGATACTTAAAACTTCAGTCAGGAAGGGCTTAGAACAGATATAAAAGTATAGAGCAGATGTGCTGATTTTCACGAACTCAGTGCCTGAAAGAGACCCATCGTGTTCTGGGAGCAGAGCTGCTTGTGCTGACATTACAGGATGTCAGAGGCAGCACAGGTAGCATTTAGCAGTGAGCAAAGCACTCCTAAAATTACTAACGACAGTCAACAGGAAACTACTATGAAAGGGGCATGTTAAATATTTTTTTACCTAATTTGGGACACCTTCAGCAGAGTGACAGCTAGTCATGTTATTCCCAGTGGGAGTCACAGGCTATTGGTGCTTTTTTTCCTAAGGAGGGATGGCAGTTCACATATCCTGCACTGCTCATACATCTGTGTTAAGTCGCAAATGTCACAAAACAATTACCCAGCTCAGAGTGTCTGAGCTGCACTCTGGCATCTGGGCTCATAAGCCCCAACCATCTTGCCTATGTCTGCTATTTTTTTTTGGCTGGGACAAGGCAGGGAAATCAGCAGAAGACCACAGAATGACATGTGTATGACCAAAGGTCTATTCATCAGGGATTTTTGCTGACCCTCATCCTGAAATGAGTTATTTCAAGACTATCCAGCCTGGATCATCAATGTCCTCCGTTCCTTACCATCCAAACCAGAGTCTAATCTTCCATCTGTCCTCCTGCTAGTTGGGTTGTAACCTCCCCACCCTACAAGGCACTTACCAACTGCATAAACCATTCTGTAGGGAATGGGGCAGAGGATGTATCAGACAAAGCCACAGAACCCATTGCATTTGCTGTGCATCACACTTTCTCACCATACTTCTTGTTCCCTACCACGAGCAAACACTTTTCATCTGCCACAGCTGGGGAGAATAAAAGGACAAGAGCCACACTCGGGTCTTCTCTAGCTCCTTCACCATTATTCTGTAGTTACTGTCTCTTTTCCTCCTTTTCCTTACCTTTCATCTTGTTTCAGATTGACACCTTTTGCTCATATTGCTCTGGTAAATTGTCTTTTGTCCCTTTTCTACCTAACACTCTTTTCTTTCTGATCCTTTCGGGAAGTGCACTGTAGTTCTTGAAAAGTCTGTCTCCATGCTTTGTTTTCACTAAGCCAATGTGCCTTCTCACTCAGAAAGCAAAATCTGCAGGTCCAGATTTCTGTGTTTGTAAAGTGCTACATATTGTGCTTTTAGTGATTTGGTAAAAGTAAGAATTATCCTGGTAGACTGTAGTGGAGTAAATCAATGCACATTTTGGGATTCACAGGAAAGGGCACTGCCTCACTGAATGACTAAGGCTATTATTGGTAATAGTCTTTCAAGAGCTCTCACATTAACATTGTATCATGGAAAGTAATCTAAAGGACCTCTCAGGATGATCATTCCAACAATAAAAAGACACATAAAACAAGTCTGCCAAAATGCAGTCACGCATGTCCTGAAAGGAAGTATCAATCTGTGGAATTGCTCTGAAAGAAGAGAGCTGACTAATATTCTTTATGCTGGGTTTCCAGTGTTCCTAGAGCTGCCTAAGAGCCTATTGTAGCCCCAAATGTCTTCTCTGTGAAGGTCGACTGCACTGTAGCGCGTTTATGACCAGTCATTTTCTGTGTAGTTTCCAGAGCAGCATTTGAGCAGACTGTGCATTTTTTCCTCAATTGGTTATTCTCAAATAAAAAATTGTTTTAGACGTCCTGAACAATAACACAGCCCTTGGGAGAAAAGATTCTCTGCATTAGCCATCCGGCTGACACTATGAATGATTACAACCAAGCATAAAATTTAATGAGATTTCTACAAAAATGAGTGACATCTGCATAACACTAAGGTCCTGGCTAACTGTTATACATTTGTCATCACTGAGGCTTTTGTCCTTTATTAATCCATTTTCAAGACTGCCTGCTGTTGGAAATGGAAACGCTTTTTAGCAGTCCTCCTGCAGACTCTGTAAGAGCACACACAACAGAAAGCATAATGGCACATTGTCATGACTAGGAATGCATTTAAAAGGTTTAAAAAACATGAGAGAACTCTGACAACAAAATATATTGAGAATTTAAGAGAAGACACCTGCAAAACTGTATTTGCACATATTTTTGTATAAGCAGAAGCTTGTTCTTGTTCCCCTAATACAGTGGCTAGAAACTCTTTAACAATATTCTGTGTACGTGGGAGAAATATTGTCAAAGAGGAGAAGTGCTAAAATATTTTCCTTTAATGTTGTTTACGCTTGGGACCATGATATAATACTGAGCCTATAGCTGCAAGTCAGTGAAAACATATGATTATAACAGGATTCCAGCTTTCCTTTAAACTTTCCCTCATGGCTACAAATAAAAATTTCACTAGAATTTTCCTACATCTGCAGATAGCCTGAAACAATAGATAATGGCGATCAAAAATTGTCCTATTTTATTAAATTCGCCCCTGGACTTGCTATCTGAAATGAGGGCCTGGCTCATCCCATCACAGAGCAGCAAATATACAACAGGAAAAGAGGAGTTCGGGGCACAAAGGATTCTTTGGATCATCCTTTTGCCATGTTTTCTCTCAGGAAGAAATGCAAGACCACCTAACTGCAAGTGCAGGTGGAACTCCGGAAGACCAAGAGCCACAGGGTGTCCAAGGCCACGGCACCATCTTATTTCAGCATCATTTATAATTAAGGATGAAAGATGTTCATTAGGAGCAGGGTTCTTTAGCACAGAGTAAGGGAAGAGGAGATCACCCCAGCTTTGGGAGCAGCTTTATGATCCAACCCATTACATAGGACTCCAGCAGGGATTATTTCAGTGTACTGTGGGGACAATGTTCTTCTTTCATACGACCATAGTATTAAACTTTAAAATTTCTATGAAACAAAGCGATCATACATCTGTTACTACTGTTGCTGTTTTTATATCTAGATATCATATCTTTCGAGGTTTTAATGTCAATTTGTACTTGTAGATTTTATCAAGCAAGCAGAGGAAAGTTAATACCTTAATTTCATGTGAAGGATACAATGTCACTTTCATTAAGAAGCTACAAAAATGAACTATTACAAAACTC
Source organism: Crypturellus soui (assembly GCA_032275445.1). Taxonomy (NCBI): domain Eukaryota; kingdom Metazoa; phylum Chordata; class Aves; order Tinamiformes; family Tinamidae; genus Crypturellus; species Crypturellus soui. The sequence goes on along the minus strand of JAUBNY010000131.1, from coordinate 535,202 downwards.
TAAATATATTTTTGCCATAGCTCGTGTAGACATAATTTTGTTGAAGGAATATCCTGGGAAATATAAAGCTGCCTGTACCTGCAAACATCACAAATAAGCCCAGCAACTAAAATATTTCAGTTACTAGTCTTTTTTTAGCCTTTGATATTGACACAAATTTGTTTCAACTCATGGACTAAGGAAACTATGCAACAACAGATTTAGTTATATAAAACAGTATATAAAAAAAGAGAGGTGTGGGGGAGAAAAGTTAAGCTTAATAACACAGAAATCCTGACTACAGGTGCTACTTCAGATGGAGGCTCCAGATCTGATCTCCCAGATCCACAAGTGCTGAGGTCCAACAGATCAGCTCATGCCACCCACAGGATGAAAAGGAATGCAGGCAGCCCAAGGATCTGCTCCATGAAGCATGCTGAGGGAAAGACAATAAAAAGTCCATATAGTGGACTCCCCAAAAGACTTAGCAGCAATTGCTTTCTTTTAACAATGTTGTCTGGATTTTCCTGCAGTTCTGGAGTTTCCTGCAGTTCTGTTTTGGGTGAAAATGGCCAATGGTGCCTTTTTGATTGAGATTTCTCAGGTTTACATCTGCATGTGCAGAAGCAAAGCTTCAACTTTCAGCAGCAGGAAGTTGGAAAAGAATTAGGAGGAGTTTAGATATCAAGAATATTCAGATTTGTCATAATTATATAACTAATTATTAATGATATTCATATTTCACAGAAGTCTTGCCCTAAGGATTTTACTTATATTTAAATATAAGCAACAACAACAGGACTTTTACTGTACATTTGCTGATAATAGTGATGCATATATTCCCATGAACATCTGGTCCCAACACCAGTTGAAGAGAATCCTAAACTCCAATCCAGTTTGTCAATTGCATTTTGACAATGATCTCACACACTAATAATATTGTAAGAATTAAAGAAGAAAAAGAAAAGAGTTATATCTATATTTTGCATTTCAAATTCATGCTTGTTTCCATACACCTGACTTACTGAATCAATCATGTGGTTTATACAAATCCTAATTCCTATATATTCATTTGATACAGATAAGTAGAATAAATAATATCTCTATTTTCATGTGAAAAGTTGTTTTTAATAGAATCACAACAAAGATCACCTTTCAAAACTTTTTTTTAATAGTTTTCAGTCTAACAGGCAATCGAAGGTAATTCAGACCAAGGTAATCCTGTATACTTGCAGAAGCTAATTTGAGAGAAAGGAGGTACACTGGGTTCTTGATTTGGTTATTTTTATTAGTATTATTCTTGACTTTGGTTATTATCAGTATTATTGTTCTTCAAGAAATGCATACTCCCTTGCTTCAATTTGGTGATTATTCTTCTCTCCTGCCAACAAGTTGCACATAGACAGAAGATGTCAGTCTCCTGCTTGGTCAGTGCTCGGTCAGTCTAGCTTGGATGCATCCTAAACTTGAACATAGTATTCTTTAATTTCAGGTTCAGAACATTACAGTAACATAGGATTTTTAAATGCTTCTATTTCTATTTTTTCCACTATCACTCTGACAAGGTAATTGCTTCTCACCTACACTACATTAAAGAATAGAGACAATCACAATTTACCACCAGAAATTATGGAAATGAGCTATCTCAATGATTTACTAGTGTGCATTTTAAACCCTGTGGTTCGTGAATGCTGAACTCCTTTGTTTTCCTGTGTAAGTCCTATATTCCTGCTAATAAAACCTGATGATGGTGCACTCCCTTTGACTCTTCTACTTTATTCCTAGGTCCTCCGGGTCCCCCAGGAGTTGTGATAGTGGAGGAAATCACAGACACCACAGCAACCCTCTCCTGGAGTCCTGGTGCAGACAATCATAGCCCTATCTCCCTCCACAACCTGCAAGCACGCAGTCCATTCTCACTTGGCTGGCAGACTGTAAAAACAGGTGAGAAAAACTTGCAAATAGCATGAGTAGACTGAGTTCAGAATTCCCAGTTTTTGACAATAATAACCACTGGCAACTGCAAAAACAGATGCTGTCAAGATAACAATCTTTTTTTTTTCCTTCATTCCTTTCTCATATCGTTTGGTAGCAGCTCTGTAAGAGCAATTCAAAGACACCTGCCATAATGCATCCGTGGGTAGACAAACTCCCTTATGTCCTTCAATCGGTGTCTTTTCAGGAGTAGCAGATTGCCAAAAACCTAATAGTGATTTCTGATGTGGTGGTTTCTTGACCTGTCATTTCTAATGACCTTTACACCTGCTTGGCACTGGGACACTGCATGGGAGCTTCACATTCCTGAATGACTGCACATATGTCTCACTGCTGCAGTTCCAGATGTCATAAGTGGTGATATGGAATCTGCGATGGCCGTCGAACTCAACCCATGGGTGGAATACGAGTTTAGAGTTGTTGCAACTAACAAAATTGGCACTGGTGATCCAAGCGCACCATCCCGAGTGATCAGGACCAACGAAGCAGGTAAGAAAATGATAAATGAGTTATTTTGCTAGGGCTGTGAAACCCACTTCAGTATAATAATGATAACACTGTCTTCTTCCTGGCAAAAATCTCTGTGCTCAGTCATCTCTGTTCAAGGACGATGGTGAGAGGGGAAGGCAGCTTGTTTTAATCACAGAAAATTACAGAAACAAAAATCAACAACTCCCAGTGTCTTACTACATCCGTGCTGTCTTACTCTTTTTCTTACACATAAGACTTTGCTGCCTACCCTCTGCCAGGCTTCCATTCCTCTACTATTTCGTGCTGCTTCTCTATCCCCCATCGCTATCCCTCACAGCTTCTGTACTTGAAGGTCCTCAGAAAGATTGGTCAGCAATTCAGGGAAACCATGGAAGATGTTTCATTTAAAATACATCTTCTCTAAGTATTTCATTATCACACATACACCACAATTGATTGTTTATTAATTGTGTATCTGAGGAAATCTCAGTTTTTTTGAAAGAATTATTATTAATGTGTAATGGCACTGCAACAAATTGTAAGTAGCCTAGTCATCATACAGAATGATTGTGTTCCAAGATTCCAGTTTAATTGGAAGTGTAACTGATAATATAGTTGTAAGTACATCAGTTATGCTGCATTCTGTTTTCTTTCTTCTCATTAAAGGAGATTATAAGAATTAAAAGTGGTAATGCCAAAATGTAGCTGCCCCTCCCATTCTGAATTAAAAATTCTTAACTTTTAAAATATGCCAATCTTGCACATCAGTTCTGTACTTTGTACATCTGAATACATACCACCCATAAACATTCTCAACAGAATATTTTGACTGATTTTTGTAGCTATCATCATCGAAACACAGAATCAAGTGAATAATTGAGGCTGGGAGGGGTATCAGGAGGCTTCTAGTCCAGCCTCCTGCTCAAATCTGGCTCAATGCTGAATTCAGACCAGGTTGCTCAGGGCTCTCTCCAGCGTAATCTTGAAAATCTGCAGGGATACAGAGTGCACAACCTTCGTGGACCACCTGCTCCAGGAATAAATTAGTGAGTGTGTGTGTGTGTGTGTGTGTGTGTGTTTTCTTTATATATAGTCTATTCCTCCCCCCAACATTTCAGTCTATGACTACTGTTTCCTGTTCTCCCACCTCACCATGAAGAGCCTGGTTCCATCTCCTCAGCTGCCCTGTGGGTTCTACTCCAGGCTGAACAAGCCCAGTTCCCCCAGTCTCTACTCATAGGGCACCTTCTCCCGTCTGGACCACGCAGTGGCTGCCCCCTGAACTCCCTCTAGTTTCTCAATGTCTTTGCTCTGCAGGAGAGCCCAAAATCAGATGCACTATTCCAGTATGCAGCCTAACAGACCTATCTTCAATTGTAATAAAACCCTTTTTTTTTTCTGTTTTAAATAACTGCATAGTTGTTAGCTTATATTACATTTCACTGTGCAATCACAGAACTGCATTCACAGCCATTTGATTCCCATTCATGCATGTTGAAGGATGCACTATTTCCAAGTATCTCCTTCTTCTACAAGATCCTCAGTGTGAAACTCAATGACTTTATAGCAGAAGCTTCCGATGTTGCATACTTTGCTCCATTACATTTTAAAGAGAAGAAAAGAAAAATGAAATAAAAAATGCATGAGCTACTTTCATGTCAAATAATTTTCAAAAAAAATTATTCCACAACCATTACGCTTTCCATGCTTTTGTACCATATGTAGCACAGACTCTGAAAATACTGCTGAACTCAAATGTTCTATGTCTCTGCTTATTCGGGCGACACAGATCAGAGGGGACAGAAACATTCTGAGAAAAGTTTATCTTGTGTAATAGGTTGCATCCCTAGGCTTATGTTCTTTCAGTTTTATGAGTATGATGTACCTGTTTTTGAAAGGGCAGTGCATGGTTTTAATGGACCATATGTGTTTAAGCTGTGGATAGAATGTTTTTCTTATCAACTAAAGTTTGAAAATATCAGACTTTTACCTAGTTACATTTTTTTCCATCTGTTTCTTTCCCAATGTTTACCAAGCAAAAGTTGTATTGACTTATTCCCACAACTCTAGTAAAAGTCATCTTCATACATTTTTACTATTCCTTTGGACAATCACTGCAATTTTAGCTCTGAACAAAATAGTTAATAAATCATACTAATGAGCACTCAAAAAAAAAATGGGGACAGACAAAGCATGCAGAGTGGGGTGTGTTTTTCCCCTAGTGACTGGTATTTCCTTGTGAGTAATAATCTACTACTGCTGCCATCTGGAGGAACAGGGTTTTTTACTCAAGTAGTAACCATCTATAACCAAGTGCATCGCAATACGGGACTCCTGATGAAAACATATTTTAGCCAAATGCAGTGCAAGCCTTCTTCAGTGAAAACTTGAAAATCTATAAATTAAAGTAGGAAAAGGCTATATAAAGTGGGGCTTTTTGTGTGTTTTGTTTTTGTTCTTGGTATCTTCTGCTTGCCAGTTAGGAACATTTTTTTTTTATTAACAAGAGTTACAGCCACAGAAATGCTGTGTTAGCAAGGAGCATTTTGTAGCATGACACTTAATTCCAAACAGGTGTCACTTAAAACAACTTAACAGCCTTCAGAGAAGTGGAAACTGAATTAATTTGATGTCTCCATTCAGCACAATATGGTAAAACAAAAGTTATATATTATCACTTCAATTGCAGATGACTTTTTTCAAGACACCTTTTGGTTTCCATTTGTGTTGTGTTTGCTCTTTTAATAAAAGAGAGAGACTGGTAGATGCCGTTGCACTTTTTTTTTTTTACAGACAGGATGAGAATATAGGTATTACAGTAAGATTTAATTTCCAAATTTCCTAGAACCTCTTTGAGGATGCAAATGGTTTTACTAGGAGCAATAACCCAATAGACTGTGATTTAAAAAATGTAACCCACATAAATAAATAAATAAATAAAACTCTTCTTCAGAAAAACAGCATGATGCTTACAAAACCAGAAAATAGCCTGTTACAGTGTTCTCAAAATGCTGGAGACTTTAAGATCTGTTATACTCAGGCTTCCACTTTTTCCTCATCTCCAGATGTTCCTGAAGGCCAAAGTATTCTTTGCCATTTAAATCTTGTCTGGTCAGCTTTAAGATTATTTATTTAGTGATCTTGTGAACTTTCACTCTCAGAATAGTTTTTAGATAAAGTGACAGGAAACTGATTGGTTTTCCTGTATGCTTTAACAAATTAGCACATTAATATCTATTCTAGAGTACTACCCAGAGATCTATTCTCTTTCAAAATCTTTCTCCTGCTATTTTTTTATCTCAGTTCTACAGGGGGAAATAGCTGCTAACATGGGCTCCAGTTTTAATACCATAGATCTCAGTCCTTCTGGGAAGTGTATGTGAAAGGACATTATTTATTAGAAATGTCAGTCTCTCTACCCAGCATGTAGCAGAAAAACCTGGCCCACTGCAGCAGTTAGACGTACCCCACAAGTAAAAGCCCTGCATGGGCAAAGCCTGCAGGAATATCCGTCTCCCAAAGGAGAGCATGACTTGGCTTCCTGCTTAGTCGAGAGCCGGGATTCACAGTGCTGAAAGGAGACTATAACGACGTTCCACAGGGGCAGCAAGTGTATGATTCTGCTTCCATTACTCTATATTTAAATGGAAAATGGCATCTGTAATTTAATGGCATAGCTAATTTGACTTGAGACTAAAGCTTTTTTCTGTCCCTACACCTCACTTGTTTTATCACTTCTTCCCCAAGATAGTAACATTTTATATTAGTCCATTATCTAAAAATACCCATGAAAGCAATATTTGGGATGGTGCAAGGAAATCAACAGAATAATAAACAGGTTTCCACTTGCTTTAATTTTCTAATTAAACCCTAATCTTGTTACTTAGTCATATTTAGTTAACATGATTGCTTTTCATAGCTACTTTCATTGGAATGGATAATACTGCAATTTTCTGGCACATCTAACTTATAGCCAGCTGCTGTATTTCTGTTAGCTCTAGCCTTGATACATATTTTACAGGTCCACAAGGTGAAGAGAGCCAATAACGTGAATATAAACATGCCTAGCATTCCGTTAAGGCAGTTGGGCATTTGAAGCCTGAGGGCAAAGCATCAATTATATTATCTATTCATGGGGAAACATGGGGAGAAAAGAAATTGAGTAAAATCAAAGTTTAA
>JAUBNY010000131.1:485676-513101 GCA_032275445.1 Crypturellus soui | reverse complement strand
TCTGGTGAGGCCGCACCTGGAGTATTGGGTGCAGTTCTGGGGCTCCCCACGTCAAAAGGGACATGGAGTTTCTAGAAAGGGTCCAGCTGAGAGCCACGAAGATGATTAAGGGACTGGAGCATTTGTCATATGAGGAAAGACTAAGCAAGCTGGGCCTGTTTAGCCTGGAGAAAAGAAGGCTGAGAGGAGATTTTATAGTCAAGATATTCAAGGAGTGATTGTTGGGAGGATGGGGCCAAGCTCTTATCCATGATGGCCAGTGACAGGATGAGGGGTAACAGGTGTAAGTTGAAACACAGGAAGTTCCACCTCCATGTGAGGAGGAACTTCTTTGGTGTGAGGGTGACAGAGCCCTGGAACAGGCAGCCCAGAGAGGTTATGGAGTCTTCTTCTCTGGAGATCTTCCAAACTCGCCTGGATGTCACCCTGTGCCCTGTGCTCTAGGCATCCCTCCTGAAGCAGGGGGGTTGGACTAGATGACCTCTAGAGGTCCCTTCCCTTCCAACCTTAAGCATTATATGATTCTGTGAATTTAGTGAGGAAAGAGATGATAATCTTATCCAGGACCTGTTCTGAAGGGGTAAAGAGGATGATATACAGAAGATTTGGAAGAGAATAAAAGATATATAATTATCTGCAAAAAGTACAGAAAAGTACAAAAGGAGACTGGAAGGACACTTCCAGCAACAGAGAAAGACAAGCCTGGAAATAGGTTAAAACATAAAAGGAAAAGGAAACAGGCCTCTGAGTGAAACAGATGAGTTAGATCTTCTACAGAGGTATTTTTAACAGGACTGTCACAATGAGAGACACAGGATATGTTTGTTAGCTTCACTAGATACCTATCTTCCCCTTTAGGCACAATGAAGAAATTGCCTTCACAGAAATGTAAGTCTTATAATTTGATATACATTTAGATATGAATAAGAGAGCCTCAAGCAATATATGATAAAGCCTAAAGACTCTGAGTTTTCCTGTGTTTTTTAAAACCTCCTAAGGGACTCCAGATGTGCTCCTGTAATAGGTACAACATGCAATGAAATCACACAGACTATCTACTCTTTTCATGTGGATGTGAACTTATTCATTAAACCCATGGAGAACTGAGAAAGTTCTCAGTTTATTTGAAGGGAGAAGGACCACGTAGCAACCTTCAGAATTTTATTCCTTCACAAGTTTACGAAGTTATGCATTTGGCTCACTAGTGAGTGTTGTGGTATTAAATGAGACAGTACAGTCTGAAGTGTTTTTCTGGTTAGGTACAGCTCCCCTAGCTTTTCATCCCAAGACTTTATTTAAATAAATAAATATTCCTTTTCATGAGGAAGAAAGAAGAAGAATGTACTTCTAAGTATAGCCTCCATGTATCAGATTAAAATCTTACATTCATAAAGTGAAATTCTGATCATTTCAAAGCTAAAGTTGAACTTGTCAGAATTTAGGTGAACCTGAAAATTAATAAATTGGCATATTTGCTGTAAATTACAGGGGATTATTTCATGCTTTTACCAGATGATCCATCTGGATTAGGTCCTGTAAAAGTTCAGCTTCACTGAAATTTTAAAGAACTAAATCATAATCCTGATATGAAATAGTTTATTAAGCCTCCTTTGATTAATGTCGCTAGCCCCCAGGGGAGGCTGGCTGAGTAATTAATGTTATAGGTACTCCTCATGTTGTGTGGATAACTCCAGCTGTCACTTTTTACAAAGGTATCATTTATATTCATGAAAACAGCCATATTGCTCAGCACTTTTGATTGAATGGGGCCTGAATTTTTCAGTCATATATCTGGTTTCCTAACACTTGTCAAGGTGAGGGAACTGATTGTAGGTAAACAAAGAGTTTATGGGAATCAGGCATCTCTTTTCCCATATTGTGGAATTACAGCACTCTGTTATGTAGTATTTTCAGGTCATCCCATGGAGAAGGGAGAGCCACAGGAAGCAGTATAAAGGGAGAGTACAAAAGGGACAGTCATTGCTGGAATGGTTTTCAGGAACCCTACCTGACTAATAAGGGTACTTTTACATGCACCTTCAGGCAGGCCACTTGCTCAAACATCTCATCACAGAACCTGGAGCACCTTCCCTAAGCAGTGTGCTAGAAAAATGCTACTTCAGTGGGCTGTACTACTGGTCATTAGCTAACCCCTTGGTGTCTTGGCCAAGTCCCTAGCCCTCTTATTTAGCCCTGTCCCAAGAACCTAGATCTTCGCAGAAATGGAGAACTTCCTTTACACAGTTTACATCTTTGATAGAAATTGGAGTTCTGCCGTTTTTATGAGATTATCTACTTTTTCTAACTCTTTGTTTTAAAGTCTTCTGCAAAGACACTGTTTAGACAGAAGACAAAAACAGAAAAGGCTAAATAAAAACTCAAGGACTACACAGCAAATGGTCAATCATCTCATTTTTGCTCTTTAGGAAACCAGATTTTATAATTCTAGTGTCAAGTAGTGTTTCCTTTCTGAAGACATCTTTTTGCACTCTAGAAAAAATTCTGGAGTTATAATATTGCAAATATAGTGAGGTCCCGAGCTAGGGGTCATGTCAACCCATTCATGTTTGAGGGGCAGAGCTGAGCATGGTGTCCCTTGTATTTCCTTAGAGATGAAAAAAGTTTACTGAAGTTTCTGAATCAAATTTCTTCATAGAAAGGAATTATCTATCTCAGTCATTACTCCTTGCTCAAGTCTTAACGTATTAATATGTGGAACTGCCTAAATAATAAGACAATAACCTAGTAAGGCTGAAGTTCTTTGTTTCTAATGCGAACTCAGATTTTAAGTTAGAAAAGTGTGTAAAAAATCCTGTTGAGTCAAAATTGGAAGCAAATGGATATTAAGTTATTGGACAAGGGATCCTGTTGAAAGCTGCTTACCATTGGAGAGTTAAAACATCATTCAGTGACCCTGAAGAGGTCCAAGCCTTCCTTTAATGTTAGATTACATGGATATCTTAAAGAATGAATATCTGAGAAAAGTAGACAAGTTTATGGCAGTATTGGGAATGCACTGAAAGATTATAACTAGCTCTACTTTCTCCTGTCTGGCATTATCAAAATTCAGGATTTTCTCTCTGAATGCCAGATCAATGCAATTAATGCAATTCCTTTCTCTGCTATATTGTAGCCATTCCTGAGTGTTCGAGATTGAATATGTATCCTTAAAGTGTGATTTTGGCATGTGAAAAGACTGCTTTGTGAATGTTGCACACATCGTTCTGAAAACTTACTATGCAGTACCTTTAAGCTGATCAGGGAATATTAAAGGGATCACTTTTTCTTTTTTTAATCAGTATGACCTCACAAAGATATCAATAGATTTAACATAATGCTAAGATATTAATAAAGGAATATGATTATGACACCAGCAACCATTATAGAAAAAACTAATGAACCTGTCAAATTTATCATCGGTTCTAGACACACAGAATAAAGCATGACATTGTACTGAGCTATGGACCAGAAATTATATGGGCCTCATCCTATCTGAATCAATAAAAAATGCCATTTTATCTCCATAAACTGATTTCAAAGACTTAATGTACCTTATTCCTAAAAATATCAATTCTGTACTTCTCCTGAATACTTCTTTGTGTCTAATGTCAGTGAAATTGCAGAGAATAATTGCAGGATATGCAATAAATGCAATTGTTTGACATTAAAAAAAAGAGACAACTATTCTATTTGTTGAAAACAATTTATTTTAAAAAAATCAGAAAATATTCTTTGTTTCTGTTCTGAACAATATATAAATGACCTCTAGTGAATGCTATGAAGAGGAAATGATTTCTGCATTTATAGAAAGTGTAAAGGCCGTCAAACAACATTTTGTGTACATCAGAAATTATTTATCCTATTGCAATCTTTTCTGACAACAAGGTAATTGCTTCAATAATACAAAAACTAGAAAATAGCTTTTGCTGCACAAATCTTAGTAGTACATAAGATGGGAAGCAGGTTATACCCATTGAACAGAAAGTCGTATTATGAGGAATATATATCTTTGTAACACCATTCTTTCCTTACTGAATTCAGAAGATGATATCACTTACTTCTGGAGAATTTTTTTTTCATATTTTTTACCTGAAAAGATATATTCTGTACTATATATATATATATATATATATTCTATACTTATTAGCAATACACATCATGGATCACTACAGTTTTGCATCACATCAGAAATACTCCTTTTCTTTAGAAGTAAATAAAAAAGAAGATCAAAAAGAGCAACAAACATTGAAAATTCAACATCAAAAAGAATGAAAAATATCTACAAGCCATGTCAGAAAAAAAGTATAAGGCCGTAGTGCCAGAACAATCCTTGCAGTGTGATCAGAGGTGGGTTGCTAATGAGCCAAGACTGTTACATAAGGAAACTCCTGCTCTGTAATCCTGTTAAATGAGCTTCCTCCCTCAAAAAAAAATTTTTTTTGAAAAGCAGTTTGATGTGCCTCCCTATATGATAAAAGCCAGGACCTCTTTCCGTCCTTCATGAGCAGATCAACAGATGACAAATGTAATGAGGAACATTAAGCCAAGGAATAAACTGCAGGCTCTGCTACCGCAGTTATATGTGGAGTTAATGATTTGCTGAGCGAATAAACTAAGGCAGGACTGTGGCAAAGCGAGGCTGCTGCCTGCTTTGTGGCCTCATTTCTGTGTCACAGGCTCCTTGAACAAATTTATAGCGATAATCAAGCAATAAAGCAGAAAGTGCTTCCTTAATTCATATCTCAGTGTGATGTCCTAACATTTTTGGATGTTCTTCCTTCGCACTGCACTAAATCACCTTACAGATCTAGGGTATGTGGTGGGTCTGCAGCCTGTTCGGGCGGTTCCATGTTTGTGCTTATCTGGACAACTTCCTGGACCCTGGAAGGATGTGGACTCAGGTGTGAGGACAGGGAGGAACCGTAGCGGCTGCCACCCTCTGGAAAATCAGGAGACCAGGACTGCAAAAAGCACTATAAAGAGCATCCTGTTGGAAACACAGATTTAGGACTACTGATAGCACAGCTGGGGATACATATTATAGGCGTTAATCCCTTCTCTTGAACAGTATGCATCCCAGACCTAAAAAGATAAATGCTCCAACAGCAGGCTATTGGGATTGCATGTCCCAGATACTCGTACCTTGTACAAGGTTTGTTCACCGAGAGAATAACAACATTGTCCTCAAAGTTCTTCCGCTTAACATTTCACTACAACTCTGGATATTGCTTCATATTTGGTATAATCTTATTTGGTATTAAAGTCACTGGGCATCCTAGCTAGGTACAGTACATTTGAGTTGTTTGGGCTGGTAAAATGGCCCTAAAAAGAATTAATGCTCCCTTTCCTTCTGATGTAAAGTTGATTCAGGGGTATGAAAACAGGAGGAGGCAGGGGAATTTACAAATATAAAAGATTTTCAAAAACAAATCATGAGGGATGCAGAAAAGGGATTCTGTCATAGTTTGTTGGATCTATCATCAGTGATAAGATATTGATGTAGCATGACACAAACAAAGAAATACAATAATAATAATCTTTTCATCTTGCTCAGTTTTTCATGTTCCCCATAAGTGTCACACCTTCTTGTGAGTATTAAGGTAGAATAAAGGAAGTAAATGACAGTTTCAGATGGAGTGTTTTTGATAAATACAAATTGTTTCGGTGGAAGTTTATTGTCTCAATTTTTCTTAATACAGAACCCAGCGCTGCTCCTGTTGATGTCAACGCCACGAGTTTGTCTGTATCAGAGATACTTGTTGCATGGAAACATATTAAAGAAAGTCTTGGAAGACCACAGGGATTTGAGGTATGAACACAGAATATCATAATGAAATATCTTGTTACTTTTGCTAACGCTGCACTCTGCTAACATACGGCATCATGAAGCTTGAACAGAAATTATGCACATTTTAGCACACAAACAGCTAGCTGGAGAAGGATAGTTGCAGCTGCAGCACGGACACATCTTCTTCTATTTATCTGTGCTTTAAAATCATTCAACAGTAGTTCTTATAATGTCTCTTTGACACTTCAAAAAGAGCTGAAAGAACTGCAAGTGACCTAGCGTGCCTCTTTCGCAGGCTGGGGAAGATTAGGTATTGACTGCTTCCAACTCTAAGTGACCAGTTCAAACTTGTTATTTAGTGAGAGCTATCAACCTGCAGAGATAAAACAGCCCCAGCCTCCATCTGCTGTCAGCCGCCAGTGGCCTGGGGACATCTGCTGGGCACATCGTAAAAGTCAAATGTGAGGAGGGTCACTGTGCGCAAATGAAGCTCCATTTACTTGCTCTAGCTCTACTGGACCTTCCCATGCTTTGGATCCAGTAGTCGTAGTTCTGCATTCACTTTGCAATCCACGCAGCCAGAAGGAAGTGAGATGTACCACTAAACACAACTGACCTTGTGGTTTAACCTGCCGTGCCTCTCATGATATCTTAATATCATGGACAGTCCAACAAGAGACTGATTTGAGAGTGCAGTTTAAGTGGCCTCCTTTATCCCTTTAGGATGGGAAAACTCCTTCCTGTTTCTCCACAACAACTATGAAAAGAGGGTAAACAAGTAGATTTGATCCAGATACCAATGTTATGGATGTCTGAAGCCAAATATAATAAAGCCATAGACGAAGTCACATTAAAGCAATTATTAATATTAGACTAAGTGTCTGGGCTTTCCCAAAAATGTTCTAAAATCGGTTACTGCTATTGACAGCTTTCTAAACTCAGCTTCTGCGCAGTGTCTATTTTTATTTTAGAACTTGAGGAATATTATGTTCACTTCCAGAAAGTCCTAAAAGAATTATCATCAAGGAAAAGACTATGAGCTATAATTTTTTACACTCTTCACATTCTTTTATTATTAGTTTGGTGAAAGCCAATATTAATGTGGATTTTTGCTCATCTCTGTCTTATGCCCACATTTAAAGCTATTCCCAATTCAAAAATTCTGTAGAAAATTAATTGCAGGAGTTATGTAAGTACTTCCAGGATACAGAGAGCATTTTTTTACTTTGACGAAAGATAGCCTCTGAGACCATGATGCCCTAATATAGGCCTCATTTCACTAGGATAGCTGATTATCTGCTTAACTTGATTTACTTGGTCTGGATCAGGTTGGGAGGCAAGAATTAAGGACTTCGGGTTAAAGATTTTTAAACAAGGCACGTTTCCTTGATTTTTCCAGTAAGGACTTATCTCTTGCATCCTCTTGAATCATTCTTTGATTTTCCTTCCTGTAAACCATGATCCAAATGCTTAGATATTTCGTTACTTTCTTTCATCACAGAAAACTCTAGCTGTGCAAAGCACATTTTTCGTAATACAGAGAAAGGAGTTTTTTACATCTTTGGCTAACCTTACATAAACAGAATGTTAATTCTTAATAAATTCACATTATCATTTTTTATTCTTTTTAATGGAATGGTCACAGCCTCACACTTAAGTTCAGCATTCCTTAAAAGCATTCTAGGACAATTAGGGGATGATAAATATAATTGATATAAGATTTTCTATAAGATTTTCTTTAGGGCAGGGTTACAGCCCAATTGGAAGCACACAGCTGCAGCATCCTTGCCTTTATTACTGCATTTAACAATCATGTGAAACTATCTAGACTTAGTGCCAAGATGGCATTGCCTATACCATACTGTAAAACTCAGATAGACTCCTGGTCTATACTGTAATCTCCATAGTTCAGTTTTGACAGTCCTGTGGGCTACTTTTAAATTTTGTGATATCCTAGCACACAGTAGGCTCCCCCAGCCGAGCTTGTGGACCAGACCTGGCCACTTGCTGCCAAAACTGGTGGCCTTTGGGAGGAAATGCCAGCACATGGGCAAGGGACAGCACGTTTACCACACAGAGTAGTCAATCAACTATAAAAAACACATATTTGTCTTTTTATTATTTTGTTTTTTTACTTCATCTGCTTTAGCTCCTTTATACTTGGGCAGCTTTGTACTGTTCCCCAGTAGAGTCAACTCAGTCCATGAGCACAGTCTGTCCCCTCAGGTCTCTTGGTTGTCCTGATTCCTTTCCTAGGTTGTCCCTGGTCTCTTTCTCCATGCCAAATGGAGCAAATCATTTCTCAGTTCTGTCTCAGTGTGTTTTAGCCACACTTTTGCTCTATATTAAACATGTTTTTATCCCATTGCACATGGCTTGCTTCATCCAGCAAAGGTGATATTTAATGGCTTTCCCTTTAGAACAGCTATATATAAAGAGAACAAGATTACATCCAATAGCCATGATATTCACCCTGCAAGCATTATCCCTCTCCATTCCGAAGCGTTCCACTTGCTTCTAAGCTTTGTTTTCAATTTCCAAGCCAGTCTTTTATCCTCTGAAATAACTTGCTCACTGCACCCTGTCTTTTTCACTTCAGAAAGATAGTTTTTTTGTTACTCTCCTTCAGGAATCTTGATGTCTCTTAACTGATACCTACTATTTTTACTATTACTCTCATTCCATCAATCAATCACATTGATTCTCAAAATGTTGTATTTGTTTTGTCTTGCGCTCTTTTAAAATTAAAAAAGAAAGATTTTCTTTCTCAAATGAAAATGATTTCTCTAGAAATATATTTTAATATAATTTGAATGTGTTCTATATTTATGTCCTTGACACATAATACCTCCATTTTAGCTCTACAGGTTTACCCCTGTAAAAGATGACTGTGAGTACTAGTTCAGTGGACTCTCTCTTCATATCAGACAGAGCCCTCCTGCTTTGGAGAGTGTTCAGACCTCGAGAGTGCAGCATACTCTAATCCCCAACAGAAACACTCATCCTTTCTACTTCTCTGATGGATGTCTTAAGGATGAATTTGGCGATTTTATTGATACAGCAGTTGATAAATCCTATCCCCTAAACAAAAAATTAAACAAAATATATGTCAGCTTTTTGCTTTCCATCATGATTCGTTTCCTTTAGCTTCTATGCACATTAATTTAATTTACAACATGATTTTGAAAATGTTATTGTGACGAGTATACTGTAAAAAATAGCCTGCAGTGCTCCCTTAATACACAAAGACTGAATAGGTAATGTACAAAAATCCAGTGGCTTTGAAAAATGTATAATAATTTATCTTTTTTTTTAAATATATTTTTTCTTATTCTGAGTAACTGTGGGAATTGTGAACCACATGTAGAGCACCACCTTCAACACATGTAGAACACTATCTTCAACACACATGTTGTTGAAATCTATGCAAAATAATATGCCTGGGAAAATATCAGTCAAACACTATGACCTCAAGTCTCTGTATTCTGCATTCTGCCTGTGGTCACTACATCAGTGACAACCACTTACACAGTCTTCACATTTCCTGGATTTTTAGCAACAATATTAAAAAAGGGAGCAGCTTTTTTATTTTATTTATTTATTTATTTTACCATTTGAATGTTTGTGCTCTAATCAACAAAAGTGACAGAATATTTAGTACATATGGACGAGCTAACAGTGACCCTTTTTCAGTCCCAGCCCTGTTTGTACTTTGTACTAAGGATTAACGAAAGGCAAAGTAACTTGTCCAATTTCACATTGTCAACTCTGAAAGGCGGCGTTAACTGCTATGTCACACGATTATTGTGCAAGGTATGCTGGACTCATTTCCATCCTCCAAAGCACATATTATTCCTGACTTCAGTACAGATTTGTCAGCTGTCCACCTGACCTTACTAAATAGGTGCCAGCTACACTTTGATAAAGTAGAAATGGCCTGTAAACTTTGTCAGATTAGTAGAAATATATAGTGTGTGTGGCTAATACCTATTTTTAGAATCTGTTACCAGAAGATCATAAAATCTATTTCAGCCTTTGTCAATATTTTCATTTTTCCTCACTTGTAAGAAAATAAAAGGATTTCTGGCCTGATATTTCTGATTCTGATTTTCCCTGCTCATTTCCAGAAGACCAAGGCTAATACTGAAGTATAGATAACAAAACTGAAGTCTTTGTCCCTGAAATTCCCTCAAGAGACAATAACTTGAATAACCTAATAAGAAGATCAATTTTCAGCAGAAATTTATAACAAATAGAAAATCTTGATTACCTTTTTCAGAGAGGATTACCGGACTTGTTTAAGCCCTATTCTATTTTTTTCAAAGAGAAATATTTGACAATGAGGTTAGTGCCTTATATAGACTTCATCTGTTTTTACATTGGATCAGAAAATTATGTCTACGTACTGAAATGCTTTTAATTTAGTGGAGTATATCCTATAGCAGTTTAGAAAGAGTATGCGCTTATCTCTACTTAAGACTGGAAAAGCAAGACAGAAAAAGACAAGAGCAGTGAGTGTCTCACCAGCCTGAGAAGCAATTTACTAGACTCTACTTTTGCAATAAAGAATTTTCCCAAACATGAAAACAAAAATGGAATATTCATAAATATAAGTCAATTGAACATGCAAAGTATTCATATGCAGATTCAAACTCCCCTAAAATCCTGAAGACTGTAAACATTTCCTACAGTGTAAGACTCTGGTCATTTGCTTTCCAAGTGCTAATGGTACTAATGAATCAGGCTGTAAATCTCTCATGAGGGCCCCAAAGAGCCACATGCTTTGTATAGTCTGTGTGATCTGTGTCATTAGAACTTTATTAGCTCTCTATTACCTAAAAGCAGAAACTTAGCTAATTATTAATTTTTAAAAAGGAAATATGACTAGGTCCTTGATGATATTCCTCAAGGTCAAGGTATGATTCTATCTTTGTCCCATCTTTATACCAGGGGTATGAGGAGAAGCAAGTACTCGAGAAAAGAGGAGGCAGCAAATTACTTTACATAAGACCCCAAAACCAAAATGTACCAATAAGCACTTTCCTTCCTGTTTCCATTCAGCATTTTTTTCTGGTGGGAGTGAAAGACTGGGGCTGACTGACCTTTCTCAGGAACCTCTATTTCTAAAGGGCAGCCCCACCACTTTCTTTTCGGAAAAAAAAAAAAAAGTATAATTAACAAAAAATATATATATTGTAAATGGAGTAAATCTCTTCTGAGCAGTGCAACTTAAGGCTATAGAAGATAAGACTAAATAAAAATGTGCATATGAGTCTAGATATTCAAACTCCCTGTGTTAAGAACCATAACCAGCTCTTTTATAACATCAGCAGTGTTATCATCTGTTCAAACTGAAGAAGCTCCCCCACCACTGACCTTAGTCAATAATCATTTAACTTCTTTTTTCTTTTCACAACCCCATTTTCTTCTGTTAATTTTGCTGTCAACAGATGTGCTTGTGTATGAAGAGCCTGAGCGAAAAGCCTATTTTGAGATCAAAGTCCAAACTCACCTGGCAAAAAAATAAGGGGAATTTTAAAAGAAGGGACCAAACATTTAAGGCTTTGAAGTATCAGGGAAGCTGGAATAGAATCAATGCCGAAATGCATTTCATGCTTTTGCTGCTTAATATAGTATATTCAATCCCCTAGGAATGCCCCTTTGCCACAGGGAATGCCTGTGTTGTGTGGTGCTGCAGAAATGGTAGGGAACAGGCCATGGTTATTTTTGCAGAGTTAGTATATGCAAAATATAATTAGTCTCTGCATTGATGATGCCATTTAAGTAGCGCTGGAGAGTATTTCTAAACAAATGAAAAAAAATCAAAAGGTCTGTGTTATACTTCTAGCTTTTCTGCTATGGTCATGGGTTTTAATCTATGTATTTCTAATATCAACACTTCAGGAATGTTGTAGGAAATCACCTTTTCACTACTTATTTATATTAAAATAAAATAGATTTAGTGCAAAAGCTGGAGCCTTTGAGTCTGTTGAGCTCCCTGTAGTTTCACTTCTGGCTTTCCCTTACCCATTTTTTCACAACTTCAGTTGCATTTCTACTCCTGCCACTGTCACCTTGTGTAACCTTAGACAAGTCTCTCTTCCTTTTGCACTATTTCTCTGTCAGATCTTCATCACTTTTGACTAATTAGACTGCAGAGTCTCCAGGACATGTATTCTTTCTCACTAGCCATTCATGCAGTGCTTAATACTCTGCGGCTCTCATCAGTGTGGTTTCAAGGCTGTACGGTTGTATTACAAGAAAAATGAAAGAATCTGACTGACCAGCAGACAATAAGGCTCAGCCCTACTGTGTGAATAAATGGTTGCTGATTCTTTTTCCCTTGTAAGAAAGATGTAAATATCTGATACTAAAGAGAAAACCAGCACAGACCAAGCAAAATACTTCAGTGAATCATACCTATTTCTGCAGCTAGAGTTGCTGTGTGAGCTGATAATTTTAAAAAGCAGTGTTTGACATGAGATAACTCAAATGCACAAAAAAAGATATATACATTATTTTTACAATTAAAGAGGTAGACTTGAAGCATAATTTTTTAATTTTTAAATGTTTTGGCACAAACCAATATGCCTTCTATCAAAATTAAGAAAGTAACTTTACTCAAATGTAAATATGGCTTCAAATTTGTACTGCTGCAATCAGGTCTTTATAGATTATTTTGTTTAAAGTGACAACCTTTGTGCAATTATAAAAGGTCAGGACTGTACTCATTGGTCTTATTTTCCTATGAATCAGTTGGGGCTTTTTGATTCACCTTTTTATGTGATGCATTCTCAGGAGTGCTGCATTGCCCATGACCTTTTTCTCAGAGGAAAGTTATCTATACAGAATGTGAATAACTTGCTATGAAATAACCAGCTTCACAGAAAAGGTCAAAATGCGGTATAAGTACAAGTAGATCTCAGCATGAATACTGGTAAGCTAAATGCAGGTCTTTGAATGACACACTAGTGACAATTTCTGTTAAGGGAAAATTGGGCCCAGTGAGAATTTCCTTACTTTCCTTACTTTCCTTACATTAAGTATTAAGACCTAAATACATTAGCAAGAGGCTGTACCTTTTTCAGTCACATCCTGCAAATACCTAGTCCCTGAAGGACCAGAAGAAAAGCAAGTAGCTCAGTGCTGTAAACTCTTTGGGATTATGATGTAGATACCAGAAATCATGCCCTAAACTCCACCAAAGGTCATTTAGGCTTTTTATGCGTGAAGAGGAAGGGCCAAAGCATGTTGTCAAAATTAGATTTGACAGATCTTCTTTATACCCAAGTAAATCAAACTGAATCCACTTCCTTCTTTTTTTTTTCTTCAGATAAGATTAGTTCAGTCTATTTCTAGATTTCTTTAGGTATTCTGTCATTTCCTATTCATTACACTGATAAGAAATCTTGTGCCTCTCTCTTATATATAGGTACAGGAAGGGAACATTGCTCATACCATTTCTTAAATGATTCAGTCAGTCTTTCAGGATGAAGGGCAGATGTTTCTGATGACCTGCAGGAGGCTGAGCTCTCCCTGGATATTCTCTGAAATGCTTTTGACTTTCTGTCAGTTTTCATCCCCTGTTCTTCTGTCTTGATAGTCATAGTTTTTGATGCCAATATAAAAGTATTTCAACATGCTTTAGGTAATTCAGAGATATTCTGACTCTTACCTTTACTAGGTGTGAGTATTGTTGACTCTGAGGTTAGACTACAGTTCCCACCTGTTTAAAAGGACCTGATTGCCAAACAATAGACAGAACTGTGGGGAAAAAAGAAAAAAAAAAAAAGGAAAGTAACAACAACAGAAACAAAAGATAAGCATAAGTTACCTAAATACCCAAATGCCTACATTAATCCTTCATGTACTCACTTGTTGGCAGGTTGGTTACTGGAAGGACATGGAGCAGGAAGAAGCAGCAGAAAAAGTCAAAACTGAAGGAAATGAATCATCCATCCTCCTGACAGGACTGGAAGGAAACACATTATATCACCTAACTGTGAGGGCGTACAATGCTGCAGGGTATGGACCGCCGAGCACTGCGGTGCGTGCAGCAACCAAGAAGTCTCGTAAGTGATGTCAGCACCCTTGCTCAAAGGGAGAAGTTGGGGAGTAACATCTGCCCCCTTGGGTTTCCCTTTAATGCAAGTGTAAAATAATCTGGTTTCAGGTATAGTTTACATTCGTTTACAGACTTTACATTCATTACAAAGGCTAGTTTCCTAGAAAACAAAGCTGGGCATTTTTAATAGAGAAGAGATGATAAAAGAATATAAATTCATAAGCTCCTAGCATATCTATTAAAAAACCTTAACCAAATCCAACTAGGATTTGAGAGCATCCTAATGTAACCAGCTGTAAATGTAATAAAACATTGAAATATTTCTGTTTTCACTTTAAAAAAAAAGCTATTTATAGGTTTTATTTATGTACATGTTGGTATTTCTTTACTCTTCAGCTCCCAGCCAAGCACCAGGTAATATTATGTGGATACAAGATGGGTCTCATGTGTCTCTTGGATGGGAGCCAGTCAAACCTCTAGCTAATGAATCTGATGTAATGGGATACAAGGTCAGTGCTTCCCCTTCCTTGCTCACCTTCCTCCCCTCCAAACAGTTATACCTCTTTCTTGTTTACTGTTTTCTTCATTTCTTGATTTTTTTCTGTTTAACTAAAGTATGCTATGTAGATTTTCTTAAATCAGTTTTTCACCAGAAAAAAATAAAAATAAAAAGCAATAAATAAAATGGAAAGGAACAAAATGTCTCAGTAATTTCTCTGTTGTGTTCTTCAACTACTGATCATAAACTGAGCTTCTCCAAGGGGATCACTTTACCTCTGGTCTGGAGTGGCTTTTAATAAGACCAGACTGCAGTGAAATTCCTACTAGCACTTCAATTTAACTGTGTTTGCAGTAGGATTTAGAGAAATGCAGAAGAATGTGGCATCTTAAATGCCATTAAAATTAACATTTTTATGGAACAGAAAAACAAATACTTAGGTTTGTTTTGTGATTATGGTGGTGATATTAAATGCCTGTAACATCTGTCATTTAAAGTTTTGAAGTTTTAAAAAATCCAGATTAACCCCTAAATAACAAGTCATAGAAAGAAATAGAATTTACTGCAATCTTTTACATCAATGATTTCAGTTATTTCATCAATGAGTATTGACCTTTTTATGTTAAAGCATAGATATAATTATTTTTTTACAGACTACATTCTGTTATTCCCTCTAATACAAAAGGGAGGATCACCAAGAAAGTATAGAAGTTGATAAAATAAAATAGTAGATGTTGATTCAAGTAAACCAGAAACTGCTTTAACCTTTATCAAAATAGTTGAGATTCAGAAAAAGTTCAGTTGACTACTTTAAATTTTTACAACGCTCTGACCTTTTCAGTTTTGTCTGGGAACAGAGTCTTTTGCAGAAGCACCAAAGAGACAGCAATGGATGCTATTCCATTTCTCCTACTTTGAAAAAGCAAGTCCTGAGTTTCACAGCAGGTGCAGGGATAGATCTGAGCTATTCTCAAGTGACTTAGTTGGCTAAGGTAAAGCCAGTAAAGATTTTATTTAGGGCATTTTCTTTACTTTTGAAGCTGCATTCTTGAACCAAAAGGATGAATATCCTTATGAATTTGGAGACATGAATTTGAAACCCAAAAGACGTTTCTGAAGAAAGTTTGTTGCTTTGAAAAGTCACATGTACACCTGGAGAGGGCAAATGCTGAATCATTTGCTCTTTTTTATATCCATTAATTGTTAATATACTTTGCAGCTAATATATTAAAAATATATTTTTTTTTGGCAGAGTAGGGGGAAGTAAAAGCACATAACTTGAAATTGAAATGTCACATTCAGAAATCGTTAGGGAAAGCCTGAAACAGTTATTCTTTCAATGGCTGTGAAAAGGTCTGGTATAAGTCTTGAATTACCATTATAATTTTTAATCATCTCCTTTACTGACCATAGGTGTTATTTAGGCAAGAAGGCCAGAGCAACAGTCAAGTTATAGAAACACAGAAAACTTCTGCAGTGATACTCCTTCCCGACGTTGGTGTCTACATTATTGAGGTGTGTGCAGTCAGTGAGGGAGGAGACGGGACTGCTAGTCCTCAAATCAGAGTTCCATCTCTTTCGGGTAAGGTTACCTGTATGTTTGGAAGAGTGATGATTATAGCAATGTTAAGAAAAAAATAACACCATTACACTCTATTTGAAAAGAGAAATGTTCTCAAAACTGTGTAGCTATTTGTTAAAATCATTAATCAGAATCTTTTGTTATATTAACGTGCTGTAAAAGAAAATATGGTCTCACAACAGGATAATAGCTACCTATTTGTTAAATGACAGTACTCTCGAGGGCTAGTCTCATGGAGAACCTAAATTTGTTGTCACAGGCATGCAAACCTATGGGTTTCTCAGCCACCGCTGATATGATAACAGTGCACAAAGCCTTTAGCATATTCTGGAAATATTTCACATTGGTAGTGAGGCAAACAAATAAAAGAAGATATAGAAGAGGGCACTCATCTTGTAACCAGACTGAAGAGTCACATCAGAGAATGGTTAGACCTGCAGAGAGTGATTGATGCCACCTGTGGTCGGATTGGGGCGGAGAAACCTTTCTTTCCTCTTTAAGTAGTCCATTCAATACTGAAAATTTCCATGATAATAGATAAAATATTTTCAGTAATTATTTGCTCGTTTCTGAAGTCTTACATCTATGCAAGTTCACATAGCACTTAGCCAAGGCCAACTAAAAATTTTATTGTGGAACTATGGTTTTAAAGTCCTTGATGAAAGTGCCAAATATAAGTGGATGATTGCTTACTAGTAAAGGCTAGAAATCTATTTCTCTTTCCCAGACCTCTGGGAAGTATCTGTCATCATTTCCTTATTTTGTCAAGAATAGTAGAAAAAAGTCTGGAATACATATTAAGGTACTAGAAGAGCTTGACCCTACTGTGGAGAAGCCTATCTATTACACACCAATGGAAATGACAATTATCTTTCATCAGCCCCTTTACTTGTTAGGTCCCATGGGACCAAATCCCTTTCCTTTGCTATTAACATCTATGCTACCAGTGATTGTACTGGTCAAACAGTGGTTCACGTGCCAGGAAAAGACAAAAGAACAAACACAGCCTAGCAGTACAGTCATATATTAACATAATATCATGTAGTTGCCAAGAAACTGAATTGAAATACACTTAACCAAAAGTAAGACAGAGGTGCTGGTATCACAGTGACCACAGTAAGCATGTCTTACCAGCAATAAATGACACCAGAAGTACAGGGGCTCTACCCCTAGCCGTCTATATTGACTTTCTGCAAAGTCAGGGTTATGATGTGATTTTCCCTATCCATGTTATTACTCTTGATCCAGAGGATGGAAAAAGAAATTAAGATCATAATAACCCACAAATATAGAGTCATTGAAATGTAAATAGCCAGTGCCATTTTAGAATCACAGAATCACAGGATGCAACCATCCAGGTTGGAAGGGACCTCTAGAGATCATCTAGTCCAACCCCTTTGCCCCAGCAGGGACAAGGCATGGGACAAGAGTATGTGGCACAAGGAATTAAAT
Source organism: Crypturellus soui (assembly GCA_032275445.1). Taxonomy (NCBI): domain Eukaryota; kingdom Metazoa; phylum Chordata; class Aves; order Tinamiformes; family Tinamidae; genus Crypturellus; species Crypturellus soui. The sequence goes on along the minus strand of JAUBNY010000131.1, from coordinate 495,715 downwards.
GCTCAAGAGTAGGAGAGAAATCCATCTGGGGCTAATAAACAATACAGGATTTATAAAAGACCTGTGCCTATCTAGAGTATCATCTGGAAGCCTGAAGGGATACTCCAGAGAATCCTACTTACCATTAGACATCCATGCCTATTCAACATAATTTCACTGTAATTGTCTACATGCAAACTAAGTGTCCCACATACCATTATGTGATCTATACAGACAGTGCAGCCTAGACAGCAATTCAGCTGTCCATCCAGGGGACAGAATTGAAATGTTCAGACACAGGTACTTAGGGGCATCTGAAATGCCCTAAGCTATTCATAATGTTTGAGCAGAAGTTACAGATATGATATAGGAGTTACATCCTGGAGACTCACATCATTATGGACCACCATGAGGAGGTATAACATCTAACACAGCTAAAATAACACCGCATGTCTGTATTTAGGTCTGAATCCTGCTATATATGCTGGCTGTAGAATAAGATGAGTATCTCTACAGGTTGTATTGATTCACTAAAGCAGATATTCCTTGATTACAGGACTTTGACATTCTGTTCTCACAAGGAAAACACATAAAAGCTTCAATTTAGGGACTCAATTCAGTTGCATAAATAAAGGCATTCAGTGCCATGAGTGTCCTGTGATATCCCAGCTATCTCCAGTTACCGTCCACAGACATGCTATAGGCCTTCGACCACACGTGGCAAGTACCTGTGATGGCACAGATACCACTTGCATCGCAAGTGGAATTAATGAAAATAGGCTCATGCTTGCTTGTTTTCATCTCAGTTTATAATGTATTACGGTATTAGTGTTATCATGAAGTAATTCATACTCACTAGCTTATATTATTGCAGCTAACTGCAATCTGCTGAGTGAATTTAAGGTTATTACCTTAACAGGTAGGAAAAGAAGAAATAATGGGAAGAACAACCATCAAATATTTTAGCCATCCTTTCTTACGTGCCAGTAGTCATTCCCATTGTTTTTTGCCTACCTAAGTGAACTATCTGATTTCTAACTTTCTGCTAACCACTATGACTTACTTTAAAGTTCCACTAAATACTGTTTTTTAACCTGTAAGGAATAATACCCCAAAGATCTCGACCTAAAATTTTAGCTCTGATCTATAAATTACAACGCTAGTCTGTCATTACAAGGCAGAAGATGCCAGTCCCTACTCTGCTTAAATATTCATTTCCTGTGTAATGGAGCCCTAATCAATTCTAAGTCACAAAATCTTTCATTCCCCTTTACCTGATATATTTTTGATTAGACTATGCACAATAGGGCAGTATGACTTACGACAACCATGGCTGTGGTATCACAACAAAAGATGTTCAAAGACAAAGAATTCCAGTCCCATCCAGCCCTTTTCCCTGATGTGTTATCACTGCCAGCCCATAGCATTTTCTTTTTAGTTGCAGTAGCAGGGTTTTTTTAAGGAACTGTGCGACCTAACCAAGTCGCCGGGTTACAGGGAAAAAGCATTTCCTCCTCTGGACAAAAAACATGATCAAGGGCTACTTTTCATGCCTTGGTCCAGGAAGAAAATTATTGATATTAACCCAGGATGCTTTCTGCAGCCTATCTTTTTGACACAAAATAAAGCTTACATGCTCACTGGAATTTCCTATTTATTTGTAGACTGTTAGATCTATAGACTGATATTTGTCTATTGACTGATATTTGTCTATTGACTGATATTTATCTATAGTCTGACAGAGCACTTCAGTTTTTGTAGCTGTCATCATAAAATCCGTACCTTCCTCATGCCTGTGTAGGGAACCAAGTTTGGCATAACAGGTCTCACAATATAATGGTGTGCCTAAAAATTATTTTTTTGCTAAACATAGAACAAAAGCAATTGTTGACTGAATGTACTAAGAATCATTTGCACTGTTTGCTCTTTAATATCTTTGCTTTTCATTTTCAGGACGAAAAGTAACGAGTGCTCAATCCACTTTACATTCTGTCTCTACTTCCTCATCCTCTGTAATATTGTTTTTGGCACTGATGGTTCCTTCAGCCTCCTGGTGAAGACTGCAAACCTCGTTATTGTTGTTGTTTGTTTGCTTTAGCTTGATGACAACCAGGGATGGAGTTTTATGTCTGTGGAAAAACTGGCAACCCAAGCTAGTGCTCAAAGACCCATAGAAACACCTGTGGAGCACTTCGAGGCGTGCTGGGGACACGGCCAATAATTCATCAGGTTTTTCTTTTCTCTTCAGTTATTTTTTTAAAGTCCTCTGGGGAGAGGACATTTTCTGGCCCAAAAAAATATGCAGATTGTATGTAATAAACTTTTGTAAGCAAACGTAATTTCTGTCAAATGTACTTTACTTTTTTAATATGTTTAATTTGGTGACCCCTGTCATGTATCATTAGGTGTTTAAACAGTGGTGTCTAGTACTGTACATCTGTTTGGTTTGGGAAAAAAAAGTCTTTTTTTAAAAAAAAAGAGAAAAAAGAATTTGATATAGCTTTGTCTATTGCTTTTGTTAGATTCCCTAAAGTTGACTGTTCCCATCAACATGAGAATGAGAAAAAAGTGTACTACAGATATATAGTCCACTGCAAAAGTACAGAGAATTTGATTTTAAAAGTATGAATACATATTAAACTGGGAAAAGATTGTCAATACCATGTTAGGCAGCACACTCAGAAAGTGAGAAAATGGAGCAGAAAAGCCATTTGTTTTATTGCAAGGTAGCCTGAAAAAGTTTAAACACAAACTTAAATAGAAACAACAGTGCTCTTGTTTTTTATCAAATACCAAGTGATTTAATGTCAGAGGAATCAAATATTTATTCTCAGTAGCAAATACAAAGTATATTCCTAATGAAATGTCCACTGGGCATTTAGGCTTATATTCAAGCTACAACGTAGACAAATAAAATAATACAAACAGACAAACTTACTTTATCTGATCTCTTTTCAGTTGCAAACATTTTTTTTCCTCTGGGTTCATTTTTTAGTACTTTCCATATTTGGTATGGAAAAAGTATATATGAAACCATAATACAAAGAGAAAATTAACTTTTTATGGAATATAGCTATTCACACATAAAGACTCCAGTAGGATATGTTTTAGAGAGTGGGGTCTCCAAAAAAAGGCTTGGATAAGTACTACTGAAATCACCCCAGTTATTTAGTTAACTGGCCCTATTTCTAGCTCGTTGGATAGAGATTATTCTTGTAGGAACCGTGGGCTCTCTTTAATCCCTGTTCTTCTCTGAAGTACCAAAACTTTTTCCACTCAATAGACAGTTTGGACAACTTTTCTACATTTCAATCGGAATGATCTCAAGTGTAAATGGTGTGCGTGTTTGTGCAATATGGTGTGTGTGATGTCATGAGGGAGGGTATTTAACTACCATTCATCTAGGGATCGTGCCTAGGGTGAACATTCCCTTGTCTTGGAAAATCAAGTGTGTGATGCTAAAGGAGTTCAACAGGTAAGTCCTAATAGCATAGTTTTCTAGCTATCCGTCCCTTTAATAGATTTGATGCAGATTTGTTTCAGTTGATAGGTTCTGTGACAAAAATATTATTATTTTAATAACTTCACAGTACACTCCAGCTATGCCCTTTCTTAGCACTTTTAAAACAATAGCCAAGAAAGTATGATGCAGATCATGTGCTTGATAGATAAATTGACTGATGACTAAATTATTTTTGTCCTTTGAGTATTGTGCCAGTATACAATTTTTCAGAGATTATTCTGCTCATATTCTTATTATACACTAATAATATTGAATCAAATCCAGAAAAATTGTTTTAAATGTAATAAGTCATCATATTGCTAGGAAAGCAAAGGCAAGATGGCTAGCTGAACAGGGTCTCTTGTGTAGCTAAAGTCATAGGACCTTCTGTATCTCTGCTTCCAGAATAGCAGTTTGATCAGAGGAGAAGGTGGAATGAACCTTGTTGGTAAAGCAAACTCAGAAATAGTTACATGCTGTGGTGTGCAAAACAGCAGCATTTCCCTTGTACAGAGAACTTACATTAGCAGACCATTATTTTTCAGAAGATTAAAGTCAACAAGAATAAAATAATGAACCAAAAAGCTATTTTATAAATCAGCTAAGCATAATTCCTTCTGTTTTTTATACAGTTGCTTGCCAACATATTACACTTCAGAGTATTCAGAAAGGTTACAGTCACTGCTGGTATAAACTCTGGTTAAACAACTTTGTGAATACAGAAAGCAGTTATACTTTGTAAGATTAATGAAACTCTGATAAAGAGATAGACCTGCATCCTGTTATATTGCAAGCTGTAGTATCAAGATATAAACAAAAATACTGAGTATACCATCAGGTAATGTAGCTGTATTGCAGGGACAAAAAGGGGTATGTTTTATATTCAACATGAACAGAATATGTATTTTGCATCTTAAATATATTAATAAACATGTTTTAAATGTTTAAGTACCTATATATTACATATTCGTTGCTTTGTAGAAGATGTTTCCTTATCATGACATTTTACCTTTTATTTTTTAGCTGCAATGGAGAGCTCTTCTTTTTTTTTTTAATGTAAAAGATTGTAATAATGCAGTCTAGCATCACTGAGGAGACTGTATTTTTGTATATGTCACAGGACTTGTTTGGGAAAAAGTAGTTAGAAAGAAACTTTATTTGAAGACCAAAAGACAGATACTGTCACAGCCCATATCAAAATGTTAGATATATTGTATACAACCTGTATATATACTATATATAATGGTATATACTACGTGTAAGACACACTAATATAATAGTTCCTGTGTACTGTTCTTGTAACATTAGATCTTTTTAATAAATAATTCTCTTTTTATTGACTTTTACCTTATCTCCTGTCAGATTCTCAGTTATGTTAATAGAGGACAGGATGTCACAAACATTTTGGATTCCAACAAAAGCAATCTTTTAATTACACAACTTTCAGGAAGAAAATGATGAATCTACAATAGTGAATCTGGGCAATGGAAGCATTAAAATCACATAATGTTTGGCATCTGTCTAATTTCAAACATCTGTTGGTTTCTCTGGTCTGATATGTCTTTTATAATTAAATAATTGAAAGGCGCAAGAAGGCTTGAACTATTAATGTGAAAACTTTACCTAATAAACATTGCAGAATAAGTCTACAATATAAATTACCTTCTGAGATAAAGCTTTGTGCATTTTTTAAAATCACAAAGAAAGGTGCTTTGTAATATAACTTGTATAACGTGACTACCTGCGGTGACTTGTATAAAGAAGTCACCGCAGGTAGTCCATTATATACTGCAGTATTAAGTGGTTTCTGGGACCACTCTGACATTTGTAATGTTCTTTCAGGTGTCACTGAGACCCCATGGCCATTCAAGCACAAAGGCACAGGGTAACTCTGTTGAACTCTGTTCTGTTGAAAAGCTTAGTTGCTTTGTCTTATACTTGAAACATTTTGCATGAGAAATCACAAGGAAAAAGCTTTCAGAAATACATATATCCTTTCTGTGGGAAAAAATGTAATTATGGCCAAAGCAATTATGGCAAATACTTTTTTCATAATTTTATTTGAGTTTTTAATAATCCCCAACCACTGCTTTATGAAATGCATATTTATAAGGGTAAATGACTTTGCAACACAGTAATAAGTCAAAAAGCTCATTCTGGAAATAAAAAGAGATTGCCACACTCACCATTGGAACTCAGACTTCAATTACAAAATGACTGTTGCTTAAATAGCATGTTATATCAGGACTCCCATTAAATTAGTTACGAATGTCACAGAAAATGGCAATGAGCTGGTTTTGCTGACATGGAGAACAGTGCACATTGAAAATCCATATCTTAGCAGAACTTCTATCAAACTGTAATCCACACTTGGCCTGCTATGGCCATCATCCCAATTCCTCTGAAGATGAAAGGCATTTTCCTTCTTAATTACTTCCTTACGTTCTGCAGTAACACATCAGTGATAAGAGAAAACGAACCACATTTTACTACAGTAGATTAGCTCGCTCTAGGCTGTTATCCAAAGCCTTTGGGAGCATGTCTGAACATGGGCTGCTTCCAAAACTGCAATCCTGACTTTGCTATATCTGGGATTTTTCACTTGATTCCAATAAAAACAGAAGCCTTAGCTTTGCCTATATTATCATACAGCTTTTTAATACTTTAAACAAGATAATGATAGTATATATATACTAAAGACCTACAAGCCTAGAGAAAAAATAATCCATGGAAATTATACATGAGCAGTTTCATTATCCACAGCATCTATACTTACTGGAGTGGTTAGTTAAACAAACTGGCATAGGTGTTTGGATACCTAGCTATTCTTTCCTGTGCTACTTTTCTGCTTTCAGGTTATTAACTAAGCATGTCAATTTGCATAAGAACCTGCCTAATCATCAGATAAAACTGATAAAGTAATCAGTGATGCTTCTTGCTTCTTCTGTTACTATGATCAAGCTGATATGTCTCGCTGGAGAAACACACTCTTTTCTTGGAGGGTTGTTTCCACTCCACCTCTTCTCTTTAGCCTCAAACAAATTATTTCTAAAAATAATAATAATAAAAGAAAGAAATAAATCACTTTCTAAAAGATAGCAAAAGTAGGAATTGTACATGTGTTAATCAGAAATGAAAGTATTCAGCATACTTTGATTTTAATAATGAATATAAGAAAGGAAATTGCATCAATGTACTTACATAACAGAAAAATACATGAATAAAAAGATACTGAAAGCATTTGAAGCATACCTGATCCAAAATTTTGCCAGATACTACTCTACTGTAAGCTGTATTACTCTAAGGCATGGCTGAGCAAGCGTTTCCCTGTTACAGTGACACCATCTCTTGTCTCCTACGAAAGGAACTTTTAAGACAAGGTAATAGAATAGATTCTTCTGATATTCCTTTAAAATGCCACCAAATCACTGAGTTAGAAAAGAAGTCTCAAATCAATTGCCTATTTTTGTATAATTCAAACCCTTATTTTTGTGTAATATGTACATCCCCATCTATCATTATTTTGTACATGATGGAAACATTTTATCTGCATGCTTGTTCAAAGTGAGAACATTCACATATGCCTTAGGTGAGAAAGCTGAATGCCTGCTCTGGTTTGACCATTAGATTATAATACATAAGATGTCAGATGGATCAGTGAAGGTAAAGCATGAGCCTTATATTCATTCCTTTCTAACACACAGAAAACTCAAGTACAAATTATTGATGTTTTCTAATCATTCTACCAGGAAAAATATGACTCCTTAGAAAAGAGAAAGAGATCTACCAAAGAGCTGAAAGTTTTCAAGGGAGTTATGCTGCTCAAATTTGTGCTGGGTAAAAGAGCTGCATGGGGTCCATATTATTTTTTGACAGACCCAGATTAAACTCCCTGAATCAAAGCAGGTAGATCAGTGATGCAGCATAAGTCAGCAATACAGCCTGGAAGGAGATTATGGAAAGAATTTCAAAAGTGACTGAAAGTACAGCAAGTGAGAATGACAAATAGTAGGGTTAGCATGTCTCCCTGTTCCAGCTCAGGGTTCAATGAGAAACAAATCATTCCAGTTATAAAATCACAGGAATTCAATTTGATTTGATGGAAGTTAGATGGCAGTAATCCAGCAAGGAGCTATGGCCACAGTATCTCTCAACTCTTTTCAAAGTTTTTTCAAACCAGTCAAAAACATGAACACAGACATAATTGCCAAAACTGATAGACATTTTTATCAATAATAGGCCAAATCATAAGACCAGGTAATGTCACACAGAACTGTAGGAGGGTGCCTACTGTGATATAGTATAATCCAGTCAGTACTGTCAACTATACATGATGTGTACATTAGAAGATACCACAGGCAATGAAGCAACAATATTCTCAGCCTAACAAAAATGATGAGAAACAGAAAAGTGCCAATGAACAATGCAGGGATGAAAAAAAAAAAAGCATAAATCTGAGAGCAAGGTCACGCCAGAGTTCCCAGATATCAGTCCATTTTTCTCAGCCTAGAAAAAAGTCAGTGGCTCAGTAGCTGAGCTAATAGTTTATGTAAGTTAACTTTCAGCCAAAACACGCTGCAAAATAAAGGATATAATTTTTGGTGGGAGCAAAAGTCTAGATTTAGGATGAATAACAAGAGAAAGGATATTTATCTTCTTTTTTGTTTATTCATTAACAATAATAATACACTCCGCAGTGTATTGAACATGCTCTTAACTTCCTAATGAATGTGCAATATTGTCATTGTCCACCAGGTCTGTGATTTGCAAAGCACTTTTCCTTGAGTTTTGGCACTATCCTCTTACAATACCTCAAATTATCCAGGGTACATTACGTGCCCTCTTCTCTCAGACAGGAGTAGGATGGAGAGGCCCTTCACCCTGCCTTCACTGAATGGCAGCTCCTTCTTCACCTTTCCCCATCTCATGATAAAATGCAAAAGGGAACCATAGAGAGCAAGGAGAAATAATAAAAAAAAAAGTAGAAATTCACAGCTCTGTTTTCCCACAGGGATAGCCTCAAACTCCCCGGCACCTTGTCCTATGTTTGCCTTCTAACACGTCATCTCCAGAGGGCAAGCCTCTTCCCTTGCAAGTACACAAGGGAGGAGGCATATCCTCCCAGCTGAGCACAACTGCTCTAGATTTCCATAGAGTTTAGCTTAGATACCATTGTACTGGGTTGCTCTTTGTCAATACTTCCTGACTTTCTTGGGGGAATAGAAACTAATCCCATAGGTTTTTAATGGGAAGTGCAAGGAAAAGAACTCTTTGAACTACGAAAGTACTTTCATCACTACAAATTTCTCACAAAAAAAAAAATGGATACCCAGAGTAACCACAAAATTAAACATCAGTCTTTGATGATCATCACAGAAGCTTTGGCTAGTAAATACAGAAAATAACATTAGCAGGTTGCAGTAAATGGATGTATCATTGCAGCATAAGAAAGAGGTTTGCAGTGCCAAAAATTTAATCAGACTTCTAATTCAGAAATGACTTGAATATTGCTGCAGCTAATGACATGGTAGAGTCTTTGTTCTTTTGATTAGTCCCTGAACATTCCTTTAAAAAAAAAAAAAAAAAGTCTTATTAAGGGCTATAAAACTAAAAGTCCTTTAGCACAAAAGGACTGCAGCATCTTAGTCATTGTTACAGTAGAATATTAGCAAACATACTTTTTTTTGATTGTGGAATAGCTACTCCCCTGATTCTTTTCCTCCACCAAAAACAAATTACCTTCAAAAGCTACAGTGAGATGATAAGGCAATTTCTATTGTAAATGGAGGTTAAATCATTGCTTAGTTCCAGTCAAGGAGTACAGCTGTTAAGATAGTGTGCTTCAAAAAGGTGAAATAATATGGGACAACAAAGTCCTCAAACGCTAGAAGGGCTTCTGGCATAGTCCAGCAAAGAAACCAAACCAAAATGAAATCAGCTGACCCACCTACATCACATGATCTAGATGATTTGGGCATAGTCAGGGACCCTCTCACAAACAAGCACACATTCGGACACCTTAATTTATTGAATTTTAACAGTGCAGGCAGTTTGATTGGAGGGGCATATTTGGTAAGAGATGAATCCCTTTGCGTTCCAGATGATCCTCAAAGGTTAGAGGCACTGGGGGTGGCTGGACTCATCTCTTAATAGGTACCAAATACTGTGTTAGCTATAAACCCAACTCCGGCAGTATGACATTCGCCGAAACTCTGCTGACCATCAGTCTGATCACTTTCCTACACACAAATCGAATTCCCAAATAGTGTGAAGCTCGACTCTGGCAGTATCGGATTTACCATCAGTCTGCTGAATGTAGGTCTGATGATTGCCTTCAGAACAAGTTGTCAGGTTCACAAATAGCACAATTTATTCAAATGCAACATTTAGAAAACATTTTTGATGTCAGTATAGGAAATTCTCTACTACAAGGTGGGGTTCTTAGCTAGTGCCTAGTGTACAAATGCACAATCATGACTCACCCAGAAGATGGGAGAGGGCTCTCAATCTTGAGGAGTCTCCCCAGGCAGTGTCCTGACCCGAGGGGAGGAAAGGGGT
>JAUBNY010000131.1:473088-485576 GCA_032275445.1 Crypturellus soui | reverse complement strand
CCCAGAAGATGGGAGAGGGCTCTCAATCTTGAGGAGTCTCCCCAGGCAGTGTCCTGACCCGAGGGGAGGAAAGGGGTGTAGTTAGGGTTGATGGTGCCAAAGTTATGTAGCTCAGAAGTAAAGTGGCATGATGACATCTGGCCTCCTTACATCTCCTTCTGACACCCAAATATCAAAATTATGATGATACTAAGACCTTACAGGGTCATGCAACAGTGAAGCACTCAAAAATGGCTGCAAAACTGAGTCAGTGATCAAAAAGGTAGCAGACAATTTTCAGATAAATGTAAGCTGTAGAAAAATAATGTATCTCCAGTATGTCAGTTGTGCTTACATCATGCTGAGTGTGGAACTGACAGCTGAAATTCAGGAAGGAGATCTTGGAGTCATCATCAGCAATGACAGAAACATCCAACAGGTGCTAAAATACAGTAAAAGTTTGGTATTATCACAGAGATTATCAAGAGCAAGATAAAACTGCATTTTTCTGCCGCGTAAAATTTTGGTCATGTGTTATTGATATTTGAGGTTTCCACATCTTGTAAAGGACCTAGTAGACTTAAAGAAAGTGAAGAGAAAGACAACTGACTTCATCAAAGGAATCACCTAGAATATACCTGTCCTGATGGACTAAGAAGGGAAGGACTCTGTAGTTTGGACAGGAGGGAGTACACAGGAAAATGGAAAAAGACGATAACATCAGGTACAAAAAAAGGTAAGACATATTGTCCTGTAATACAGAAAACTCCTGGCAGGAATATATCCTATAAAATCCCCAAAAGCAGCTGCAGATCTTGGGCAATGGACTAAGTAAAGCTGTCAGGTTTATGTGCTCTCCCTAAATGTCATCCTCCACTCCCACTGTGAGAAATGTGGGATAGATGAACTGCTGCTCTGACTGAAAGGACAGAAGGAAACTTTTTCTTTTTGCAAAATTACCTGTACTAGGTAGGCAATTACCTGTACAAGGCATGATTAGACCACTGGCCTCCAATCTTCTATCTGAGGGTCATGAATCTCCCAAGTATCTACGTACGTCAATTTCCTAGCTTTCATTCTTATAGGTCAACATAAAAGCTATATTCAGAAAATGTCAGGGTGACAACTAAGAAGATGCCTCACTTTTTCTTCCTCATCACGCCTTAACCATCTCTTCCATCATCATCCCATGTGCAACCTGAGACTACAGAAGTCTGCAGGAAACTAACTCACAAACCCATCCTCCTCTTCCTGCTTGGAAACTGTGGAACTGAAGTCTCCAAGTCAGTTCAAAGTTAAAGAGCTTTCTCTGTCCAATAGACACTTAACTGTTTACATAAAAAGTAGGAGATTTTAACAGGGGACATGGAAAATGGCACTGCTTCACAACACATTCTTTTCCCAGATATAGAGTAAAGAAGTTCGCTTCCACATATAAGTTAGAAAATTAGGTATTGGGATATGTGCAACCTTAATTGAATTTTTAAATCATTTGTGGTAGAAAAAAAAAATCATATTTTCTCTGTTTTACAAAAGGACACTCACAGGCATGTGCCAGAAACTCACAAACATACCCAGGATAATGAAACCACTGCACTCACATACATAAAATGTGGGAGCTCACACTGAATCTCCAGAATCCAAATTCAGCATTTCCACAGAAGATTTTGTTCAAATCCTTACTATTGTTGCTTTAGTCAATATTGTTTAGGCTACAAGCTCCTGGAATTGGTTGTCCTTCTTACCAGGTAAAAATTAAGCAAAAAAAGGAATGAAAAACTCCACTGTGAATATTTCTATCCCTGCACCCTCTCTTAAACTAGACAGAAGCCTGGAAGATTTTTAGGTAAGATAGCTGAGGCAAAAACAAATATGTCTTTCAGACTCTTTTACGACTAAGAACATCACATTTAGTGCCAGGCCATCAGCGAATGGGGAAAATGAAAATGCAGCATTTTCACTTTTTCTTTTATGCTGAATGCTCTTAGTGGAACAATTTTGGCTTAATGTAGAAAAGATGCCTGATTGATGTAGGTTATAATTTTAAAACTTAGTTTTCTGCTTCTGAGTACACACATACTCACTAATTAACTTGAACAGCAGTTTATAAGACCAGTTTTGACTCTGCCCATTTAATGAACAAAATCCAATCAACCAGCCTGTTAGCGTAAATGGAAAATACATGTCTGCAAGAATGATAAATAACTGATTGCCATAGTGATTAGCATAACGTGCCTCCCGGGAAGCTACTTGGCATTCAGCTTCGACTAGCACTTTTAAGGATTGATACAAGTCTTGTGTGCATTGCATTGGACTTGCAGCTTCTTAAATAGGAAGAAATCTTTCCAGATCTGATGACTGACATTTTCATTTTAAACCTTTGCATTTCTGTTTATAAGAAAATGAATCATATTTTTCAAACTGCTGTGGGTGTTTTCACATAAAATATATGTTTGGCTCATTCCATAAAAAACAAATTTACTTTTAGTGGTCCCAGACGTTCCAAACTTTATAATCGAGCTCATCTAGTCTCAGTAAAACTGTTGCTGACTCACTGTTAAGTTATCAATGGCTTTAGAGGCTGTATGCTTTACTCCAGCAGTTTTTAAAGCCATTTTATACTCCAACTACCTGGGCTGCAGAGACTTCCAAAAATGAAATGCACCAGATGATTCCCTGGGAAATTATTTTGGATACACCTGAGCTAATGCAAACTACTAATACTAACAGAGCAAAGAACACCTGTATTTGAAATCTGGGCTGTTCAGTAACACATTTTAGTTCTTTTATTGCACTTCAAAGTAGGACAGTACGTTGGCATATTGGTCCATATTTTTGTCATATTAACTTCTTTCGTGACAGACAAAATGCCTGGCAGATGCAAAAACAGCCTGAAGGGCTCTGCAGGACTGCCCTGCCTTGCAGTAATTTGACAGTATTGTGACCACAGGATTTTGGATCACTGTGTCAGACCAGGTCAACTCACATGAGAGTCTGAACTAAACCTGAGAACTTAAGGCACTGAGCTATGATTTTCAGAAAATGCCCCATAAAAGTAAATACCTTATGTTCAACATTTTCAATAAGTGGACTATTTCCAGAGTGGTACCTAGGTATAAATGTCAATTGTTAATTTATGAAGCCCAAGCAAGAAACTAAGTTCTCAGTAATTATAAATATGGTGGAAGAAAAGAATGAAAAATCAGTATAATGAAACAAATACTTCCATAGCACATAATCATAAAGCTCAGAGGTTTTATTGAAGACAAGATCCTGTCCTTCATTCAGTCCTTCAATAATAGTTTTTAAATTAGTAACTGCTGAGGATTTCATCTCTAGCTGTGACGCTCCCACAGTCCTGTGTGATGGGCCGAGCTTGGTCAGCCTGCCCTAAAGTAGCCCATGTGTCCTGACATGGGCTGGGAGGCAGGGCAAGGGCTCAGCCTGAGCTGAGCCTGCTTTGTAGGCTGCAAATTGGATAAAAGAGAAGAAATATTTTTGTGGAGGCTCGTTCAAAGCCAATAGTGCCTTGTTAGCAGATAGTTAACCGCAAGGAGGTCAGTCTTGTCAGCAGATGGGGGACAGAGCCGGAAAAGGTGGACTGCAAAGCATCTTCCCTGCCCCGTGTGGAAACAAAGCCAGGAGAACCGCACGGGTGGCAAGATGCTGACTGGTTGTAAGATTTGCAACACTTGTGTTAAGAAAGTATAAAAAGAAGTTGGTTTGAAAATAAAGTCTCGCTCTGTTTCTTCGCAAGATGCAACATATTTTGATAGGTTTTGTCTTCAGACAGCTCTGGGGTATAGTGCTGAACTTTCCTGAGTGTTCGCTGACACTCCTCTCGGGATGGCATATGTGCAACCTGAACATATTCACGTTTATGTTATAAAAGCATGCAAAAGTAAGATGTACATTGGAAGATTAGCCAATGTTTATAAAGGTGCCCCGAACAGTGGAAAAAAATTCTGAAAAAATACACAGAACCAATCATTAAACTTGAAATGTCAATACTTTTTAGAGAGTTTAAACCAAAAACACTAGACCCAGGTTTAAGTTTAAAATTGATTCTGTTCACCTGTATAGAATCTTGCTGACCTGAACACTTCAAGAGTAATCAGCAAAAGCAGTAAGAGAGAAAAGGTAATTACATCTGAAGAGTGAAATAAGACACCATTGAAATAGTCACCTTAAAAGGAGATTCACAAAACTATGAAAAAGGCTAAATAGCAGAATATTTCCTCTAAAAATGGAGGCAAATAGTCTCCCAAAGTAGCCTTCTTATAGCAGAAAATATTTGAAATTAGATATTGAGACAACTCAAAAAATAAATTGCTTTGCAACAGTACAAAAAATGCTCACAGAGGTACCTATAAAACCTAACATCTTAAAAAAGAATAAAAGCAAAGCAAAGTATAACAATTCTTTAAGTTCAAAGTTCAAAGAAAAATATTCTTCCACTCCAAAAGGAAGACAAGTACCCTTCAAGCTTTCCAAAACTATTCTATGTGTTTTTCTGAATAAAGTGACATTTTTCAGAACAAATATATTTTCCAAGCTGAAGTTATGGAATAGAGTCTAAAATAACAGTGGTCCCTTTTGTCCTTAGTTTCTATTAAACTGTAGGTTTTATAAGAATCATTGACTGAAAGGTTTAGCAGAAGTCATCAGTTTGCTCCAACACTGTAATAATGTCAACTTCTTTTGATATACAAGTTCAAACTGGGTTCAAAAAACCATTGCCCTCTTCAGTTAAAATCTGGGCGTATTCCAGTAAAAACAAAGCCAGTTCTGTAACACCTAAATTTCAGCCCAGGGCTGAAATTCCAGTATTTCTCATAATATTTCCAAATTTTAATAATCTCTGCGATACTGCAGCAGAAAAAAGTAATAAGCTATAAGCTTATATATATATAATTTGCATTCATTGTCAGGCACACATACAGACCTGTGAGCCTATGTGTCACACACCTAAATAAATATATATCGACACTGTCATTAACGCTTATTAACTATCCTTGCATTCTTTTCAAACATTATTGTTTAATGTACAATATTAGAGTACCTAATTAGGCAGGAAGTGGCTGGGATAACTGGTGACCTTTTCTAAGTAATCTCCATAAGTAACATATGAACTGTGAAATTCCAGTTCTTAAATGAAACCTATCAAAAAGATTGTTCTTTTCATACTGTAATTCTGGTGCACTGTGTAAATGACCAGGTTCTTTAAGGCAAAATCATGGTGTGTGACATTTCATTTTCATAACCTTTTCATTCCATGAAAGCACATTTTTAATGGTACAAACCTTGTAAAATATTAATGATTTTGCAGAATGTGACAAAATTTATAAGGCAATATCCTCATCATCATTTATAAGAATACCTATTATAAGTGCACTCCAGGTACAGAAAGACAGTTCTACTGAAAAAGTGAAATATTGAAAAAGCTATGCAAAATATGCTGTGATTTGTGTATGAGTTCATTGTGTTATTAACTTGAAAAATAGGTCTACTTCACAGAAAATGTCACTGAGCTCTGTAAAGTTTTCAAGTATGGCACAATTCAAAGTAACAATAAACCATTTTAGGCAAAGATGATTTTTCACACCGAGAAAAATTGTAAACTCTCAGTCTTGCACTTAGACCCATCTTTCATACTGACCTTGCAAAGAACCTGACTATATATTCTATAATTGGTTGCAAAGACTCCTGATATATAGGAGCAGTAAACGCGTTTTCAGCATATAAATCAGGTCAGGAGGACATTTTCTGGTTTCTCATATTGCAATAAAGTTCATTTCCATTTCTAAAAAAAGAGAAAGAGAGAATGCTCTTTTAACTCTACAGGTTGTATAGTGAGATCTTCTGCTTGTTTTGTGGCGGAGAGGTTTAAAAGGGGAAAGAGTTTCCCGTGATGATGAGGGAAAATAAATAAATAAATAAACAAAATAAAAGGATTCTGCTTAAGGCAGAAGCCCAGAAATTCAAGATATGGGAGTTTATTTTCTGGCCCTTTTGTGCTTCTCCACCTTCCCTTTAAAAATATAGCTGTCAGTAAAATCAAGTTCTACTAGTTTACAGAGAAGGTAGGTACCTGGAAATTACAATCAGCACATTAAGCATCTGATATCATAAATTCATTAAATGATTATGAGAAATTCATAGTGGGATATCATGCTGTAGCTCTTTATTTCTTAGCCAGTACCCTAGGAAGAGTTTATCTATTTCTCTGGACCGAAGTGACTAGCTCAAACACTGAGAGAGACGAATGAATCTCCCTTCAGCTGTTTCCGTATGAGAAAATGGAACTTTAATGATAATACTCCTCCTGGGCATGCATGCCCACACCAAGGACTTGAGTGGGGAAGGAATACTTCTGGGAAATCACAACAAAATGCAAGAATGTTTCTTGGGGAATTCTGTCATGAAAATGGGGGGAAAATAAACATATTTAGAAAATATCCAAGAGTGATTATAGCAAAATTTGTGTAAAAGACAGGTGTTACCTCATAAGACTCTAAGATGCGAGGATCATAACCTGTTTTTAGGAATCTCAGGGAAAACCTAAACTAATTAAATCATGATCTACTTAAAATCATGGCCCGTGTATTCTTTTGTGATGGAGGAAGCATTTATATGTAATAGTTTGCGAATTTGACATTAAAAACTACAGCATACTCATTCTGTGAGGTATTTCTGTGATATTACTATTTACCTCAGGAGCTGATGCTTTATTAGATCTTAGATGCTGTGAAATGCTGAAGTCTTGATATTCCACTCATAATTTTATCTGATTTAGGTGTTCTGTCAAATAGTTTTTTTTCTTTCAGCTTTTCAGTTATTCAACTTAATGCTTACTCATCTTCTTTATTACATTTCTACTACAATTATTTTTCTTTTCAAGTTAAAAATATTTTACTTCAATGTAGTACAAAGTTTTTTCCAAAACACCTATTTCTTTAAAGCGTACAGTTAAATCAATTAACAGCTCAAAGTAAACTAGATTCAATAATGGTCCTATTTTAAAGTTAAATTGCATTCCAGAGGCCTGGTATAATGAAATAGAAAAGATGTATTACAGTCCTTAACAAAATCATTGGCAAAATGTAACAGTTTTAGACAACAGAAAGGTGTGAGTAGTGACTAAGTATTCACTTGGGTTAGGGGAAGGAGTTATGAGTGTCAACAACTCGATTAAAACAACTCTTTTGGGGGCATAGAGAGGCAAGAGAGAATAAATGAAAAGACTCGTAGGTAATCTGTTTATTCAATCTAAAACCTTTCATAAACTGCAAGAGAATACTAAGATTATTCTGTCTTTCCACACAAAAGTTCTTAGTATTGTGGAGAAGAAGCCGACCCTGCTTCAATTGTAACAGCAGGAGTAGGTTGTTAAGAGCTTTATGCTCAGGGCTTTCTTTGCAAAAGGAGTTTGCAGGAGCTCTCTCTCGTTAGGTTATATTATAGCTTCCTAGATAATTGAACTCTGACTAATGAAGATGACTTCTCCCTGGTGTTTTGCAGTTGTAGAATTGTTTGCAATTGTTTGGACATTTTTTACCGATCTACTTTAGAGCTTTGGAACAAGGTCATTAGGGAATATAGTTGAAGATTGACTTTCCCTTTATCATGAGACACTTCCTTGCAAAGGACTGTGCCATTTGGCCTTATAGTAGCTCTGGCCCTAATTCTTACAGATTTTCACACTTTGTGAACTTCCTTATCCTGAGGGAATCAGCAAAATAGATACAGCTCAAATTTAAATCTCCTCCTGACTTGAAGATCAAATTTCTCAAGGCCTGCCTCTTACCTTTCTGATCATCTAGCTGGAGCTGACTGGAATTTACTGAAAAAGTCTATTCTTTGTAAAGTATATTATATATGACATATTTTTACACAGAAACTGAACTTAGACAAAAAAGATGAAGCCTTGATGTTAAGCCCTGCCAATAATCAATTAAATCACATATTTATGATAGCAGATACTGAAAATATCCCAAATGACCTAAGCATTTCTCAGCTCACTATCATTCTCTCTTCCTTGGATAAGCCATTTATCTCTGACCCAACATATATTTGGTATAACCACTATAATAGGAAAGAAAGAAAGAGCCTGACCTCCTAGTAACTCATGGCTTAACACAGAGGAAGATAGAAAATGTTTGCATCCTGGTTAGCACATTTATAGGCTAAATATGGGGAACTGAGAGGAAATAAAATTTGTGATGTTAGGTAAAATAGGCAAAAACATAACATGATTCATTAACCAAAGAAGCTGAAGTTTAATGAATTTAAATAAGAAATAAAATATGTATTGTTAAAAACAAGAATAAAGACTGCAACAATTGGTGTGTAGTGGGCTCTCTGCCATGCTTAGACATCTACCAGTGTAGCTAGTCATGTACAGCAAGAAGTAAAAAAGCTTCACAGGAACTTCTGGACAAATATTCTGACCTGTATTAGACAGCAAATCAAAGTAAATGGTCACAACATTCTCACTTGTTCCAAATCTGTAATCTGTACAAGCCAAGAAAACTTGCAGGAGGCTCTGTCCATGTGCAGACTGGTGAGCCAAGAGATAGACCCAGCAGGTCTCACTGACCTGCCTTGGTAGCAAGAATGAGAGCTGTCCTGAACCAGACTGAGCTTTTGAAAGGACAATTTCAACAAATTCAGTGTATAAAACTGACTATAAATATTTTTCCATACAATTTTGCTTGTATATGCAATACAAATATCTTGTTTTTTATAAACAATATGTTCTAATTTGTGGGAATTTCCCAACATACTAAAGCATCTAAGCTTCACTCTTTAACAGGAATGAAAAAGAGGTGTCTGACTAATTAAAAACAAAAGGGAATAACAAAACCCTTATCTCAGAGCAGACAGTTAAAGTAAAATAGCCAGGCATTTTACCCTGCAGATAGGATTGCTTTAGCATTTCAAGTCATTTCTGTGTTACCAGGTCTGATTTCCCTAATGTAATTAGTAAAAGAAACAACAATTACACTCAGGTTCATTAAATAAATTGGCACTGTTATTCATTGTGAAATTAATGATCAGTAATGCAGATGATTGCTATGGACACACTCAGTACAGTTTTTGGTATTCCACTGCAATACTTGACCGAAAAGCGTATTACTCTGCTTTTAAATTTTGTCATTCACATAGGTGAATGTTTTCTGTTTTTTCATTTAACAAGTGAAAATTGTTCTAACTGGGACAGAGTTTTGTGGTCTAATTAAGATAAAGCTTTTTTAGAATACGGTAAATGCTTGTCTTATGCTTGTTTCTAATAAGAGTTTTTGCTTATATTCATGTCACGTAACTCAGACCCAGCAGCAACAAAATACAAGTACTGATTGTTGTGAAACTCCCAATTTAATATCACTTAAGGAAATCTGGACTCATCAGGGTATTACTTTGCTAGGAGATATTTTCTCACATAGCAATTTCCATTCTAAGTTGACTGGAAACCTTTGTCTTATCCTGATCTTGGCTTTGTAATATTCCATCTAGCCTGCAATAAAGCAATATACATAAGCATGAAACCCTCAGCCCTTGGGAAAACACATCTGAGCTGTTCTTGCACTACTATGCTAAGTTTCTCTAGAATATCACTCGAGTATAATGTTTTAGTATTTTCGGTCTTTATTTTCAAGATGATTAATCACCTGGGCCCATTGTGCTATACATATATGAAAAGAATAAATCATCCAAAACTTCCAAGGAAAATGAGTACTGAAAAGGGTGAAGAAAAAAAAATAAATAAACCTTTACTGCTATAGCATAAAAGTAGAGCTCCAGAGCAACTTGCTCACGAGACAGACTTCCTTTGAGCATTTTCTGAGACAGGGACTGAAGTTCTACAGGAGAAAGCGTGCAGGTAATCTCATCATATCTGTTTAAATGTGCAGTTTTTATCTGATTTCACTAGAATAACAACAGAATATCTTATACAGACAAAATAATAGTCTCAGATCAAACAAGTTTCCTTCTCATGCAGTTCTCACATAAGAGGAACAAAGGAGACAAAAACAATTGCACTTGACAGTACCTGAAACTCTTAAAATGCATCACCAGAAAGAACTCCATCCTGAATTCTTCCTTCCTAAATGTAATGCACCCAATAGAGATGTCTAAATTAACAATTTCATCAGCTCTGACAGATTTATACCCAATGGAAAGAAATAAGCATCTACAGAATCAGCTCTGATCTCAAATGGGCAGAATTTCAATGTGGAAGTGCCTGTCCCTCCCTTCTGGATATACTGAATATGTAGCTAGACTAGAGCAGACTAGAACTTCCAAAGGCTGCAACAAGGCAGGCACTAAAGCTTATGCCATATCATTGTCTGAACAAATAACTGCATTAAAGCCCAAAGCAACATACAGAATACTTACTTCTGTCTTTATCATTACTTACAGAAAACAGCATCTGAACGCAAAAGCGTAACTTGTCACAAACCCGATAATCTAGCGTTTGCATTAAAACTATGTGCATGATAAGAATGAACCTTCTATATTTTAGAAGGCTAAGAAATAGCGTTCTGTTTCTAGAAGGCTAAGTGGAAGCAAAGAAAAGTGCAAATAACATTAGCTTGTGCTTTCTTTGCAGACATGGCAGCAGTAACTCAGTGATTTGTCCCACTTAGAGAATAGCAGATGAGCCCGGACTTCATTTCATAAGTTTACTGGTTTTGAACCTTTCCTCCAATGACTAGATGAATTATCTTTCTGTGGCTTCAATGAAGGAATATATCTGATGATACATAGGCGTATACACCAGCTTTTACCACTGTAAAGCATCATGTTTTTCCTCTTATTCTATCCACAGAGAATGTAACATACTGCTGTAAAATAATGACTGGCACTAGCTTTACAGCAACAGAGTACTGCCACTGTCTTTTCAGTGGTCTCTCAGCTATCTAAGAAATATTATTCAGGCAGTTCTATCCATAGGGCTTCACAAGCATTTCACATCTCACGACAGGTTTTTAAAAATTGTTTTATATTCTAAGTTCATTGCTGCTATCATTTGTGGCAGTTACAATGGTATTATGATATTCTGAGCATTTTTTCCCTCCAATCAAAATTTACCAAGATTTTGGGACAAAGAAATAAATACTCCCATCATTGCCTTAGGACATTATGTTGCCTGTTCAGGGAATGGAAAACAATATTCATCAGACTTGCAATCCAGGAGTCAGAGGGAAACTTTCTACTAAATTGATCCATTTCAAAATTATTTAATTTTATTTATTTATTTTATTTATTATTTATTTTATATTTATTTAATTTTATGTGCATAATTTTATGCAAATGAAATTATTTCACAGGAAAGAACTCCATCCTGAATTCTTCCTTAATAAAATTCCTTCCTTAATAAAATTATTTGCATAATTTTGCATAATTTTATTATGCAAATGCCAAAAAGGGGGGGGGTCTCCATTTTGAGCCCTTTGCACAAATATGCATGTCCTAAAGATCTTAGAAATCTAATAGGCACTCGCAATCCCAGTCATCATGGTTCAAAGGATTAGGAGATATTTTCTTTTGCACCTAGACTCCAGGTAAATTAAATATCATTTTGAGGATACATTAGTATATAACAGGGAAAGAGAATTAAAGTAGTATATGTGATATTAGCAAAGTTATCTCTGAAGTGAGTGACTTCAGGTATAAGGAACTGTTTAAAAAAACAAAAATAAATCACAGCTTAAATGAGATAAAAATTAAATTAGCTTTCTGATTTTTTTTCTATATATATTCAGTTGCGAAGTGGCAGGGCATTCCAATTCAAGTAAACAAATTACAGTTTACATCACAGTAATAACACATCATTTTAAAACCCACCCTTTATTCAGCAGCAGCCCATTTACTATATTTATGAAAAAGAATATTTCACATACCCCAGATATCTGACAATTATTAGTTACTCTATTTATTCCCACTGCATTTTTAGGTTATTCAGCTGACAGTTGCTAAGGGAACAGCCTTCATTTATTTCAAGTGTTATCAAAACAAGAATATGCTCTGCAAGAATATGTTCTTGCTCTGTTAGAGAGAAGTCTGTAGCTCTAAACGAATGAACAAATGTGTGTGTGCGCGCATCCCTCCTTGAAAAGCTGATAGGACTAGCTCGAATAATTTTAAACATTTTGAGTTTTGTCGAATAAGTTTAAAGAGTTTGAGTTTTGTCCAGCTACCAGATTTTCTCATCTGTTTGTTAGAGAAAACATATGAGAGTGTTCTCAAAGAGTTCTCCCAACCAATAAGTACCATTAAGCGCAAATGCTGTTATACCTTAGGCCACTGCAATGGAATACAGTAGTGTAAATTTCTTTATGTGAAAGAAAGCATTTCAGTCTGACAATTTTTACAAATCAGCAGGTGAGGACTGTGTGGCGTACATTTGCCATTCAGCCCAGACTAATATGAAAGCTCACCTGCTCACGAGCCATACATTCATGAGAGAGATCTAACTGTCTCCATGTCCCACCACAATTAGG
>JAUBNY010000131.1:460145-472988 GCA_032275445.1 Crypturellus soui | reverse complement strand
GAATCCTCACAGGACACAGAAGGCACTGCTGAAGAGATTTCCCCTCTTGAAAATATGACTGCATGAGAGCATGAAATGAAACAAACCCTGGTGATAAACGAGACACAGGAGGATGAGTCCTAGGACTGTGCTGTTCCAGCCAGGTTCGGTGCTGAGGATCACTTCTTTTAGTCATTTTCTTTTCAGGAAAGTGGTCACAAGCCAAGGTCATATCCATTGCTCTTCTCTAGCATGGATCAGCATATAAAAATACATTGAATTTCATAAAAAGAAGTCAGCACGACCCACTTGCTCTCTAAATCCCTCCATCCTTTCCTAAACCCTACAAAGCCAGGATAATTTTGCATCTGGCCCAAGACAACCTAGTAGCCCAATAATACCAATATATCCTAGAGGTCTGTGTTCTGTTAGAATGATTTCCTCCAGCTAAAGTTTACAAAGCTGCAAGGTTTGTTTCAGAGTAAGGTCCACATTCTGAGATCTTTACTCAGATCGGGCTGGTTCTCCATTTAATCACCGAATAATCACAGAATAATTAAGTTGGAAGGGACCTTTCAAGATCATGTGGTCCAATCCCTCTGCATAAATAGGGTCATCCACAGCGCAATGCACAGGATCACATCCAGGCAGATTTTTAGTATTTCCAGAAGAGGAGACTCCACAAACTCTCTAGGCAATCTGTTCCAGTATTCTATCCCTCTCATAGTAAAAATTTTCCTCAATTCAGGTGGAATTTCCTGTGCTTATGTATGTGCCCATTGCCTTTTAACACTGACCACCACTGAAAATTTTCTGACCCAATCCTCTTGACATCTTCCCTTAAGATATTTGTAATATACTGATAAGCATCCCCGCCCCATCTTCTCTTTTCCAGGCTAAACAGGACCAGCCTCTCCTCATAGCAGACATGCTCCAATCCCCTATGCTGGGCTCTCTGCAGTAGCTCCGTGTTCCTCTTGTACTGGAGAATCTAGCACTGGAGACAGCACTCCAGATGTGGCCACACCGGGAGTGGGTCGATGGGAGGATCACTTCCCTTGACCTGCTGGTAACTCTCTTCCTAATGCTCCCCAGGATACCATTTGGCCTTCTGGGCCACAAAGGCCTATTGCTGGCTCATGGTGAACTTGTCCACCATGGTGAACAGGTCCTTCTCTGCAAACTGCTGACACTACTTTTGAAAGAATTAATGAAGGTCAACCTGTATCAGTATTTCTGAACTTGAGCACTGAGCATCCCAAATGAAGATAATCCCAAGACAGACTCCTGTAAAGATTCTTCTGGGGCAACAGTTTGTGTATTATATAGACTGTATGCAAAAATCTTGCATTATCTCTTGTGTTTCTGACTAAAGACAAGCACAAGAGATTTGGAGTCCAAAATGTACTTATTGTACATTGCAGAAGTAACCACCAGAAACAATCTCCTGTAAGAACAAGTCTTGCCATATTTGTTTTGGACCTTAAATTCTTATTTTTTGTCTTATTTTTTGTCTAAAAAAAGAGAGAGAGAGAGAGAAACTATAGTCTGTAAAGCCTTTTCATAATATTTTTTGTGCAATTACTAATGCTTTCCCATCATTTTAATGGACATGAGAATCTGGAAGAAAAACATCTCTCAATGTATCTCAAAGCAGACTATTATGAAACCGTCAGAAGGCAGAATGATTATTTGCAGCATCTTTTAAACAGCTTTGCTAGCATGATGCAGAACACTCCATCAGACTTTGGGAGAAGCTTGCTACATTATAGAAGGATAGGATCACTATATCCAAGTTAGTCTACAGCTGACATACTAGAACTGGGTCTTCTTAGATTTTTTAAATCCTGTTTGTAATCATTTGAACTCTGCATCATGTAGGAGAATCATTTTCATAATTACTCCTGTTTCTGAAATATTTGAGGGAAGCTACAAGATAAACACTAACACACTGCAAGTAATATGGAGAATAATCTCTCTATATAAAAATATATTAACACAAGATGGTGGAAAAAAATAATTTCCTAAAGTCTGTCATGTGTAAAGCAGATCACCCTGAAGCAATTTGCCTGACACTGTAGCAATTTGCACTGTTTTCTACAATATTATTGCATTATTTATTAAGTGGTAACATTAAAATAACAACTTGAAGCATCATGGGACCTTTGCATGCACATTACTGCATTAGTGAAGGCAGAATAAATAATCTTGAGTCTTGTGTGTTTAAATGGAGCTATCTCCTCTCCTTTTATGATTGTGATTTACTGAACGATCATCAGTGCACAGAGGTTTTGCTTGTGTTGCCTTCCATGCTTAATTAGGAAATCCTCTATAAGCAAGACAAGTTTTATTATCATTGACAAGGGAAGTGATAGCACACAGATTACCAGATAAATTCCAGGTGTCAGTAAGTAACAGGGGGTGCCACACAACTGAACTGCATCTTGGAGAGAAGCGCAAAGCTTGTGCAGCATGAGTCCGTCCTGGTGCACCACATATATTGCCTTCAAGTTAAAGGCAACAGTCACCTTAATTTATACAGGACTATAAAATAATTGCATTTTATTCTATTCAACCAGTCACTTCTATTACTGAAGCTTCCAGGAATAAAGTGGACCACAGATCTGATGAAACAAGGTGTTTATGTGCTTTGCATACTTCACGTAAAATAAGAGCTGAAGAAAGGGACAGCTGTGAGGAAAGCCATGAAGTCTTCAATATAGTGAGAATGCCTGTGTTCTACTAATAAAAATGTCAAAGGTTCAGGAAGCCAGGCTTAAAAAACCAAGCATTTAATTTCTGTGCTTTTTAAATTAAATAATTCATCTCTGCACTTGAAGATTTTGAAATTCCGTTTTAAAGTTAACATCTATGGAGTTAGGAGAGAAGAATAAAATAAATTAGTTTTCATCAAATGAAGCACACAAAAGGAGATTAAAAAAGAAAAAAAAGAGTTCTGCATGGACCCCAAAATATTTTTTATTCTGTTAGCAAACATAAAGATCAGTTATTGGCATAACAACCTCTTCTTTCCAATATTAAACTTTTATAGTCTTACTGAATATTGTTAAACATCTGCAGAAATTCACTCCAGAGGCTTTAATTTTAGTGATATTAAAATCACACACAAAGAGCAGCTTACAATGCATGACATAAACATTTTAAATGGATCATATAAACCTTATTAGTGATACTACATACTCTCAATTGCTGCCTGTTGACATCATTTCTCTTTTTTATAGCTATAGAAATGCATTTTTTTAAGGTAGTGTCCTTACAGAAGACAAGTGATTTGGCATATATTGCTCGTGTATATAGATTATATTCATACATATATACGCATAGTAATTTCAAAATACCCTATAATATTGTCAGGTAGACAAATATTAATAAATATGTATTAAATGATTTATAATTTTAAATAACTAATGAAATGTCCCTATTACAGAGGCATTATAGCTCCTATCATTAAACTTGAAAATTCTAACAGTTTATGAGCTATTCAGAGTAGTATCCAAAAATAATATTTAATAGACAAAATCTACCTGTATATTTAAAGTTGTCCATTTCCATCACTCATTAAATAAAATATAATTCTCTGCTAATCAATAGCACAAAGAAGTCCATATATCTAAGTTTAATAAGGTCCCAGCACTTGTTGACCCAGTGGTCCCCATCTGAGAAAAATAATTTTAAGTAATTTTAATAATTTTTAAAAAATTAGGGATATTTCACTTGGAATATAGTTTTATATATTTAAATAATTGTGATACATCACCTTGCATAATGTTGCTTTAGTGGTAACCAACTATAATAAAATAATTTCCTGTAAATCACAGTACATCAAATAAAATTCTGTAATAATATATGACTAAGAGGGATTTTTCTAGTACCATATTTAATTTCACTTATATTATCAATTCTGTCTACGGCCAAGTGCCATTGCTCAACTCAGACTAATAGATCTTCAATCTTATGTTTTGTTCAATAGCTATGCCAGCTTCTGCTTCCTTTAGGGAGTTCATAAAAAAAAAAAAAGGTAAAAAAAACAGTTGAGTCTTTAGTATAAAAAAATCAAGAGAAGAACTGGAAAATGCCAGTATGCTATAACTCTGTTTAACAGCAATAAGTCCTAGCCTGGGAAAATATATTGTTCTTGTCCTCAACAATAACCTCTGGTCTATTTGTGTTCAGCTTTTTCTGTACACTGTAAATGGCCTTGGTGTCAGAAATTAACTAGGTCTACTGTCCAAGCAGACAATCATCTTCAATCACCCACACAAGACAAACAACTCCCCTGCAGTAGTAAAGAGCACACAAACTAGAAAGAAAATTTTATAAATATAGGCTACCCCTTTCTCTCAGGAATCAAAAATAAACATTGTTTATGTCAAACATGGCCATAAAGTGCACAATACACTTGCATTTTCCAGTGTTGATATTCCTGGTGTCAACGAGAATGCAGTTCCCAGAGATGAGTTTGTCTCTTTTGTACACGTATAAGCTTGTAACATTCATATGTTTTACTGTATGCTGTTCTTGTATATACATCTGCACTGTAAAATTAAATCCAGTCTTTTTTTAGATTCTAGGGTATGCTTAGATTGAAATAATTTATCTTAATTCAGGTCTTCAGAATGTAATTTTTTTAAAAAAGTAAAACATTCTAAAATATGAAAATATGTTTCACAATATAGAAAAATACTGTTAAGGCCCACTCTCATAGGGATATATCGTTTCCCCAAATTCTTATTTTCATCTATGCAAATATCATAATATAAAGAATCGAAAAAAAATCATAAAATAATAAATTTAATAAAATAATAAAATTTGGGTGGTTAGAATTTATGAACTGATCAACCGTGTGGCATTGAAAAAAATAGTGAAGTTTCTTATCAATTCCAGAGCCACTTTTAGAAAACGAAAAATTCCTTACTGTTCAAATTAACCCCTGTGTTAACCTGTCTAACATGGTTGCCATCTTATTCCACATTTATACTGAGAGGAAAATTTGAGAGGAAATTTTTTTTCCACTATAAAAAAGACTGAAAACAACAATTCCAATTCTACAGACAGATAAATGAGCATCAGATTTTGATGCCTGCTTGGCTAGGCTCAATTACAATTCTATGTTTTACACTTTGGATTTTATTTACAAGACTGTAATTTAAGTGATTCATACCAAAACTGTTTTACTACTATTATTTAGAATTGATATTTCAGTTGCTATGAGGTTTCCTTTGGGATTAAGATGTTATTCTGCTTCACGGTACCAAAGAGAAATAAATGCATATATTCAGATCCAGACTCTCTATACCTCATGCCAAATATACTAAAACACTTGAAAATTTCCCACCAACAGGATAGGCCAGACCACCTTATTTACAAGTCTAAGAATATTTACAAGTCAAGAATAAATTTTAAAAGTATGTTTACAGTAGCATTTTAATCTGGATTAGAAAGGCACTTCTGAAGTGAATCTTCAGACCTTGTTAATTTAGTGCTCTTCAGCTCTTGTCTTGCACTAGTCTCATCGATGACCAATTAAACTCCCTACAGATGGACCCAAACCAGAAGATATACTCCAGGAATGACCCTAATATAAGTATGCTGGCCAAGTTGAGAGACTAGAACTAGTCCAAAGACCAAACAAGAAGTGTAAGCTTATCCAGTAGGGTCAGCATCCATTTTGCCTGCTTTTTTTTGTGAATCTTCCAGGATACTTATTTCCACTTAAAAAGCAGTCTCAGATAGCACAAAGAACCTTGATTTAACACATCCTCCTACACGAGAGCCAAGTTCTTCCCTCAGGATGAAACCAGGCATTTCCCTTTCTCAGGCAATCATGTCCAGTGTCCACTGCTGCAATTTTCAGCCACAACCTAACAAACTTTTCAGGTTTGGGGCATTTCAAGTTTAAGATTGTTCTCCCAGTGCAAGAGGAATTTAGGTGGACCAGAACTGGACCACATTACAATGGCCTGAAAAACAGGCAATACAGAAATACGATGAAAAGTAATCTTGACATATTTAAGCATATTTTCTTTACAAAAGGTTGCAAGGCAGTAGTTGGTCCATGATGTATTATTATTAGTAGCTGTAACCAGGAGGTATTTAAGCAGATATGTTAAATACAAATAGAGAAAAACATAGATATTTCACTAAGCTGTTCCCGTAATTAAAGATAGGATCTAATTTTTATCATGTATGAACAGCATATACTAATTGTATAATTACCTTTCAATTAATCTTCCTCACTACAAGAATATGGACCTAAATTTAATCTGTTTCTGTGTCATTCTAGCTATCCTCTGCTGTATTTTCCTGGTTTTTTTTTATGGTAACACTTTACTGACTGTTGTCAGCATAAAGAGTCTTAACATTCAACTTCATTATTGTGTGTTGTGATGATTCATTTCCAAAAACAGTATAACAGCTGCATAGAAATATTTTCTCTCAGATGTAGCAAACACCACATGAACCACAGCTGAGGAGTACAAAGATACTGAGACAGAGAAAGGAAACCAAGTCACTCTAGGGAACTGAAAAAGACAGAAGTAGACCCGAAACACTAAGTCCTTAAAAAAATGCCAAAGTACGCACAGAAGTGTCCAGGGGCACTAGCTAGCACAGGAGTGTGAAATGAAAGACAATGACTTAGCAAGCTCCAAAGAAAAGTATCAAAGACAAAGCATCTGTCATGTAGAGCTGTGTACTGAATAGCACCTGATATGTCTGAAACACCCAAAAAATGGTGTTAGACAGCAATCAGATCGGTTAGACAAAGAGCAATTGGTGGCAGTAAAAAGAAGCTTGTGGATAATTCAGATTTTTTGTCATAATACTTAAATATATTATTTTGAAATTAAAGGTCTAGGTCTAAGTAATAGCTATATTTCAGACATTCATGGATAAAATAATTGAGTCTTTAGTCCTAATATTGTATCATTGACTTAACTGTTGTGCTGATGTGTCACAGCCAGACAGTGCTGCTTCATAACATTTTAGAAAAAAGGTATCTGTTGAGGGACCATTAAAAGAATAATATTGAATCATGAGATCATAGAATATATTTTTGAATGACAGCAAGAGGGTGAACATGCACTTTAATAGTCATGGGACATGAATGGAAAGAATTGATGAAGAGGATACCAATGTTATCCAAAACCATGTCTCCCTTTATCAGAGACTTTAGGTTGCATAATAATTTCAAGACAAGAGTTATGGGCTTTGGGAGAAGATTGGGAGACTTCAATGAATGCTGCACAGCAAAAGCACTCACAAGACAGTGGAGCTTGAAAAGCCTTTCCCAAGGCAGTTGCAGAAAATCCGGGCCTTGCCATGATTTCATTCACTTGAGATGCCAGCTGCAAGGCACATTGTCCTAGGTGAATTTTGTTTTCTTTTGCATCTCACCTGCTCAAAATATCTGCTCTGTAACTGCTGGGGACCTGAAATTATTTTGAGCATGTGTCCAAAAACACCACGTCCTCAATCGGTGTCATTTTTGAAATCCTTCTGTCCCTCCCTCATTTCCAGCAAAACCACTGTAAAGAGGGAAAGGGGTAACTGTAGATGGAAGAGACAGACAGAAGGATTTGATTTGGTTACTGTTGCTGTTTGATGGGGGATGCAATTTGGTAAGAGATGAATCCCCTTGTATTCCAGCTGATCCTCAAAGGTTAGAGGGACCGAGGGCGGCTGGACTCATCTCTTAACAGGGATGCCAAACACTGTGTTAGTTATACACCCAAATCTGGCAGTATCGGATTCACCGACAGTCTGCTGATGATAGGTCCGATCACCTTCAAAACAAGGGGTTGGGTTCACGAATAGCACAATTTATTCAAATACAATATCTGGAAGACAGGTTTTGGATGTCAGTATAGGAAATTCTCTACTGCAGTGTGGGGTTCTTAGCTAGTGCCTAGTGCACAAATGCGCAATCATGACTCACCCAGAAGATGGGAGAGGGCTCTCAATCTTGAGGAGTCTCCCCAGGCAGTGTCCTGACCTGAGGGGAGGAAAGGGGTTCAGCCTGTCGACTGATCCAGAAGTTACCATGGAATCTTCCCTCTCTCCTCTTCCTTCTTCCTTACTTCCTCCCTTCTTACCATCCCATTCTTCCTTCCTACTATTTCCCTCCTTAGTTCGCCTTTTCTATACTTTCTTTTACATTTAGGTGGAGCTTGAGTGGAGCTCTAACCACACTTACTTCCGTTATTCATTGATTTTAAAAAGTCTGCCGAGTTAATCGAAAATCATGCTCAGTGCATGCTCAGTGAGGAGTTGTGCCCAGTGGGATGGGGTTGTGTATTGGTATTATAATGAGATTAGAAGAAGGAGAAGTTTGAGCAAAGTCTATCAGAAGGGACTGATCTGCCACCATTGCTGGCCCAGCACCAGACATCACACTGTGTGGCTTATCAACCAGCTGCAGGGAACGACCAGGCTGCCACCTCTGCAGGGAGTACAGCAGAGTTTGGCCACGGTGTCTTCACTCCGCTCCACCCTCCATTCACTCATTGCCTGCACAGCGCCATCACATTATCCCCTCCTCAGGGAAGCCAACAAAGTTTGGCCATGGCGTCTCCATTCTGATCCACTTTCCATTTACTCTTATTAATGTGTGCTAGGAGGGCAGATTGTGTTGCCAAGGGAATTGTGGACAAGTAGATTCCGCACATACCAACCATTCTGGCAGTCTCTCACCTCAAGCAAGCCTCTGTAATGCCGTAACTTCTGTTAGGCTCTATTTTTCTCTAAGTTCCCCCTTCTCGAGCAGTTCTCTCACAGTTACACAAAGAAATTATTGTAGTTCTATGGGGACATAATTATAACCATGGGGAAAAACTATGTGCAGGAGGAGTTAGTTAACACTGAAAATCTGTATCTACTCACTAGCTTAAGTCACAGTAGCTTTTTTCTGTCACTAGGCTTTCAAAGGCCCTCCTCTATTACAGTTGTTAGTACCAGAAGAAAAGGCAAACATTTGGGAGGTTACAAAGCTCACAATAATGTATTATCAGCATTCATCTCAGATCTATAATCCTAGACTGATTTGAATGGCCAGTGAGGATGAATACAGAATCTCTGATGCCTATATGAATGCCCTTTCTCTACCTGTTTTTCCCTATGCATAAACATACGGGCATTACAACATCTGAAAAATAATCACCTAATAAATAAAACCCAGGAACAAGTACACTGATGCTAACCTTAATATAATTTAAAGCTTTTTGTTCTCAATGTAGGTATATCCTTTTCACACATTTTCTGAATTTTCCTCCTCTACTTATTTTTTGTGCCCCTGTGAATGAGTTAAGGCTTCTTTTGATCACTCATTATTAGGATAAGAAAATTAAGTAAAAAATAATATTCCCACAAATTGTAAATGGTCATTTTATAACACTTTATAACAACAGAGACATTCCCTACCCTGTACTCACGACCAGGCCAGTCACTTTCACAAACTGAGCCCAGTGGATCTCTGAAATCCCCTTCCATCACATGAGACACATTGAATGTCTGTTTAAAAGGCAAAATTATGGCTTTTACTTCAGAAGGAAGATTTAGATTAAAGAAGGAAGATGAGATTATAGAATTCAGTGATTCTGGTATTACATGCTTGGAAAGAGTTCACAGGATTCAAATGGATGAAAGGGCATGAATACTCTGAGACATGAGGATGCCATAAATGCCTCACAGCATTAGAGCTAAGCTAACAACCAGTTAAAAATTATGACTGGAGAAATAAAACTGGACAGGTCAGACTTCAGAAAAATGACAAATAACCATTGAAGATTTTCACAATCATAAAACATCGAACAATAAAATGTCAATGGCCTAATGGTGGTTAAAATCTGGGAGGCTCATCATAGAAATATTCCTGACTTGAGTCTCATCTTGTTTATACCTCTTGAATAATCTTGGTTATTCATCTAATGAAATTCTCTGAAACTGTTACGCCAATGCAGTTGGGCGTAAAATTGGGGCAAAAAATGGAAAAAAAAAAAAAAGGAACAACAAAAAAAAAACCATATAGAATTATACAAAAAAAAAGTAATTTTTAGTTAAAACAAACATCTGAAGTTATATTCAGCTCATGTTGTTATACAAGCATTCTACAAGCAGAGTTCCAGAATTTTCCGAGTCTTTGCATGTACACACTCCAAAGCACTTTAGAATGACTAACGCTGAATGCTTTTTCCTCATTTTTCTTACATGTGCTTCATCAGGACACATAAATAGACTTTTATTCTGAAACAGTCCCTAGAGAAGTCTACACAGAAAGATTCACTTCTGAAGTCAAACATATAAAACTAAATGCATAGACAGCATGAATCCATCTGTGTTATTTATATATATATTTATAACACAATGACTCAGCCCTGCTGAAGAGCCAGCGCCTCATCATATCACATGGAGCAGCAAAGGGAGCAAAGGGAGTTCTGCAGCTTCATGACCTCCTATTTGCCATGCAGAGATCCAGGGTTGGTTTGGGTTGTTGTTTTCATTTTGTTTTGTTTTTGTTTTCCATGAAGAGGGACAAATTCAATCTATATGACTATTTGCAGTATTTTCCCCAAAAGATAATTATTAGCCTCATGGATAATAATAGCTTAATTCAACGCCTTTGAATGGAAAGAGCTTGAACCTTCTATGCTGTGACTGGGGATTGACTAGTCCATGCATATGAGCACCGGACTGATCCATGCACAGCAGGAGGTGCTAAAGACCAGATTAGGGAAGGGGTTGGCATACCCGTGTTGGTCCTCAGCTTTCTTTGACTTCAGTTAGACCTATCCCACCCTTTATGCTGACTTTAAGTAGTTGCCTTATTTTTCTGCATCTGACTTCTGCATCTTCCTGTTTTCTAGAGAAAGCTCATTTAAAAATTATAAATAAGTGCTGTCTGCTGTAGTTGCAATGCCCTGAAAGGAGGACTGAAAATCAGAAGTCCTTTGAAATGTAAATCCTAGGAAGATGTCAGTGAGATTGATATACACCACTTTGAACCACATTTTGTACCACTGACGCTTTGCTTATTTTCCTTCTATTTGCAAAGTCATGATCATGCGTGTTTGGTTTTATTTTAAAGAAATAAACCTTTCCTCTTTCATTATCCTCATACTTCTATGTTTTCTTATATATTTTATAAAAAATAATTGAAATTCATTTTTAAAGTAGTTCTGGCAAGATATGCACTTTATGTCCTGAAACAGTTGATGGGCATTTGGAGAACAGAAATAAATAAATATACCACCTTCACAATATACCACATACATACTACAGAATGATTCACAGGGCCACTTTCAGAGAAGAAGAAAGACTTCCTCAGCAATAGCAAGGGAAATCAGTGAAATTTAAGCCCTTCACAAACACTGTGATCTTCTATTTTGAGCATCTCCTGATAAGCTAAATTCAGCCCTGGTGAAAATGCCTGAAGCTCAGCTACCTGTAAACTGTAAAACTAGTATGGACTTGTTCCGGTGTTTAGAAAAATAAATTATCAAAAAGCAGCGTCTTCCTATTATAATACAACAGTTTGTTGCCACTGCTCCACCCTACAAAACTTTCTTGCCTAAGGGACTGCAGAAGTTTTATGTTTCAGGGAAACACGCTGTTTCTTGGAGCTCTTTGCAGGGGATGGAGGGTGTTGCCTGGTCTTGGTCATGGGCACTTGTGCCCTACAGCTTCCCTGCCACCATCACGAAAAAGGAGCATTTTCTCCACCCTGCTGAAAGGGCACTTAGGACTGTAACAGATTTGTTCATCAGGGCTCCTTAACAAAAATATACAAGGACAAATGAGACCTTACTTTTGCCACATCCATACATACCCAAACAGACATCCCAGATACAAACTGGGAGAAGTACAAGGAAAAACCACCATCTATGTGGGTATTATCAACCTATCTAAATTTGCAAAAGAAAAACAGTGCAACTTTTCATGCTGCTTCTTTATGACTCTGTGTCCACAGAGGGAAGTGCACACTGGCCAGTCCTGTATTTTCTACTGAGGTGAAGGGAGAAACACGAGCATAGAAGGAATGGTGCCTTGCAGCCATGTGCACTATATTTTCTTGTACAAGATTCTCTTGCTGTTGGGATCAGAAGGTGAGGAAGTAATAATATTTACTCTTACTAATTGTGGTAAGATCTTTGTATACCAGAAGAAAACCTTCAGACAGCACAAGTTGCTCACAGGTTTTTTCAGATGAAGTAAAGGGACACAAAATGAAAATATAGTCAAAGTTCACTTTAGTCTAACATTTACAAACAAACGGGGTTTTCTAGGATTACATATACTTTTAACATAGCTTCTGTATCCTTATCTCCTTTCAGATTCCATGAACAATACTGAGTCAGCTGCCACGTGACACAAAGCATCCTGTAAAAGGAAATCTATATTAATGTGGTATTTGTGGAAGAACGGCCTGGAAAAGGGGAAACTTAGAGAAAGCCTAGGGCCTAACAGAAGTTTAGGCATTACAGAGGCTTGCTTGGGGTGATACACATCCACGATGGCTGGTATGTGCGGAATCTACCTCGCCACGATTCCCTTGGCAACACAATCTGCCCTCCCAGCACACACTGATAAGAGCAAACGAAGAGTGGAGCAGAATGGAGACTCCACAGTCAAACTTTGATGGCTTCCCTGCAGAGGGGATAATCCAATGGTGCCGTGCAGACATGAGTGAATGGAGGGTGCAGCGGAGTGAAGACACCGCGGCCAAACTCTGTTGTACTCCCGGTGGAGGTGGTAGCCTGGTGGTACCATACATCTGATGAGCCACATAGTGCGATGTCTGGTGCTGGGACAACAATGGTGGCAGATCAGTCCCTTCTGATAAGCTTTGCT
>JAUBNY010000131.1:445987-460045 GCA_032275445.1 Crypturellus soui | reverse complement strand
TAGTAGAGAATTTCCTATACTGACATCTGAAACCTGCTTTGGAAATGTTGCATTTGAATAAATCCTGCTGTTTGTGAGCTTGACCAGTTGTTTGGGGCAGGGAGGAGGGGGACAATTGGACCTACAGTTGACAGACTGTTCATGAATCCAGTACTGCCAGAGTCGATCTTATAGTACATTATACTATTTGGGAACTCGATTCGCTCCTAGGAAGGCAATTGGACCTACGGTCCTCAGACTGTTCGTGAAGCCGGTATTGCCAAAGTCGAGCTTATAGTTGATCATACTATTTGGGAACTCGATCCGCTGCCACCACTACAGCTTTCAAACTGCAACATTTTCATAGTATTTTCAAAATGACTTGCATTAACATAGAAATACCACAGAATATCTTTACTTAAAATAAAGGCTTGTTATTTAAGCAACAAATTCCTTAGCAATAATTGGACTGTAATCTAAACTTGTGACTTTTAATAACCTGGCAGTGGAAGCTTACATACATGTACAGAATGTAATCTTAAATGAATTTAATCTTGCATGCCCTAGAATACAAGCTATGTTTCCATTCAAAAATGAAATATAGACTTTAGATTTACACAGTCCAATGATATCAAAAATATTGTTTCTGTGTGTGAACTCTGAAGTTTCTATGACAAGACCTAAAGCTGTAAAATATTTTTTGACTGCCTCTGTCTCTCAGGGTTAAAAAGAAAGGAAAGGTAAATTCAAGGATTAGATGAAGGAGCTGCTATTCCTGATTATTTTAAGTATTATTAAACAGAAGCATCATAATTGAGGATTCAGTATTAGGCTTCCTTTCTTATGAGCTAGAAAATGCATACATTTCAACCAAATACTATCTAGCTATATTGAAAATCAAGCCTTTTTAGAACAGTTCTTCCTCCTCCCTTAAGGAATTTATACATATTGATAAGATTCCTGCTCAATCTTCTCTTCTGCAGTCTGAAGAGTCCCAGTTCTCTCAGCCTCTCCTCACAGAAGAGATGCTCCAGTCAGTCCCCTAATAATCTTCATAGTCCATCTCTAGACTCATTCCAGTAGCTCCACATCTCTCTTGTACTGCAGAGCCCAGAACTGAACCAAGTGTGTCTTCACCAGGTCTGAAGCCGCCAGCCTAAGTTGCTTAAGTATTCCCTAACATTATCCTTCTCCATCTGTCCAGACTTTCTGGAGTCCTGGTCCTGGTGCTCAGGACCCGGAATTCCTGAGAGCCTCAGTATTGCCTGAGGCAAAGGAGGCATTTGGTACCTTGGCTGTTCTGTGTCTATTGTCACCAGGGCCCCTGTCCCTGCTCTAAGTCAGATCATCATCCACCCTGAGCACAGCACCACACATTCCCACAGCTCTCACACACACACGGGATGACTTCCCATTCTCGCCTTCCTGGTCTGACCTTTCAAGATAACCTGTAGCCATCCTCTGCAACATACCAACCTGCAACTTCCAACCAAGTCTCTATGATTCCAGCGAGCTCATAGCCCTGCAGCTGCACACATATCTTTAATTCGTCCTGTTTATTCCCCATTCTGGATGCATTAGTATACTTTAGAGAGGCATCCAGGCACAGCACCCAGGATGCCAGAGCTTTCCCCATACTGCTTTCTTGTAGGCATTTCCTTGCCTACATGCAAATGCTTGAGGTGTCCCCACTTAGGCCCCGTTTTCTTGACTGTGTGTTTCCTCTAACTCTCTGCCCGCTCTGTCACCACAGTGTAAAGCACTCTCCTTCACAAGGAGTGCATCCTAGGTACCACGGGGTACTACTATATGTAACATAGTATATCAGCAGCTCCTCTGTTCCATTGAATAGATAGGGGTCAGCCAGCTTCATGTTTTTACAGGTTTAAAAATCGTTCTCATAATCCATTTCCTCATGAAAGAAACCAAAGTCCACTCGGGACACAACAGCTTTGATGTGTCCAGTATCCAATAAAACAATGCAAATTTCTCTAATTTTGGTAACATATGAGAAAAAATAATAAAGTAGGTCAATCTGGAGGTCATACAAAAGATCATCATCCCATTAAAACAAGCAAGTAACACAATTCGGGCACATGTTGCTTTTGATTACTCAGGGAGATTTCTCTGTACAACAAGAGGGCTTTGTGCAGAATTTTTTTCATTGTAGTTAAGCATCTCTCTGAACAATCTCCTTTTTCTAAGCAAGTCAGATTAATTAATTATAAATGGCATTGACTGTCTCCCTGAGAATCTGCTTTCATATTAGGGGACAAAAGCAAGCATACAAAATAGTTTGCTGTTGACCTGTCTCTGAGCCCGTGCCTGGCCAGGATATAATCTGCTCCAATGTGGTCTATAAAACAATTGCTTCAGAAAGCCAGTTCATTTTTCATTTTTATGCTTGAAAAAATTATGGATCAATCATAGTGGAAAAAAATAGAGTATCCAAAATGTACTTGGAGAGAGATTTAAAGATAATTTGTCCATGCTTGATTTGGAGGCACTGAGGATTAGCAGAAGTTAATACATTTATCTTGGTTTCATCTCCCAGAAACAGTAAGGTTTTGTAGCTCATTATTCAAAGGTTTCTAAAGTTCATTGTAAGCTTAGTTATATTATTGTAGCACCAAATCTAAGATATCAGTATTTTTTTTTACTACCGTATAAATAACTGTTTTACTGTGAGCCTAATTTTCAAGCTAGGGTAGTTCAATCACAAGGCTAACTAGACATTAAGTACTTATATTAGAAATGTTCTTTTTAAGCATCCTAAATACAAAACTGCCACATACATTTCCACTGAAATCAGTGCGTGCGCTGGCTTCCTGCCAGGAATCCTACAGTGCTGCTCCACAGACAAATTAGGCCCTAATGGTTCATGGTCACTGACTATGCCACTTTCACTTTTCTTCAAAGACTAACTTAACATTGATTTTCCCATGACACTGAGGCAAGGCTCTCATGCTCTGCCTGGCAAGCTCTGCTAGGCTTCTGTAGGTGAGGCTAGTTTGTGTTAGGATGCTAAGATTGCAAACTGGAATAGCTGAATCTGTCAATTTTGCTGCCATGATGTGTAAAGAGTCTCCTCCGGCACAAAAGCCAGCTGGATAACTGGAGTGACAACATCTTAAATCACCACAATTATATCTGTTCAAGTTCAATTGTCAGAGCTCTCATTACTGCCCTGAAGAGCATTTAAACAATTGCTAAGATCCAATGGCCAAAATATAGCTAGTTTTCTGAGTTTATATAGAACTAACACTGTGCTAAAAAAGCAATTACGTCATTTTGCATAGAGACACTAGCTCTTTTTCTTTCTGCCTTTACATCCATTGCAGGTTTTACAAACCATTGCTTTCTATTTTCTATAAGTATATCACAGTAACCAAGAGCCTCTGCTTAATTTGAAGATAACAGGTGCTTTAGCAGAGCCCCTTTCCTCCTGAGAACATGTATTGCTGAGA
Source organism: Crypturellus soui (assembly GCA_032275445.1). Taxonomy (NCBI): domain Eukaryota; kingdom Metazoa; phylum Chordata; class Aves; order Tinamiformes; family Tinamidae; genus Crypturellus; species Crypturellus soui. The sequence continues at coordinate 456,599 of JAUBNY010000131.1, read as the reverse complement.
AGGGTTTAGAAACAATCCATCCTTTGGCCTCTGAGGCAAACTGACCCTCCTCTTACTCAGTCTGCTGCAGAAAAATATATTATCAGCAAGTCAAAGAAATTGCAGGCTGAATGAAATGTTTGGGATGGACAATTCTTATCGGATAGGGGACCTAGAAAACTGAGGCTGTAGAGCAGGAAAGACAAAGAGGGTGTGGAAACATATAGGAACATACTGAGATGAGATGTGTAAAGATGGGAGCTTGAAATCTGGATGGTGCCAAGGGGACATCCCAGTCTCTGTTTTCAGTCAGACCTCTTTCCTTGTTGGGCTGCATAACATGAGACATTTAAGCCCAAAGACAGAGAGAAACAAGATGTTGTCTACTACCTCAGCACAGGTGGAATGTCACATATGTATAGCAAGGTAATTGCTTAATCGCTCCTGGAAAATCATCTCTTTGTCACAAAGGTAAGAATATCATTAAGATCTACCAGTTTGGAAAGCATAAGCTGAGAATTGTCTTTTAAGCTAACTATGTCTGTTATCAGATCTAAGTACCAGTTCATCTGGACATGTGTTATGATTCCAGTTAAATGAGTGAAGCAGCTCTACAAACAATCAGATTTATCTTGCTGGATATATCAGACACCTCAGATCAATTCATTGTTCACTGTCAACTTATGTTGTAATTGCTCATCTTCTGTTTTGATTGGAATTTTAATGGAGGCAAACTAACGGTCCAAAATGACAAAATCTGAAATTGTTTCAGCACAGGAAAGGTTGCTTAGACCTGTTCCATTGCTTCTCCATTATTTCCCTCACCAAAGGAACAGTGACCAAGCAAGTGTATTATCAGGATCAAGAGAGTGGGACTAGTAGGGTTTACGGGTGTAAAGATTTAGTTTTGTATATTGTTCTGCATAATTAAAATTGTAAACCTATTACTGAAAATAAACTCCATGTTTATATTGTGTTATAATTATTACTATCATTTCATTCCACAGCTAACAGAAGTGAAGCAGAGAGATATAAAATTCATAATTTTAAATTGACATAAATTTAAATAATGGCATATTTAACCATTATTTAAGTAGCACAATTTTTTGGTCAAATAACCACATCTCCCACTGAGTTTGGCAGAACAAACACGTCTTAAAAACAGCCCCTCATTTAGTTATTTATACCAGAGAATTTGGACTAAAAGTAACTTACCTAAAGTCAGTCAGAATAGTAGGACAAGTGCTAAACCCATGATTTCAAGTTTTAGTCTTCATATAGAAGACCATCTGATCTGTTGCAGCCCACATGGTACATATCTAGTTTTCACAAATCAAGCCACAAGCTTTCCACACATGAGTGTAAATATATGCATTTGCATTTCAGACACTTTTTTTTCCCAGCTTCTTTGTACTTACACAGAAAAGAGGTGGACATGATAGGTTATTATCTCCTTTATTTATAGCTCTCAAGATCAGCCCAAGCCCAGGACTACCATGCTCGTGCCTTATCAGTCTTGTTGAGTACTATAATGTATGCTAGATTTAAGAAAGCAATGATGCAGCGTACTGACTGATTTGAGACTAACTATCTCAAGAGTCTTATGCCAGAGTAAAGACAGATGACTAAATGAGAAGAAAAGCTGAACAAACTCCTGCCAGTTCACTGATTAGAATGAGATAATTTCTGCCATAGATTTGGCCTTGTAGGAAACAGCAGACCAAATGCCAGACTGATCACAAACCAATGGAGGAAAAAGATATTCTGAAGGATGAGGAAACAATCTGAAATGAGCTAGCCTCAACAAATAATTTAGAAGACAAGAGCTGGTCAGAAGTGCAGCTCATACTCAACAGATCTTGTAATACAAAAGTTTCAGCTCCTTTTTATTAATAATGTAATTTTCAGAATGATATAATTTTCATATAAGTTAATGATTTCTGTTAACTTCAGTGCAATTTTAGACTTAACTGGGCTTTCTATGATTGTCATCTTTTGACACAATAACAGAAGTAATTTTCTGCTTTGTCACCATCGATATTGTTCTTTTATCTACTTATTTCTGTTGAATATAAAATAATTCAGATATAGATACTTACACTTCAGATATTAAAACATTTGTGTTGAGCTAAGTGGGGTGAATCTACACAGTGATTTTTCCTCCAAAAACAGTATCTTAGTTTCAGACTTCACTAACCGTCTGTTGAAACTACAATTCAAATGAAGTATATTGTGACTAAACAACAACGACAACGAAGTTAAAGGTGAAAAGGAGGTTAAGATCTGATGTTTGACACATTTTTTTAGGTTAAAATCAGAGTGCCAGCACCTCATATTATAACCTCCTAATGGAAGCAAATCCATATTAGCAGATCTTTGCCCTTACTTTAGGAGATACTGTAGCAGACATAAATGGGCCATGCTAATGTTCACTAACTTAAAATTAGGCTTGTTCCTTGGGTCATGTATGAGAGATGATTTCCTAACACTGGACTTGAGTATTCCCAGTTTCAAGAAATGCTTTTTTATGGTTCATAGGTATAACGCTCTTTCAGATTCTTGAATAATTTTAAGCGAATTGAGAATATTGTGCATGAATTTTTCACCAACTTATTACAGAATAAAATGCAGGGTTACAACAGTCTCTGAATATGAATTAAGACTAATCAAACAATATGCCCTTCAGGTAAGGGAAAGACATTTTTGGATGAGGAGAAGAAGGTTCTTATATCCTATGCGGAGAGATGTTCAGAGTAGCAACATGAAAATACTCTTACAATGGAACCAGTTCATTAGGTAAACTAAACTAGACATTTTTCTCCTCAGTTTTAGCACTGTGAAAGTGAAATAGGAGAGAGTAAATACTAATCAATGTAATGGTAATCCCTGTCCCCTTTCCCCCTCCCCCCCCCAAAAAAAACAAAACAACAACAAAAAATTGCTTTTATGATGAATTACTTCATATGTGAAACAATTGGGCAGATAGATATTCTATGTTTTAAAACATCCTCTAAAACTATGCTTTCTTATTGTTTAGCAATAATAGTGTAAAAATATGATAATAAAGTATAGATAACATGAACAAAAGGCCATACCTCAAGCATCAATGTTTAGATGCTTGGATAAATGTGTTTAGATGCTTGGATAAAATAAAAGTGTTTATGAATTTTATTTCAAGCCAGTAATAAACTGGTATAGAAAGGAAAACCTGCAGTCTTAACTTTTTAAATTCTCAAATTCTTATTCATAATATATTCAGCAACTTTCCTTGTAAACACAATTATCTATCTAAATGAAGAAAATAAAGAGAAAAAAAAAACTGCAAGGACTGACCATCTACAGAGGTCACCCAAAGCTGCTTGTTTCTTTCTTGAGTAATTCACTGTTTAAATTCTGTCATAGAAATGTCATCACGCTGGGTTCAGAGCTGATGCTCAAAGGCAGTCATGCTCTCAGGGAGAATCTGACTAAAGTCATTAATGGACTGTGCACCCTCTGCCTCCACACAAGCACACGCACCCGTACGGTCAGAGCCTACTCATTTCTCTTCTTTCGTTATTGCTGTATCTGGGCATCTAACAATCTTTCACATACCAGCATTCACCTTTATCAATTAGGACAATACTCCTTTCTCATTTAAAAAATGAGGACCAGGCAAGCATACACAAAAGCAGAATTAAGTGCCCAGCATAGTAATGACTAACTTACTGGACCATAACTAACAGCTCTTCACAGGTACCTCCTTCACAGGTGCTTTTGGCTTTTGATTCTATTTTGATATAAAAATGAAGATACTGTAACAAGAATTACTGCAGGATATTTGCAAGCCAAAATCACTGCTGTTATGATTTCTGTTATGAAATGATATCTAAATATCATGCACAGCATTAAATGGTAAAAAGGACCCATCTGTTTAGGGTATAATGTAAAGTGGTATACTGTATGAAATACAAGAAATTCATATAATTTTACGTTTTCAACCAGAGAAAGTATTAGAATATATATTCAGAAAAAAATACCGCATTACTGACATGCATGGGAATTAGACGTGTTAAATATAGTTCTTTTCCATTTCTAAGCTCATGTCTCACCAACCAAAGTTCCTTTCACTGTCTTGTTTCCTTTCCTTTTCACATACTTTTGTCTTTTTCTTCTGACTATTTCTTAGTATCTTCAATTACTTATTTCTTCCCCTGCCATTCAATTTGATTGCAAGACCACTGCAGTATAACCATATACCCCACTTCCACACACGCTTTATAAAAAATAAAACACAGAGAAAGCAAGCAATCTTTCCTCTGCTAGTGATGCACAAAGAATATTACTGAGTTTGAAATGAGTGTCACTAGCACCAAAGACAGACTCCTGAACTTTGCAATTGCGATTAACAACTTGCAAAGAACAGAGAATTCCAATGCTGTAACATCGCATTGCACTACCCACAGAGTAATATTGCTGTGAAAGAAGACAGACAAAAAGTTGCTCTGATGCAGATCAAAGACACAGAGTTCTGAGAAAGAAAATAATTTAATAGGAAGCAGCCAACGTGAATTTCTAGCTGTCTGATGGATTTCTATACAAAGTCAAACTGTGTTCAATATATAACTTAAAACCAAATGATTAAAATATTGAAAGGAGCTTGCTTACAACCAAAAACAATTGTAAATTTGTTTGCAACAATTTTGTAAAGACTGGAAGGACCATGCTGCTAACCTTTATTGAAATCATATCTGAACTTGGTTCTTTTGTAATAAATCTTCTGGCTACAGCTACATTTCCCATGTCTAAGAAGCAAAATAGCAGAGTTAATAAAGTCAAAGGGAAAACTCATTAGAGGGCTGGCAACAGTAGGGTCAACATCAATATATGATTCCTAAGGTTATTCTGACAGTTGTACAACTGCGTAAAAAGAATTATTTGTCAATACCCAAAGTACAAGCTTTCATTTTCAAGAACTACCCAAACCCTTATGCTTAACTCGTCCATATACAAAAAGTTACTTAAAAGTAAGTACACATTTAGCTTTGATTGAATCTTGCATCCACTTACTTAAATTCATAAAACTAAGTGGAAATGGATCATTTAGCTCTTTTTACATGAAGCCCAGTGTTTTCAGCTAAACTAAAGTTGTTGTTTCAAAAAGAAATCCAGTATGGATTTCAAGATTAAAAGTGACAGAGCACACTCTCATTCCTGGGTGTTTCAATGATTAATCATCCTTACTATTAAAACAGAAACCTCATTTCAAGTCAGGATTTGTTGGCATGTAGCTGCCAGCTATGGGGTTTTCTTATGCTTCTAGTTTACAATGACAGAAATCTGTTTTTTTGATTGTTTGTTTTGTTTTTTTCCCCTACTTATGTTTTTTATAGACTATCAAGACACATATTAGCTTTTCCTGAGACAAATTAATGATGTAGAGACATAATTTCACATTAATCAGATACTTAAACACTTTAACAGTGATATTTTCCCAGGAATGACTGCTGGGTTTTATGATGAAAATATAAAACGCGACTCAACCATCATGAATGTAAATTTCCACCCCAATCATTGCAGATTAAATATGTAAAGAAAATTTCCGCACTAGTTATATACACAACCATATGTCTCCATGGGAGCACAGATGTACTGATAAGGCCATGCACTGAATCCCACCACCCAGGCAATTTGAAAGGGAATTCTTAATATTTTTAGAAAAATTAGGAGGGAAAGGAAAGGAAGGTCATTCCGGAATAGATGCAGTGCTGTGGGATTTGTTTGTTTGTTTGTTTGTTTTCCAGAAAGATCAGTAATTTTGAGGCCAGATTATTTAATGTTTATTTATTAAATGCTGATCTGGCCCCTCATTCAGAGGTTGGTGCATGCACTCATGTGAACTGAGCTTCTTGTTTAGAAGGATTTAACAAGCATGAAGCACAGTATATAATTCTGGGCCTACCACTGTATCTATAACCAACAGAAAAATCATCAAACCCCAGTCATCTGGGCCCCTCCGGGAGACCATCAGGCGCTGCTGGTCCTCTCGGCAGTGCTGGAGCAGAAGGCAGTCCATTATTTGGATGTTAATAGGAACCATATCGAGGAGAAAGGCAGAAAGCTTTGGACTGAGATGAAGGAAAGGTATTTTGCTATTTTTCAGATGCAGAATGGAAATCTCAGGGCAGAAGAGGGGGAGGATTTCTCAAAATTCCTAGATAAGAACATTCACAATACTCCCTGCTTTAATTAATACTAAAGCAATATTAAGCTTTGTTTAGGGGGTCAAGATACAATATTGTGTTCCTTTTCTCCCTAACAAGCGGCAGCTGCTACTATTTCTATGGTATTACAATAAAAAAAAGAAAAAAATGAAGATGATGCATTTCTGCTGAAATCTCACTGTATTCTTAATTATGATTAAAGTATTGTAATATATATTTTTATACATTTATAAACTGTTGTCTTTTAAGTGAAATAGACTGACTCACTAGCTCTCTAAGTCACATCTTCTGAATAAAACAAGCCTATGAAATCCGTGGGGACATTTTCTGGTAAATGTATTCCCCTAACATTCTGGCTTCAACTGACCTTATTCACAGATGCACAGTCCAGGAGGGTGATGGTGTGAAGCTCTCTCTTGAATAGAAAAAGAACTGCAGATTCTGATTGATTCACTCTATACCTCAGGGATATGGAAACACATTTCAGTTTGAGGTAACTGTGTAACATTTGTCTAGAGTGTTCGAGGTTCAGCGTGCTGTGAGAAATTCATGCATATTTTTGAGGGTAAAAATGGAAGTCCTGAGATTTATGGAATGATGGTTTGCAAGTATAGCAAAAATAAGCAGTCCTTCTCAAAGAGCAGAGGAAATATTATGCTAATTTAAAGAAATGATTTATCTAACCAAATATGCTGGCTCCAACATCTAGTAGTATTGGCAATTTCACAGGAAAATCCACAATACAATTTTGTTTACAAAGCAATTATTCAATTATTGAGGAAGCCGTTGCTGAATTTGCAATCATTGCTGAATTTCCATTCTTTACCTTAGGTGTACTTGCAAAGTGGTCAGTTCAGTGTGACTTGGGGGTGGTATCTACTGCTGCTCCTGCCACTAGAAGACCAGTTAAACCTAGGATGAACACTCTACCCGATTTTTTGTCGGACTAACTGTTGTTACTTATATTTGTCAGTCTTTTCTTAAATCTTATCTTAACACCAAAATGTTATAAAGGAAAGACCTACAAATTAAAATTTTAAAAAGAAACAATCTTTTGAATGTACTCCCTTCATGATTTCCTCTGTTCGGAACACTAACATCAGCAAGGATAAACATAGGTCTCTCTTCTGTGTGTTATACATTTTGTCACCTTTTGTGCATATTTTCATCCTCTGGAAATGTTCAACATGACAGATGCACAAGTAAATCTCTCATAAGTTGTCTTGGGTTTCCTAATACTCACTATATTCTCCCCTTTGCATTGGGCCAGCCCTTAATCTCAGAGCCTGTTTAACACAGTTATAGAACCCAATGACTGAGATTGCTTCATCACTATTAACTTGAGTTAAGGCTACATTCATCTATAAAATAGGCCTATAAAATAACATTATGTAAAAGTCATACAGAACTGTAACTTGGAATCCAGTCTGTATGGTAGATGGTTAGTTGTACTTATGCAGAATTACAGCACTGATACATTATTATTATCTTGGATTACTGCCTATTATTAGGAAGTTGAGTAAAGTGTGCAGTCAAGAACACAGCATGCAAAACATGAATTTATTCTGATTCTGACACACAAAGCATAAAAAAAACAATACCAACAAAAAGCAATTCACAGAATAGATGTAAACCTTGGAGTTTATCCTTCCAAAATGAAGCTATTCCTTATTTCTGTTTAAATATGAAGATGCACTATTTGTCTATATGTTAATAAGGACATACTTGAGGGACTGATAAGTTATTGCTAAGCAACAGGCCACGAAGCAGGACTTCTCTTATCATCAGAGGACTCATGAAGGTCCACACAGGACACCTGTAGCATTGTAGACATGGAAACATCCAAGAGCATATCCACCAGAAGGTATAGTGAGACTTGAAACTGCAGTTAATGCTGGAGCTTGAATGTGCCTAGAACACAGGAAAAGTTCATTGATCCTTAAAAACAAGCAACAGAGGTATGACAGAAGATATTAACCAGGAGAAAAATGCAAGACAGATTAGATACATCTCGGATTTGCAGTATTTCATTCTGGGCTACTAGAAGGTTAGGCCCCAAAAGTGCGCTGTCTTACGTTATCTACTTGCTATTTGCATCTAATAAAGGAACATTCATGACAAACTTAATATTGAACTAAATGGTTAAAGTAACCATGGTTGAAATGAACTCAGCACATTTTAACTCTGTAATGAACAGTCAATATGAGTACCGAATAGTAGATAAACTATTAAATAGGTTGAGGTGCCAATATTCATACACTCCTTGCTCCTTTCTGTGCTGAAGAAGAATTTAAGGCTTCTGTTCTTTAGAGGAGAGTATTCATTATAATTTTGTTCTGAACATGACATCCAGAGATGATAAAATAAAAACAAATTTCACACAGGTGATGATACTTAAGAAACTATCAAATATGGTCAAAAACTCATTGAATTTCCTATTGCTCTTCAGGTTGGTTTGTTTCCTTAGGACTTAGCCTATAGCCTGCTAGGGCTGCAAGCTGTTGTATGGTTTGGGAAACCTGCTGAACTATTATCTATTCTGAGATACAAGCACAAGCTTTTTTATCTAGCTATTATCTAATAGAAAGGAAATCCAGTTTGTCTATACCAAAATCTGTGAAATGCCACACAGATAAAGATAACATTTAAGAGAACACTATAAATGCTCGTGTCTAAAAGTGTCCAGTTTGGGTCATTATAAATTAAGAAATGTTCTCTTAAATTTTACCTCAGAAAATATTCTGTATAACAATAGCCCCAGCATTGCTTTTATTATTAGTTATGCCAAGAGTATTGTTTGTGTGAAATAATTCTTGAACTATGCAATAGAATACAGCCAAAGTCTATGCCAATGTTAGATAAAATATTATCAACAAAGAAAACCCTCATGTTATGATTCGTGTATATTTTTAAAGGTTAAGACTTAATAATGTTGTCTCATTTTTTGAGAACAATACTTTCTTGGACTTTGAGTTATGAAAACCTGGTATGTAATGTATAATCAGATCCTTACAAGTGAATAATGTGACAGAGGTCCGTGAATATAATTAACCTGTTTGAAAAGGCAACAAAATTAGGATTAGGCATATATAAAACATAACTCCAGTCATTTAGTAGCAGATTTTACAGAAAAGATTAATATTGTAAACCAACATTTTCATCTTGATGTTGACAAGAGATAAAATTAAACAGGTGATTCATTTTTACCTTACACATATTTCTCTTATAGTTTCTATAAAGTGTATATTCTCTTAAAATGCTATATTAATTCAGTCTCATTCCTACAGCTCATAGATAGAAAAACTATTTCAGATTTCTATACCTACCCATAGATAAGAAGTCTGTTCTTATACCACCCATAATAAATATTTCACAGTCTATTCATGGCATTTGATAATAACAGTATCTGAGTAGATTCTCTTATTTGCATATGAAAGTCATCCTCTGCACTGGTTACTCTACCATTTTGACTTATACTGTGTAGGATTGTCATTCTTTTTGAAAAACAGCCACAAGTTGAGGTATACACAATGCAGTTTACATGATGTTTCTTCTACACTAAGTTTAATCCAAAAAAAAAAAGTGGAGAAATATGCTTGCTAGTCTCCAACAGAAGTATGAGGCATATTTTTTGCATTCTTAAAATTAGATTTGTAAATGTTTAGTGGTTAAGAGCATCTATGTAAAAATTAGCATATGCCACAGTTAGTTTTGTTGTTAACATTGCTAATTCAACCTTCTTATTTTAATGCATTATTTTGGCACAGACTCCATTACAGGATTCATCCTTCCCCCAGCCCTCATCAGCAAAAACACAATGAGTTGTTCATGATGACATTGTGTACACATACAACCTTGCCATGTTACTGTAGGTCATTCAAACCATGCCTTTTCACAGAATCACAGAATTACTGAAGTTGGAAGGGACCTCTAGAGACTATCTAGTTCAACCTCCCTGCTCAAGCAGAGATACCTAGAGCACAGGGCACAGGGTGGCATCCAGGCAGATTTGGAAGATCTCCAGAGAAGGAGACTCCACACTCACTCTGTCTGGGCAGTCTGTGCCAGGGCTCTGTCAACCTCACAGGAAAGAAGTTCTTCCTCATATGGAGATTAAATTTCTTTCTGTGTTTCAATACCCCTTGTCCTGCCACTGGCCACCACTGAGTAAAGTTTGGTCCTGTCCTCCCCGCTCAAGTATTTACATTCTCCCCTCAGGTACTTATACAGGTCTTCTCTCAGCCTTCTCTTCTCCAGACTAAACAGGCCCAGCTCACTTCTTAGTCTTTCCTCATAAGATAGATGATCCAGTCCCTTAATCATCTTTGTTGCTCTCCACTGGACCCTCTCTAGAAGTTCCACGACCCTCTTGTCCTGGACAGCCCAGAACTTCACCCAGTACTCCAGGTGCGGCCTCAACAGAGCTGAGT
>JAUBNY010000131.1:419627-440672 GCA_032275445.1 Crypturellus soui | reverse complement strand
TTTTTTATTCTGCACGGAATACTTTAAATGTGTAAAGGGAAAGCTAGTTTCACACTTTTCAGATAGATGTCCAGCCAGCAAAAGTGTCTGGCACCACAGTGATGGTAAGGGAAGAGCAGTGAAGATGACAGCGTAGACAACCACATGCCTGTGTCTGAGCTTCCGAGTGATCTCAGAAGTTTTGCACATTGTGCCAGCAGAGGCATATTAGAAAGGACCAAAAATCCTATCTCTTAAGTTCCCAGTTGAAAAGAGGTCAGAGAAAGTAGTTAACCTCAGCAGCTATATTCAGGAGATACAAACTTCTTTTTTAAAAATACCAGTTGTGATCTTGCTAAATTCAATCTAAAAAGGGAGTGATGTAAAGGAGGTGGTTAGTAAAAAAAGTTAGTAACATTCTTGAAGGCACTGCCTTTGCCTTTCTTTCCTAAATTATTTTACTATTTATTTTCTTTTTCTTTTTTTCTTCTTTCTTTTTTCTTTTTTTAGTGAAGGGAAGTGAGGCTTATAAGACCAGTTCTATCAGTTCTCTAAGGCCTGAGGCAGACAGATTGGCTTTTATATATTTTCTTCACTTGTATTTACATTCATTCTACATATGGAAGAAGCAATACCATGGATAAAAAACCTTGCATGATCTGAGAACACTGAACAAATTCATATTTTTGAAAATAGCTACTCAGTAGCTGGTCAAAAAATTTGGCCAGGTTCATTGTGAATACACAAGAACGCACACGGGCACACAGCATTGGTGTCATGGCCGTCCTTGTAGATAGACAGGAATCAAAAGAACTCAGCAAAGATACTGGAACATTCTGACTTTCATCCTATCAGATCTCATCCAGTTATTTCCAGGCTGCTGGTTAAAACAGATTTAAAGGCTATAACATTGAAAGAAACAGTAGATTAAATATAGGAAGCTGAGCCTAACTAAGGTAAATGATTGAACTAAAGCTATCTTAGGGTAAACAAGAAACATCATAAAATATCTATCAAATTTTAGTGTTCCTCCTAGGAATTGGCAGTCTGCTAGGTAAACAGAGAGTTTAAAAAATGAAACAAGAAACTGTGTCTCATTTGGTAAATGCCATCTTTATGCTGTAGGGTGTGAGAACCATAATATTTGAATGCTTCAGTAATGCAACATGTGATCATTTAAGTTCCTGTAATGCATACTATAAAATGCCACCTTAGCAGCACTAATGAAAGGTCACATTTATTTCTGGTTGGTCATGGTTCTATGCACAGCATGCATTTTCATTGTGTGAGTAAAAATCTCCGTTGTAATCACTCCCTGGGTTTTGAATCCCTTAACCTTTACTGGAACATGACTGCAAATACAGAGCAATGATTTAGTCATTATAGTTTCTGCTAACTTAATAAAAATAACTGTGAGGAATTTGAACTTCTTTACTAATAACCTTATGTCCAAGCAAGGTACCATGATACCATGTCATCCACTGGGACAGAAAATGTAGAATCAGCAGAATGACAAAGCTAAAAGAAGGAACATCAGATCCTGAACAATGACTTTAGTGAATTTGACAATTTAGTCCACTTCAGGATACTTGGACTATTCAGGACCAGATTAGGCTTTGATGACTCTTGGTCCTCAGTCTGGTATTTTAATATTTTATTACTAAATGAGAACTACCTGTTTCTTCAACCACGAAGGAACATGATGTTTATAGCGTTTTAGGATCTATTGTTACTTTTGGGCTTATCTACTTCTGAGAAAGAAGTTTTGACAGGAAAACATTTTAGCAGGCCTATGTTCTGCAGATCAGCCAGGCTTCTTGTTCAGTTATTAGCAAAGAATACTACATGTGTTCAGTAAATGAGGTCTCTTTTATGACCCATTTTTGCTTTATCAGCAAAGGATATCTTCTTTAGGACTTGAAAGTAATTATAAAAATGACTCCAGATTTTTGTTAAAAGCAATATACTGTGCAAGAATCCTGTGCAAGAAATCAGTCTCAAAGTAAGAGACTACTGCCCTGTGCCTTGAAAATTTAGCTGTTAAAATTTGTTTCTGCTAGGGTAACATTTCTCATATTTGCTTCTTAAACCAATCTTTCAATCTGTAAACTGAACTGGACAAGAAGTCTCTACAAGGATATCTGCTGACAGATGTCTTTCTTTTTTTTTCTTTGCCTTAGCATGAAGCCTTCCATGGTGTCAGCAGATTTGTCTTCTTAACATCATGCATAAAGGGAATCCTTTAGAAATTCTGATAGCATGGATAGATCTGAGCAGCCTACCAAGAAGAAGCAGGTTTGCAGTGCTTCAAGTGCGCGCATACAAGTGCACTACCTGTTCATAAGCCAGAACACGTCTTTCGAATGGTAGGACAAGATTTATCGTCACTCTGCATGCTTAAACACAATATCCATTTCCACTTCTCTCAATATATCCAACTAAGTCTTCAAGATACTTACACACCTTAGACATTGCATATATTAAACACACATTAGACATTGCATATTTAAAATGTTATGAAGCTGTTAGGAAGCTGAAATGTTATGTTCAGCTTGCTATTTTAGCAAGTAATTAGGGTATTTAATATTATGCACAAGATAATTAGGAAAACAAAATACTAATGGATTAAAATGGTAAGCCTAAGTCAACACTGTTCAGAATGCATATACTTTATTCACGATGTATTTTTTAGCACTGCTAATTTACAGTCAAATTAATCATGTCAGTAGATGCCCCTAGATCACAAGCAATTAACCCATTTAATTGCTGCAGATTGCAAAGTTTTTCAGGAGAGATAATTTATTACAAAATAGGGAGAGGACTTTCTTCCCTGTAAGGCACTCTTCTCAGTATTTTTGTTTGTTTTGTTTGTGGCATAAGAAAAGCTACTTATTTATGAGTGTTTTTTTTTTCTTTCTTTCTGAAAACTTTAAAATCAGCAGTCCATACATCCATTTTCTGTATGCTGCAATCAAGTCAGTATGCAAAATAATAAGCATGAAGATGAATGAGATGGATTTAAAAAAAAAAAAACTTAAGCTAACAGAAACCATTAAAAGTTTAAAGTAAAATAAATAAAATGCTAAAACTAGCTATCTATTTTTTTATTATCTTACCTATTTTGAAGTGCCTTTATAAGTGCTCTTCTTATTGATTTATTTGTCCCCAAGAAGAGACCAATAAAACTACAAGGCAGGTCTGAACATTTTAGCACCACAAAATATAAACCTATGTATCTCATAAGGACTCCAGCTTTTAAAATGCTGACATTTTTATTTCTGTCTCAGTACTGGGGTTGTCTGATCTGAGGTATGAACAGGTAAAATGGAAAATAGTAAAGAAAGAGGGTTTATATGGATGATGGTGGCTAAGAGGAAAAAAGGCATTTATTGAAGTTCCACTTTACACTATTTTCAAACTATCAGGGCATGACTGGTTCCCACTAACACATACAGAAACAGTAAATCCAATGGAAAAAAAATGAGAAGTTATGAGATTTATTTCCACTTCAGTCCAGGGCCCATGCAGGCGTTCCCTGCACAGCATGTGGTGTTACAGGAGTAGAGCTATAGAAGATGGTGCTCCTGCTTGTTACACCAGATGTTGGGCTAGCAAATGCATTCAGGCATCTCCACAAATGATTTTGAGTAATCTGTAAGCGGCAGAGAGACCTGGTCCCAGGTAATATGTTATGCATATGGATCCAGCAGGGAAAAGGGGCAATTCTGAAGAGAGTGATGTTGCCTAATAGCTCCCCTGATCCGAATGGACGACACCCTCTGTGCACGTAGAGATTCACAGCTGCTACTCTTCCACATGGCCCCAGCAGATTGATTTGCTGTTCTGGAAAGTTAAACAGGTTAATGTAATGTAAAGAAACAACAGAGAGCGTGGACTAGGATCTGCAATGTTTCTGATTAGTTGACTTCTTAATAGCTGACCATACAGTTATTATCTATTTATTCTTGCCTGAAAACCTGCTAAGCTTGAGTTTTACTCTGCCCAAGTGCATTATTTTAGTAGAGAAATAAAGGTGAACACTCACTGCTCTAAACAAGGCTGTTCCCAAGCAGGTCTGGGTTTGAACAGTCCTTTTCTCATACAGAAAATATGAACTCAACTCTTTCGTTTTGTCAGCTATTAACCTAATCAGAGGGGTATTATACTGTGAAGTGGGACGTCATCCCTTCACAATTTCCCTTTAAAAATAAGAAACAAAAGAAAGATCATACTGTTTATGTACATTTGCTTGTGCATAGCAATGCCAAAATACTGAACACTATATTATACTTATTTGATTTTGATTACTCAAAATCTTTCTGTTGATTTTCTTTTATCTGCATTTTATTTAAGCATACTCAGCTTCTTTTTTTGGTGATAGAGCTTCTCAAGATATGAGACATCATTAGAATCAAGAGTACAACAGATACAAACTTTAAAGACATTCATTACAATTCACTCTATTTAACAATTTATTCATTTCTTTAATTTGTTTTAAATAATTTTTAAATACATTGGTTGACAAATATTAACTAGAAAGAACATCCGAATACTCACTGTACTCAACAGTCAAAAAGTATTGCAGAATAGCATCTACTCTGTTATAAACAATGTCAGAAGATAAAACCTCACTGCAACATGGCTTGGGAAGAATATACTACTAATACAAACATTTTATTTTCTAAAAACACATAAAATTTAAGAAATCTACTACCTAAAGTACTTATACAGAACACAATCAGTTTTCTATTGGTTTCTGCCTTTCCAGTCTCTTACTTACTGTTAATGTGTCACCTAAGATAACACTGTTAAGGGATGACACGTGTCTGAGGTGGTTTGTGGGTTTATGTGATTTATTAACCATGATCATACATATTTCTTCTCCATTGTATTAAAAAAAAAAAAAAAGAAAAAAAGAATGGAGAGAGAGAGAGAGAGAGAGAAGGAAGAAAAACAAACAAAGAAAAAATCTCATGATTTTAGAAAAATAATTCAACATACAATAGTGCATTTCTTCTCTGGAGACTACATGTACTCTGGTGGGATCCTACTGACACTTAGAGCTTTGCCTACAGGAGTTCTAGTTCACAATAGGGTAGAGCAGGCTTTAAAGATGACTTAAAACCAATGCTCTGGCCATCAGATTGGAGTCACACTGCAGCCCATATGAAAAATAAATAAGTAAAGTTACACAAGTATAATGAGGTATTCCTTAAAAATAGCACACACCGAGCAAGATACTCTTCTTGGCAAGCACTGCTGATTCGAATGCCAGTGCTCCAAGAAGCTCTTTATTAAGGTGGAACAAACCATGAAAGTAGATTTCAGGCATAGTAACTGTAGCTGCACCAGCACCATGCTGCTGATAAAAGAATTGGAAGAATGTAATCCTAAAGCACCATAATAGGCAAATGTCAATGGCCAGAAGCTGACAAAAAGCAATTTAAGAATGAAAACAGAGTCATAATATATTCAAGGAGGCCAGAGGATTAGCACTCAACGCAAGTAGCATTAATTACGACTTCTAAAGCAGAAAAATTGCTGATAGACCAGGCACCAATTAACATCAATTGCTCTGAGCCAGGTTTTAAACACACTACATGAAAACAGTAATTATACAATGCTATGCAGTTAGAGATGGTTTAAAGTTGAGATCAAAGGTTAATTCTACAATTGCCTACAAACTTTGGCTGACAAAATTCTCATGAACATTAACACCAGTAATGTGGAATGATGAATAAAAAGACGAACATAAAGGGAAGGAACGGCTCAAAAGGTCCTCTTCTCCAATAGCTTGCAGAGATTTCCCCAACTCAGATAAAAAAACAATAGAGAACGCTATGGCCAAAGCACTCTTAACAAGTCTTCGATAAACTGTAATCTGAAAAGCTTAAAACTGTACATAAATTGCTCAAATGTGACACTAGAATATCTACATAACACAAAGTAAGGGATATGGTTAAAAGGCTACCCCAAAAGGAAGATGTAGATTAAACCATGGCCACTGTGGATATGTCATAAGCATCATGTCGAAACCAAAACTACAAAAAAATTATACAAAATATTATGAAGCAAGAGAATGTGTCTCAGTAATGAATGAGTTTTATCTTAAAAATAAATCAATAAAAAAAAAATAGATAGCCCAAGTAATACCAGCTAGAGCGCCCAAGTAATACCAGCAGTGAGCTTGACTGGTGAAGTCTGCTAATATTTTTATCTTGTCGAATTAAAGGTCAGGGTGAAACAATGGGAGTCAGGGTGAAACAATGTAGTAGGCACTGTTTGTACTCAGAAGATCATACATTTACCAGATATCTTTCCTAAACAATCACCAAAGAGAGAAGCAAATGGCAAAACACTTATGATAAACTTAAACAGCTTTTGAGAATGTATGCCATGGCCTTCCTTGTAATTCATTCTAGCACACACTGAAATATAATCGCATGCCAATAATTAATGTCATTAAGACTTCAAATATCACAACTAGATGAGATCACAGACTCAAACTAAACACAGGCTTAAGCAAATGGTACAGTGTAATATCAAGTGGTGTCAAGAACACATCCTTCCTGCTTGACACTGCCACTCACCTCACTGTGAGAACTTTAGAGAGATACAACACAAGCATTGTGTGGCTCCATAGCAGGAGTATGGAAGAGGTAAATGAGGTTAATAGAATAGTTTTTCAAAATAACAGCTTAGTTAGTCAAGGAACAATAATTGTAGAGCATTCCAAAACAAAATAAAAACAAAACAAAATCTAATGAGAATCCCTTCACATCAAAATTCAACATAATTTTAGAACACAAAGGAACATGAGAATTAAACAAGTTTACTCACTTCAGCTATAAAATGCAAGGCAGTGGGGATGGCAGTCAGGAAATAATGTTGAATTTGCAAGGTGGAAGCTTTCCTTGTTTTTCCTTATAAAAAATCAGCTTAAAGACTAAATTTCAGTTCTTTAACTCAAGGTTTATTTTTCTCTTAGCATATACATTTGAAAGCTTAAAATCTTCCAGAAGAATAGACAGATTTGTGACTCCAAATAAGCACATATAAGAAAAATCGTAGATATTAAATCTGACAGAGGTAGACAATTCCCAGGTATCTCCAATCATTTTCTAAAATGTAAAGAACACAAAAATATCAGTGGATTGCTAGAGAGTAAAGCCAAATCACCTCTATGATAGGTGCTGGGTGTTACAAAAGTGTTGGAAACTTCAGGCAGAGTTGATAAATGTATGAATTTAATGGCACAAGTAACCACAAGGGACAACCAAGCACATTAGAGCATCGCTTGTGTTCGTGTTACTGCTGATGGTCTGGAAAGAATCATTCACACATTGCTCTAAAAGTAGATAATGGAATACACAGTTTCTTCTTTTTGCACTGTATTGAGCTCACCCTGGCATTAGGCTTTTCAGCCTTGTTAACCCAGAACTTAATTTGATGTAACACATTTTTTGGCTGGCACAACTTTGTGACACTGTTATTCTGCTATGACTGAGGAGGCTGCACATAGAGCTCTACTTGAAAATGGGTTATAGACAAGTATGAGAACACTGTGAGAGAGTAGTTGGAAATTTAAAGGCAATTTATTAAACTGATGACCTTAGAAACACCGTGTTACCATGTATATGCATCTATTGATCTATTTATAAATAGAACCTGCTCCAAATGTTAAAATGTCATCAAATAAATACTACTAGCATTTCTATTTTTTTATCACACAAATAGAAAACATGGTTAGAAATGTCAAATTATTCTATCCTACATAGATACCTAAAGCTATCCTGGCACTTGTGTTTGTTAAACCTATTAAATCATTTGAAAATTAGCAAGACAAAACTGTATTTGAAGGCTTTACCCAATGAGTTCTCACAGATACAGTCCTCTGGCTGGAAGCAGAACATTTTCTTGGTCTGCATAGAGGCATCTTGAATTCCAGATACTGAATTTTAATGTTAAAGCTTGAAATAGATCTTTAATATTACTGTATATATATATAGTACATTGAAGGCATTATGCAGTACTCTATATGAAACTTCACAAAATATTGTGTTGGAGGCAAAGGCTGCATCCTGAAGCTGCCAGGTGCTTGCAGGGTACAGAAGAACAAAGTTTCCTCTTTTTCTCCTTTTATGCCATGGAAATAAGGGAGATAGATAATCTGTTAAGGAGAGCATCTCTATGACCAGTGTGCTTCAGTCTTGTGCAACTGAAAAGAAAGGGTGGACACAGAAAACTCCCTTTACCTCTTTCACTTTCTTCTTCTATTTGAAAAACAAACTCAGTCATGTCCACATTTCTAAATACCTTATGAACTTCCAAAAGTTTGAATACCATACTTTGCTGAGATAGGTAATGTAGTAAGAGATCCATTCACCTTAGCTTAGGTGACTGAAAGTTACATGTTGAAGCCTGAATTAACATGTTCCCTGCATGTTCCCTGTGCACACCACAGAAAGAGGCCAATTCACAACATGATATTGCACGCCTCTCTTTGAGAGAGACAATCTGAGATGTTCTCCAGAGGTGCCTATTTTTCTCTGACTATAAAGGCAACTAGGACCCCAAGCTCAGATGTAAACATCATCTTTCACATACTTGAAGCTAGGTGAAGCAAATATCTACCACCACAGTATTAGAGGCCTCCTACGTGAAAAATCATAATGAAGAACCATCCTATGGTATTTTCAATATATAGAGCTTTTCAGAAGAGTATTTCTTATTAATCAATACTTAAAGAGACTGTTAAAAACACCAAAAAATCAAAAAAAAAATGTTTACATGCTATACACGTAACGATGTGAAGAAAAGAGAGAAGAGAGAATGAATGGGTCCTGTATCCAGATCAAGCACAAAGAAGTGTTTGGACAAGTCATCAGTTGTCTTCTTGTTGAGATGTTTATCATTGGGTTTACAGAGCACAATACATAGAACACTATGTAGAATACATAAGAACAAGCTAATGCAATTTATTTGCTGTGGATAACATGGAAAACAACAACGCATTAATGCTTCCCACACCACATTTTGTTTCTGCATGATTGAAACAAAACAGAGACAAAACATGAAATGAATTATTCTGTCCAATAAAGAAGAACATCCTGTGCATACCACAAATTCTGGATGAGCATTCACAGAAGGGAACTGAGAAGGCAACCAAATAGAAATAGAAGATATTGCTAAGATGGTCTTTTATTGTAAGACTGTCGGTGTTCTTAGATAGATAGATATACAAGTTGCTGAGTATTTTTATTAGAGAAGAATCAACTGATTAAGTATGCTTTGATTAATTTAAGTGCATCTTCACAGTATTCAGACCATGCTCATTCTGAAATTGGAACTGTTCTTTGCCCTATTACTTTTCCAGTCTACCTGCTGTTTCCTAAATTTTGCACTCATTCTCCATTATGCATTCCTGCCCACTGTTTTTTACCAATTACTATAATTTCACTCCAGACCTGTTATTTTAATTTCATTAGTATCTGAGGACAGAGAGTGCATAGACATAAGGACCCGCAGATCTTTTAAAATGAAACATCAGTTCTCCCTATGGCATCATATGAAACTGTTCAGATAATGAAAGTTGCAAGATTATACCATGTATCATGGATATGCACAAACTGTATTAAAGACCTTTTTCTTTTTTTTTTCTTTTTCAGATTACCACTAGTAAGAGGAAGTCACTGAACACAGTCGCAGAAAGTTACAGCCATGTTCATGGAGACCGAACATATCTTACTTCACTGAGACTGAGTTAGCTGTTCAGCTGTAATAGGGTTTCTTTATAGTCAGTAAAGAGGAGTAAGCAGAAACCAATTTAGCCTATGTGCAAGCTCAGCTACACAATGACAATTTGGGTCAATAACAGCCACAAGCAACTGAGAATTGCTGCAAATACAGCATATTTAAATAAGTCCCTATCCATGTATGTAGAAGCCTAATTTGGAGCACAAATAGGTCTTGTAACTTTTTATACAGCCTTAAAGTGTCACAGTTATTAATTACACTACTTTCAATTAAGGAACGAGTCTATTCATATCTCAGACTACATTTTGTGTCATTGCCCCTACATCTCTGGCTTATTGTATTACACATCTATTTCTCATTTGTTCAAGACTGATAGATACATCAGGGACCAATATCTCATTGCACCAAGTTTCTACAAATGCAGCACCAAAAAAAAAAGTTCTTTCTCAAAGGGACTTCAGTTGAGAGATGGAGATAGGGGTAAAAACAGGCAATGTTGACCACCAACAAGACTAATCAATAAAGAGGCAGTCAACACAGTAGACCAGTCATCTTACCACAAGCTTTTGCAGCACTTAAGCAGGAGTTTAGAGTGTCTTTGAAAGCAGATTTTTTTTTCAACATGAAAATATAATAAGTGGGCAACATAAAAAGATTCTGATCCAGAAGACACTAACAGTAATCATGACTTATTAATTCTTGATGACTGATTTTCTAACGGTGTGAAAGGAGTTAGCAAACTAAACTCAACTCAGCTACCCAAGCATGTCCCTTAAAAAACAACAATGCATTTGTGGTTTTTAAGCTCAATAGGACACAGAATGAGCCAATATTAGTCAGGAAAACAAGAACTATACCTTCTTTTAGCTTAATTTGAGATTCTTTCTTTGCCTATTTCTTTTGCTTTTGCTCTTCTTTCTGGTTGCATTAGGAAAAATAATTGCACTCGTGTCACAAAATTTATACCAAAGCTGATCATCTCTAATAAGTCTTAACAATTCTAAGCTATCAATTTACCAGTCTTTATGTTTACAGATTACTTGGAATTTGAATAAATGATCCAATAACACTTACAGTTTACTCCCCAAGCAAATTGTTTGTGGATTTACAAAGGAATTCATACAGCTTCCTGAGGGCTTCCTACTGAGAACCTGATTTACCTTATTATCTCTGAAATGGAGAAAAAATTAAAAAATCTATGATGTCAACACCCTTATTATTTTTTAATTAGTTGATTTAGTTACTAAAATAATGTTATGGAGTGGTTTGGGGATTTTCTGTAGTTTGTCTTGACTTAAGGAAGAGCCTCTTGCTCATTTCCATAAAAAATATTTTGTTGATGCAAAGGTTAAAAAAAATACAAATACCTCATTGCCTAACTAAATGCCCACTGTTAAATGTCAGCTTGAACCAAATGAAATGACATTAAATTGTGGAGATTGTAATTTATTTCATATGAGCATTTTTTTTCCTATTGGTAACTGAAGAACTGAAGAAAAGAAGTCTGTAATAGCAAAATCACAGAATCACAGAATGGCTGAGGTTAGAAGGGACCTCTAGAGATCATCTAGTCCAACCTCCCTGGTAAGTAAGGTCCCTAAAGAACGTTGCACTGGGTTACATCCGGGTGGGTTTTGAAGATCTCCAGAGACAGAGACTCCACAATTTCTGTGGGCAGCCTGTTCCAGCACTTTGTCACCCTAACAGTAAAGAAGTTCTTCCTCATATGGAGATTAAACTTCCTGTGTTTCTATTGGTACCTGTTACCTCTTGTTTGGTAGTTCTGTTGACATAATGCTTCGCCACTAGAAACAAGGATGGCATATGTAGGTCTTCTTTTGCAATCTCTATTATAATGCCATGCTTATTTGAATTTGTGAATTTAAATCTGATACAAGAACAAGTGTTTAGAATTAATTTCTACTTTAAATGAAAGTAGCATAAACAAAGTGTTTAGATGAAAGACAAGGAATATCCTTTCTGAGTTTTGAGACAAGAAAATTCTTAAGTGAAGGCTTTTGAACACATATTCTTAAAGTTGATATCCATATCCATAAAACTGAAGCAGGAGTGCATTTTTCATCTTTAAAGCATTTCATTAGCATAAATTCCTACCCAGGCCATAACAATAAATTATTGTGAGAACAAACTATTACTCCCAACTGAGCAAGGGAAGAACATTAAGATCACGTGAGAAGTTTCTATTGACAGCTTGATTTTGAAAGTGTTCAGTGTAATTCTGCTTGGTGAGATCTTTGAGGTACTGCTGAACATAAAATTAGAAGACATTGTATGTGGTGTTCAGAAATGATTCTAAACTTCTTTCTGGTAAAAATTCCTTTTAGTAATTTATTGGAAGGGGATGGATAATTTAAAGAGTTAGTTTGGTTTCTTCTGACTATTTGCAGAAGCTGTAGAGTATCCCTTAGCACAAGATAGACTATTTCATGATTGAAGCAAGGGAAGGAAGGAAAGAAGGAAAGAATACATTGTACCCCAGAGATATGAAGGAGAAGATGAAACAACTGAAATGTGTTCATTTTATCATTTTAAAATTCCTTTTTAATCTAATAAGTAACACACCTAGCAGAGGCCAGACATATTTTAAATGCACAAAGTCATGCCGAGAAATAGGATTGCTCCTCTTTTCACTTAGAATGAGGGCTACAGTTGTAACTAGCTGCTTACCCTGGCATGATGCCCAGCATGATTAATGATGCTTTCAAACTTCTATTAGAAGAGCACTTAAACTTGTCCTTATGAATCTCTTGTCTGTCATTTTTCCAGTGTTCTGCCTGTTTATTTGACTGCCCTGTTGCTCAGAGCAGAACAGCAGGCTAAGACTGTGCTATTTGCAATTTATGAATGTACATGCTGTTAAAAGGAATATTTTCTGCCAAAACTCATATGAGAAGGATAAAAAATTGATGTGAGATTGGAAATTAGAGCCAGTAGTAATAAAGCACTGGTTATCTGTTAATTAGCTGCATTGATCAACATATCCATAGTGTACACAGAGTCCGACAGTGCAAGTTTCTTCTTGCTTCTATATAACCAGATTTGCAGATTGTGGAAGGGTGATCAATTTAGGACTTAAGTCAGTATGTATGAAAAGTACTTACATTTCTTGCCAGATTGCTCTAAATATGGTTAAAATTATTGTAGTATACCTACTTTTTAATTTCTTTCATGCTCTCTCATGAGCTGTATAGTAAACTGTAGTGAAAGCTAAACTTGGAATAATACTTAAATTTCAATTTCTGGAGAAATTGTTTGAAATGATAAATTCTGTGTAGTAAAAAGATGAAGATAACAGCATACTAGTTTTTAATTTTATTATTTTAAAAGAAAATTTCTACTGCACCCCAGAAGACATTACCACCGGAGGAACTTAGCTGGGACAAACAATCAGCTTCCATATCTGTCCATCTTCTTTCTCAATATTGAGCACTGACTGGCAGCCCGATCCTGCAGGGCACAATTGGTTGTGTTAGCTGATTTCATCTTGGTGTATTGAAAATGCTCTCAAATCTGTCTTAAATACAGAGACTTGATTTGAAAGAAATCAGCTTGCTCTTGGTCTGACTATCTGATTTTAGGTTGTTTTTAAAATCATTTTCTAGTAGGAAAATCAAAGCATTTTGTTGACTGTAATTTCATATATATGTTTATATAATTAATAAAATACAATATTTTCAAATTGAAAATCTAAATGCTCCTGTACTTATTCTTATTGGAAAAAGAAAAAAAAAAACACTTTTTTTTCCCTAAAGTATATCAATATTTTCACTTTAGAGCAAAATTTCCATTTTATAAGACCCAAAGAAAGAAAAATCCATCTGCAAATCTGTAACTCACTTGCAACACAATTATAAGTACACTTCAGCAATGCGATCACTCAGATAGAAAAAACAGTTTGTGTGTGCTCTCTAATTTAGAACAAAAGCAGATGATGTATAAGCTGGCAGAGAAAATTTGTCACTTATTACCATCTAAATATGAAGAGCTAATTCAAACACCTAATGTAAAATTAGAGCTACCCTGGGAGCTCCGCTATTTGTTTACTGCATGTAGTTTGTAGAATGTTTTTCATAAATCTAACTGATCCTTTAATTCAACTTCCTTGTCATTCTCGGCCTGACTAGTTCAAGATAAGAAAAAACATTTACACAATATGAACTATATCCAGATGTTATTTTCCTTGTATAGCTACTCACACACAGATTCACACCATTCAGTTTGGAAGACTTAAAGACAGCACTAAAGACAAATTAATGGCATGTAGTATATTCAAGAATGACTGCCTGGGCTATAATTTCAAATGCATGTGTCCAGTAAAGGGGAACTAACCTAATGCTATCTGGGGCAATCAAAGTTCTGATCATAAACACAAGAAGTTTGCAGATTCAGGACACCTAAATACTATTCAAACAGACTTGAAGCCTGAGAATAAATCCTAACCATGCTTGCCCTTTTTTTCTTACCTACTGCTGAATTGTATCTCAGTAGAAACTGATCCAAAACAAAATACAGCCAAAAGTGATCAGATTTTCCAGCAAGAAAATATTTTTTGGCAGTAGGAAGATGATGAGAGTGATTACTAGGTGTGTAAAAGGTGTGAGAAGAAAGTAATATATAGAAATCAGATCACATTTAATATATATTTTATATTATCCAGCTAGCAGAAACAACCGTTATGGTTGATCTTGAGGCGAGGAAGACCATGCAGTTGAAGACAGTAGAAAAACATGCTTAATTCTCATGACTGGAAACATGGTATAACGATCACATCAAAATAAATTCAACTTTACACATTGTGAAATAAGAGAAAGGAAATAGCAAAAGTTTGAGAGAAGTGAAGATGTGATTAAACATGATCCTAGCAAAGAGCTAATCCTTAGAAGACTTCATAGATTCCAGTTGTACTGGCATGTACAGTATGGTTTTTATATTACACATATTTTATAATTATTATAATATTTATATTAGACTGTATGGTTTTTATATTACAAAAACAAACAAAAAAATCTTGTTTCACTGACTTTATGTGTTCTGAGAATGTTTTTGGAAGTGGTTTTTGGAAGCTGTTTCAGAAAAAAAAAAAAAAAAAAAAAAAAAAGATTTTCCCTGTCAAAAAAATAACCACTAATCTAGCAGCAGATTTATGCCAGGTATTCCAGCATCAAAGAGTGGAAAACATCAACACTGGATTCTTCAAACACTCAGGAAGACAGTGAAAGACATAGAGCTTTAGGCCAGCATTAGAAAATCTGATTGAAGGATATTTCTTGGTACAACATCACAAAGCAGAACCCTAGTCATTTCCTAGCAAGCCTTTAAATAAAAATGAATTGATGTTTTCATAAATCAAGACAAAATACAAAATCCTGATTTAGTCACCAAAATAATAATAATAATAATAATAATTCTGAAGAACATACACTTATTTCTGATAATAAACCTGAAATGAACACAAAGGTCAGAAAATGTTCAAATATAAGGTCAGGAATAAGAAAGGTGATGAGAAGTGCTAATGTGCAAAAACTAACAAAAGCTCAACAAAATATCAGACTATTAATTGCCTGTATTTTCACAGAAAAGATTTCTACCTAAAAAGCTTGCTACAAAATAAAATTGTCTTTGCAACATAAAGGATTTGACAAAAGTCTTATTTTTGAAAATGATTCTGAAGATAAATCCAAGAGACAATGACTACAAGAGACAATATTCATAAATTCACTATCAGCTGCACAGTCTATAAATCAAGTTAAAAAACAGATATCTAGAAGTATCCAGACATGCAAAAGACACTAGAAATGGGGAAAGAACTACCTATTGTTTTTAGACCTCTGCTGGGGGAAATTTATCCAGGGAAAGAGGACTGATTCTGAAATAAAAAAAGAAAATAATACAACAGACATTCTATTAAATCTGCCATTTAAAGGTGAAGAGGGATTCCAGTGCAAAAGCATTAGTTCATTGGACTATACTAGAAAAAAAAATGTTCAAAAAAGAAATCAGCTATGAGAAATACATTGACACTACCAGTAAAGGATGAAATCTATTACAGGAAGAAAGATGGTTGTGGTTTTTCTAGAGACAAATATTACTTCGCACAAAGAATATATTAGCTGTCCTGGACTTTTTAAATCCAGATATTCAAAAAGTTGATGAAAATATTAATAGCTCTTTTTTGAAAAGTACAGGAAATTGCAAAATAAGTCTATGTGACCTATAGCTTGCATTAAAAACAACTTTGTATAAACTTTTATATACTCTAAGGAATCCCTGAGAGATTCATGCTCTCTCAGCCTTTCCTTGTGCATCAAAATCTTGGTGACCCTTTGCTAAGCTTGCTCCAGTGTGTCCATGTCTCTTTTGCACTGAGGAGCCCAGCTCTGGACAGAGCACATCACATGAGGGGAAGGATCACTTCCCTTGACCTAATGCTGCCTAGAAAGCTGTTGGCTACCTCAGAGTACATTGGCTTTAGCTACCTCAAGGGCGCACTGCTGGCTCATGATCAGCTTCTTGTCCACCAACATCCTTATACCCTTCTCCACAACGCTGCTTTCCAGAAGACCAGCCCTTTGCATGGGGTTTTCATGTTTAGGTGCAAGACATAGATGATGGGGACAGTTCAAAAAAAAAAAAAAAAAAACAGTTTACAGAACTAAATATCACCCACTCTGTAAAGAAGATACAGATAAGTTCCTTCTTCCTATTTTTTCTCTTCATTTTGACAAATCAGAAAATTCAAGAAAAGTTTAAGTGGCATGAGGAAAATCCTGTGTGCAGGAAAGGATATTTGGAAAAGCAACAGTGTAGGGAATAACGGTGTAATGTAAGAGGATGTTGACACAGACAGGGATTTAGAGGAAAAAGCTTACCATAATTTTTGGACCAAAAAGATACAACCATTAATGTCTGGAAATTGAAATGTAAGGTTAAACTTTCAGGATATTTGGTTCCCGGAGTAGCAAAATTCCCATGGTCATAGAGGCTGTTCAGCAACACATATGGACAGCTTTCACTGAGAATAGGGCTGGACAACTTGTTTGGGTCACTCCATATTTTCCCAATGTTTTTCAAAAAGTAAGGTCTTTACTTGTTCAGACATCAAGTAGGCCGAAAGTGAGCCATTTTCAGCAGCTACATCATCAGATAAAACAATCATGTTGATCACAAAGGCAAAATAAGATATTTGAAACCTTTCCTATTAGATTAAAAAAGGGAAGTACATATGCCTCTCTGTTCTTCTTATGCACGTCCAGTAAGAACTACATATTACCTAACACATATGACTTACAATAGGATGGTCAAAGATTTTGTATAATCTCAGTGCTACCAAAATGCAATCAAACACCATCTCCCCTGAATTACTGTAGAGATTTTTTCTCCTGTAACATGTAATTAATATAAAGGCAGCCCAATTTATGGGTCTATATCCTGATTTAAGTGGAAATAAAACTAAATTAAATCAAAAGCATAAAAGCAAGCTTTTCACTGCAGAATTATTTTAAGGACAAATGCAATGAGAAGAACCAAGGTAGCTAATAGTCCAAACATGTGTCAAAAATCTATGATGCTTCTTTTCATGAGAAAACATGATACTTAGTTTTTTAGAGAGGAGCAGGAAGAGAAGGAGGGGAAGAAGCAGTTCAAAATACATGTACAGTATTCCAGGACTTGTATCTGAAGAGATTTGAGATAAATTACTTAATCTTAAAGGCTGACTGTAATTTTATAGTACATGATATAGTAAATGTAGTATAGTGTACAATTTCTTGTACAATTTTTATTAAGCACCTAAAGCAGATCTCACACTCTAACTTACACAGCCATACAAAAAAAAAAATCCTATTTTGATCAAATTGAGAAAATACAAAGCAGTAACAGAATAAAATTTGTGCCCAATACTTTTAGCACTGAATAAGTTTATCACAAAATAATATAAGCAGATCATGATAAATTGCCAGATCAGTCTCATCACAAGGACTTATGCCAGTGTCAATCTCTTCATAATCTTTTTACGTTTAATCAATAGGCACACCCTGAGAAGGACAACTCCTAATTTATTTGCCTCTGTAAGTCTGAGTTCTTTCTGATCTGTACCAGCCCAACATTTTGATGATAACTAGGAAAAAATACACTCTCTGGGATTTGTCTCTGTGACAAATTGGCCTTGCAGTATACTATAAAGTAGGATATTTAAACAGTTCACTATGTTATGTCACTAAGATTACTGGGTATTTGGTGTGATAGGAACACGTTTTACTTGTGTTGACAATGATCAAACATTGCAGGAACAATCTTAATGAAGTTTGGATGCAAATGATACACAAGTAAGCATGAGATTTCTGAAAAGGGGTGGAATGTGTGACTGGAGGTTATAGGTCATGTACACAGGACTGCATTTGTTAGCTTGTAAAATTGCCTTTTAAATTAATTTCTATAACTATTTTTAGGACTGCTTGTTAGTTACTTGTGTGATTGCCAGCAATAGACCAGACAGATACAAGCAAAGAAAAATCAATTATTTCCAACTAACTCTACATCAAAAGCTTATGGCTGAAGCATCAAAATGTGTAAAATTTGTATTTATTTATGTTGTGTTGTAATAAGGTGAAACCTATCTAAAAGCTCTGCTCAGATAAAATGAGGTCTGGACTGTATCTGCTCCAGCTCTAACTGATTAGAAAATTCTGATAAAACTAAGAAGCATAGATAATTGTCATTGCAGAGGTCTACCTGAAAGCAGTGCTATGAAATCTGAATTATATCTGCTCTGTTTTAATGGTTTAGGTATGCCCTGAAGAAGAAGAAGAAGAAAAAAAAGAGCACAAATGTATTGTTCGCAAATTTAAAAATTTGCAACACACTTGGAATGTCATGGTAGGAGGAGATATGGACCCAGGTAATTGCACCTAATTGGTACCTATTTAGATATGAGGAAAGTCAGAGAGATTAGTCTTGGGCTACATAACTAAGAGGCCATAAATGGCTTATGCAGACTGACTAAGTTAGAAAGCAATAAATAGTGAATACAATAACCCTGGTAAGGGTTCACCAAGACATTCAGCACTTTACACAAGACTGGGACCACAAGGGAATGGTGACACATAGCCGATGAGGCCACCAGCCTGTATTAGGATACCTTGACTGCTGGGAGTGGGTGTCCTGTTCCCCAGTTTAATTTTACATCACTGACAGGTGAGGTTCTTGTGGTTATCCACCCTAGATTCATCCATGACATGTTTTTATTTGATCTCCAGACCACTACTTTCAACTTTGCTCAGATTTCCCTCTAAGAAGGAAGACATTCAAAGGGTCAACACATCAAAAACTGCTGCTGAGAGCTCTTAAGTTGATGGCCTTGGCTAGGGAATCACATTAAAGACCTGCTATTCGTATAGTAGGAATAATATTCCTATAAGAAGCACAGCTCTTTTTGTGCTTCTTATCAGCTGTTTGGAGGCTCAGTAAGCAGCCTTCCTTTGGTCAATTTGACATGAGAAGAAAGCTTGCTACAAGTGAGAGGTTAAAACTTCAATACATGTAACATAAATCATGCATTTAACATGTCTAAAATATGGCATGCAATTTCTATTGCCCTATAAATGTACCAACAACTCTCTTTTTCTTCAGCAATAATGGCATCTTGTGGACAGTAAGTTAACTCCTATCTGTGGATATTCTGAGAGTTCCAGACTATATTCAGCATTTATTCATGAGGCTTCAGAAACACAGGCAACCATAATTCAAGCCTGAGACTTGTCATTCAGGATTACAATTTGTCTGCTTTCATTTCATTCACACACTGTTCTAAAACAGCCTGAAAATAATATGATTTTAGAGACAGTCTCACAGTTTTATCTAACAGACAATTAAAGCACGTTTTAATCATAAATCATTCAGATATCCAGGTACTTATGACAAGGCAGATCAGATTAGTTCAAATGTGCTCACTTCAGGATTTTGGAAGGATATTTTGTGGAAGGATAAAAAACATAGTGTTCAACATTGCATCTGAGTGGGAGTCAGAGGAAGTAAAATAAGATACAATAGTATAAACAGAGGGAAACAGCAGCCCAAATATTTGTTCTCTCCGTTTGCACAGAAGCTAAAGAGAGACCAGAGCTTCATATTTAAAAGAAATACTTTGATAGTTTGACAGTATTTGCACTTGTCAATTCCCACTCTTCTCCTTGCTCACTCTCTCCACAGTAGCCTCTATTTGTTGCTGCCATATATGACATATGCATATATATATATACGCTTCTTTCTTTAATAAAGAAAAGCCATTTCTCTTACCACTCTTCAGAGCCATATTAATATTCCTCTCATTAACTTCACGAAGTTTCAACATTCCTGAGGTCCTAGCACTACTGATCTCCTGTGAATAAAACCATAAGAAAGAGAAGTACATATTCTTTCAATACAAGATCAAGTGTGGCAGCTAATTGATACTGGATCCTGCAAGCTTTGGAAATATGAACAAGGTCAGTATTTCCACCTAAGTGCAGAGTCCTGTGCCAACAGTTGTCCCTAGTAACAAAAGTCTAACTTCAGTCTCCTCTGTACCGATGTTTATAGATACTGGCAAAAGTTAAAGATGGCAATTTTCCCAAACAAAATATCTAAGGCTACACAGTGACCAATAAGGAGCGTGTGAGACTGGAATAAGAAGTCACTTGATCCAATACGCTGGATGAAGGGGAATTGAATGTGGAAATGGAGTATTACCTGATACTTATTACATCTCAAATCCATGATTTTTCATGATGACAACAGGAGGCCTGAAAACATAGGTTCTGTTATCCTGGCTGCCACGTCACCATCCCCAGTAATGAGTAATACTGTGCTAAAAAAAAAAAAAGAATTACTCGACACTGCCACAGTCAGAAGCTGAAACTAAATTTGCACAACATTGCAGAGAGCAGTTAGAGCGTTTCAAACACCAAGATGGGGTCTACAAAAATAGCAAGCAAAATAAAAGCCAGATGAAGACATCACACTTCCACGTATCAGGAAAATAACTAAAAACAATGATATATATATATTTTAAAATATTTTAAAATGTGATAGTGCTACTGGTTTGCCAAATCTTGATACTGCTACAGAGGATCTATTGTTTGCCAGAGTTAAGGTAGCTAGTAAGAACAGACAGCAGAAATGGTAAAATTCCATATAATACTGTTCATTTGTTTCAGCATGTAACTCTTTTGTCTTAAAAGATGTAGGATCTATTTCTAATGTTAAGAATTACAGAAGTATCTTTAGCCTGTGCCAATATTTTTACAAGTTAAA
>JAUBNY010000131.1:365013-376168 GCA_032275445.1 Crypturellus soui | reverse complement strand
TAGAAAAACATTTTTTAAAAAAAAAAGAACTCGCGAAATCCTCAGGAACACGAAAAAGTATGTTGTGAGATAAAGCAGAGAGTGTAAGAGCCCAAGATAACAAAGTGGTCCAAAGTTATACAGGAGTTCACATAAAGTCATCTAGAAGAATATGTGGAAAACTGAGAGAAAGAGGTTCCATGGAAAAAATGAGTTTACATTTTTAGTTTCTCCCGCCCGCCCACATGCTTTTGTGCATAATTTTAGTTTTTCGCAACCCAGTATGTTTCTTTAAAGAGTTTATTTAAATTGCTATTGAAGCAAAATGGAGATTAATTACATTTGTTAAGGAAGGAGAAAAAGTACATGTGCAGTGTTTTGTGGTGGCCAAGCAGTTCCCTATCACTGTATCTCCTTAAACTACTTCAGGAATCGATATGCTGTCACATCATCTACCTTAATACTAGCAACAGCTGAAAGGTGTTGTATGCTTATATCCAGGTGTTTAGAGCAGCCTTGTATTGCAGCAAGTCAAGAGCAGAGGATTCATTTTCTGGGTCAGCACAACAGCCTGAGTGTCACCATGACTGGACTTGTTTCTGTTTGCCCGGTGAGTTAGAGATCAACCAACTCTGGGTGCCTCTGGCAAGGGAAGCAAAATGTACTAAAGAGTAGGTGGCCTGGGAAAAGAGAACATCCCTCAGCTGAAGTAAGGAACTTGACTGTTCAAACAAATCTTAAAACAGAGGATTCCAGAAGAGGGTCGGGAATCGTTATTTTATGTGTGGCATAAGCAAATAGCACCTTAGCTTATTTTCAGGTATGTTTTGTGTCATGTTTTGTTGATCAGGAAGAGGTTAAAAAAAAAGGTAGGCCCTAAAGACTTGAGATCTTCCTGGTAAGGAACTATGAAATAGTGTTGGACACAAGGAAAACAGTGGAAGTGGGTGAGCAATGATATGTTGATTTTCAGTTATGTTTTCTGTTTTGAATAGAAAGAAAGCTGGGAAGTCAGCTTGTTTTCATGGATATCTGTGTTTATATGAATATGCAATAATAATAAAGACAGATTTATTCTTCTGTGACGTACATGGTTCTGTAGATATGGGAATCCATCCTGCGGATCTTGAATGAAAAGCTTGCTGAATGAAAATGAGAGAATTTGCAAAACTTGCATTGTATAGTAATGTTTTACTAGAGTATAATTTAGAAAAATATAATAACGTTCTAGCAATAAGACTAATTTATACCCCAGAGCCAATTTTTATAATTTCAAAAGTAAAATGAAACCAAATGATCTCTGAAACTTTTTGCTCTATTTGGGGAAAATATTCAGAAAATTGCAATTGGTAGCAAAGGACAATATTCCTTCTGCTTTCAGCCTTGTGATTAGTCACTCGTAAAGTATTTATTGTCGCATTAATTCTCTGAATTGGGTTTGTGATTGGATGGCTTAGAGTCTAGTAATTCCCAGTATAGTCAGTTTGCTTTCTAATCAAACGCAGCAATATCTTTGAACAGTCGTATAAAATAAAATATTGGGAAAGAAGGGATTTTGTAACAATGAGGTAATGAAAAATAAAATAGAAAAATGTGGGCTTGTTGAAGCAAAACAGAATTATACCATTTAAACGTAACTTAACAGCTTTTTGCTATATGGTGCTGTACATTAGAGAAGCAGATTTGAGGTGCATGCAGATTGGTGGCTACCATCTGTAGTATAAGATGCGTGTTAGCAAATATTGTTGGCTACATCTTCATTCTTTCACATATTTATTACCACCAAAGACAAAATGAATTGGTCATTGTATGTTCTTTACAGCTTAGCACACTAAACTAAAATTATTTTCTCCTTCTTTTATGTGAGTAAAATTAGATTACCACATCTGCAAACTACCTGAGACAGGCTGAGGAGAGAAATACTGAAGAGGGATGAAATATTATAGATTTTGTCCTTTTGCTGTATTACGTTATGTGGTTAAATAGTCCAGCTTTGGAGGAGCTCTAGTCTGATTTTTTTTTTAAAACACATCAAGTTTAAAGCAAAATGCAAATGTGACCTTAAAAAAAAAAAACTGTCATCCAAGGTCCCTGTTCCGTTCCGGGGCGGCTGCTTCAAGAGTATGGAGGAGCCGGTGCTTAACCATAGAAAAATGTGAAAAATATACAAAGAGATTTAAAAGCTTCTAAGAAGAGGAAGTTGGGTCTTAAGATTCTAGCATGAATAGCTGTGAATTCTGTACGAGATACAGACATCGTAATAGCTCTTGCATCACAGCGTTAACTAAGTGGGATCCTGTTATGTTAGATGAGGGGGATTTCTGTGTGCGCATGAGAATGAGAAATTAATACGTGCGCTTTTCTCATGGAAACATTCATGGCTAAGCAAAGACACTGAGGAATTTCAGGCTGCTATAGTGTTTTATTTAACCCCAGAGGGATACAGTAATGCATGGAATACGTGTTGACATGTTCTACGATGTCCTTTCCCTGGGGGTTGTGAGAAAGAAACCAACTTCCCTGAAACTGAGCGCCAAAACTGGAGGTGGGGAAGCCGCGTGGGATTGCTGGGGGCGGCGGTTGTTTATTTTAGTTGGATGCTCTTGCTCCGCGCTGCAAGCGGGCAGGGAATGCGGCCTAGGGAAGCCAGGGGCAGATAAAGAGCTCATTGATCCCTGATAGCGGGGCCTGGGGCACTGCGGAGTCACCTGGGCGCCGGCGCCGCTGTCCTGTGTCCCAGCCAGTGCTGTGTTTCCTCGGGGCTTTCTCTGCGGCCCGCCTGTGTGAAACCCTCCTGCAGAAAGGTGGGGAAAATTTGGCAGCTTCTAGTAGCTGGATCTTTCTTTTCCCCCCCTTTTTTTTTTTGAATGACGGTCAGAAAAGTTATTTTGATCCACAGATAAATTCAACTCAGCAATGAAGAATGGTTTCTACAAATAGAAATGCCAGGGACAATATTCTGTGCCGTGGTATTGACTGTGGACCATGTGCAGTGGGAAAGGCTGTGTTGGAAGCCACTGTAAACTGCAGGTTTCGGCTGGTTATACAGATTTTGTGCTTGTGTGTGTGTGTGTTAAAAGAAACATTAAGATGTATTTTATATTGCTTTCTAAGTATAGTTGATGTGATCCTGCCTTTGTGTTTTAAGAATGACACTATTTTATTAAGATCCCTAAGAACTCCCTAAACATACAATCGAAGGACAGAACTGCACTTTTGAGATATGTATCCCTATGCCTTGTGTCACTCTTGGGGATAATTTATAAGCCCTCTACATGTCCTCTCATTTGGGCTGACCCACTATAGCTTCACTTATGCAAGTGGAAGATTTTCGGTAAGATGCAGTTACCTGGTTAAGACAGTTGATTCCTTCTCCCAACCATTAAAAAAAAGAAAAAAAAAAAAAAAGAGCAAGACAGTAATGAGTGATGAAAAGTGGAAGGAGGAGAAGACTGTGAAGAAAATACACTTTAGTGATGTCTGAGTTAAGACCAACAACTGCGAAACCAGGATTTTAAATGAGCAAGCCCTTAAGACAGGAAAACATTTGAAATATAATGATGATGTACACAATCTTGTACGATCAGTGCTTTTATCTACCTAATCGTTCCTGTTTCCTAAGTATAGCCATATTGCCAGCTGCTGTGTTTCCAGGCTGTGATGTGGAAAAAAGATGTCCCACTGCGGCTTCCTCTACTTGCAATCAAATTGACTGCAGCAAACACAGAAGCTGCTGAAGTTCAGCGCTTCTCAGTGGGGCATTCTTGTTCTTCCGGCTTATTTCTGTCTGCCAATATAGCTGCCTCCTCAAAGTGTTTTTTTTTGTATAAAATAACAAACCCAAGGTAATTCCTAGTTCATCTTCACAGTAAGGAAGCATATAATACATCATACAGCATCCAGGGAGATGTGTTCCTTGTGAGTTTATTCCTGGATAAATAATGATTACAAAGATTTGTATTTGCAGTACTGAAAGCCTTGTCCTTACCTTCTCACCTGTTTTTTTTGTCTTTTATTTGTATGATTTTCTTTAAACTTTTCTGTCTTCTTTAAACATGTCTGCTTCTGTCTTTTGGTGTTGTGATTTCAGGGCATGCCCAAATGAGATAACTCATAAAATACAGGCCCACAGTGCTTGGTTAGTCATACCTGGTAGAACAAACAAGCAGTGCAAAGGTTTGAAACACCACGTGTGACCACACTTAGTCTCCTTTGGCCCCCAGCTGCCCCCAAATTCAGATGACTGATGAATTGTCTCTAATATTCTGTAAGATCAGCCACCACCCCCTCTACTTGTGCTATTTTGGAAGCCAAATTTAGCATGGTTTCAGGTCACCAGATACGCTGCACCCAGCTAACCTCCTTGCTAGACTCCAGCTGGAGTTTTTCTTTATTAACCCAGTGAACAACACCAGTTTTATGATGGTGATTGACGTTGGTCAGGAAGATCTCCCCTTGCTAAAGAAGTCATCCTTCTAGGTAAAGCTGGTGGGGAGACTTTGGCTCTGGTGTATTTTCTGCACGTAGCTCCTTGTATGCCATTTCTGGGATAGGGAGGTCAGTCCCTTGCATGTTTACCAAGCATTTGGTTTTAGAGTTTGTTTGCAACCTATTTAGACGGCTTGGGCTTCGTTCTTCCAATGGGCAGACTGGCAAAAATAAACAGCCTTCCTGCCACAGGGGGAAAAAATGCTTGTACTTACTAACATTTAAAAACCTCAGTTTTCCTTTTCTGTGGAACTTGATCCCTCCTGTGAAGGGCCGTGTCAAAGCAAACATGCTCCATTTTGCAGGTAATAGGTCTTTCAGGGAATAACATCCTTCACTTCATTACTCTGTTGCAAGATATGGCGCTCTTCTCCTTGAGGCTCCATCTAAGAGTTTGTTCATGATTTGCTTAACA
Organism: Crypturellus soui; assembly: GCA_032275445.1. Lineage (NCBI taxonomy): Eukaryota > Metazoa > Chordata > Aves > Tinamiformes > Tinamidae > Crypturellus > Crypturellus soui. The sequence goes on along the minus strand of JAUBNY010000131.1, from coordinate 371,286 downwards.
GTTCAGGACAGGAATGGGAGAGAACAACTCCAGTTACCCCAAGGACTGCATCTTCTTGTTTCTTTCTGATCCCATATGCAGCAAGTCTTGTCTGAAGGCTCAAATAATTCTATGTATTGCAATTCACTTTCAGTTCTCCTTTTTGGCAGTTTGAAATGAACTGAATCTTAAATGATGATTTTGCTATTCCTTTTTCTGCATTCTCATACTGATACTTGTTATTATATATATAATGCTGGCATTGAATATGGGTATTGCTATAAGTGCAAGTGGCCTTTTGTGGCTGCTGGACATGTAGTAATATTTTTCTCTCGATAAGTTTGAAGATGATAAGAACAGTTTGCTTTTGTCAAACTGCAGAAAAAAATCCTCCTAGTCAATTAACTTGATTCTTCCTTTGTTAAAATTGGCAGCTCCATATCAGTTATCTCCCTCCACTAAGTGTTCTCTTGACTGTCTGCCTGACTAACCTGAACTGACTCCTGCTTTGGAGTTGGGGGAAACAGGAAATGTTGGGTCCTGATGAATACTGTAAGAAAAACAAAACAGTATTAACAAAAGATAAAACAGCTTATTAGAAATAACCTGATCTGGCAACGGAAAATTTTCACGATATATTTTTAATTTTCCCCAAGTAGCCAGAAAGGATGGGCTTTTTGAGTGCCTGCAGGACGTGCACACAACATGAATGTTACCACCAGGATGCTGAGCATCCTTCCTTCCCCGAGGAATAAACCTGTCCTGTCAGTCAATAACGCTGATAAGCTTTTTACAGAAACTTAGAAGATCAATTGCCTCTGCTCCAATGAGAGTTTCTCTCCTCGACTGAAGAAAGTAAGGGGCCCGTATGGACTCCACAGAAAGGGAGTATCAAGCCATATATATTAGAATTTGAGTAAGAGTGGCTCTTGTAATAATGAAGAGTTTGCAGATCATAAAAAGATTATTTACTTGGGGGCGTGATTTACTACCTTGCAAGGAAGGAGCAAAAAGTATGGAGGGCTATCGGGGATGTCAGGACACTAAGATACAGAATGATATGTCATGTTTTGTAAAGCTGGGGAAGATCTCTTTCTTTCTGCTCTCTTTGTTCCTTGTCAGGCCAAGGTAAGATGACAGCATTATTATTAGCCCCTTCTTGACTGAAGAGGCAGTGGCTCTTAAATCTGATTTAATTCCGTGTTGATGAATTAGGTAGATGCCTTTACCTCTCAAATGGGATCTGCTTCTTGCACAGCCAGGCCTCTCTCTGGGACTGGATATTTTGTGCCTGAGTAAAGTAATGACACTCCTAAGGAAGAAGTTCACAAGAAGAACTAATTCCATGGCTTGGTTCAAATATGGTAGTTTGACTGCAGTGTTGAGCCTTGGCTTCTTGCAAAATAAATCCACTAGGTCTGAGCAGCTGCAGAGTAGGTTGCACTGCTTTAATCTTAATATGTAAGCTAGTATTTCCACACTGTTAGGATAGGTCTTACAGTGTCAGTAATCTTTAAATGAGATCATTTTGTAAAATTTTGTAGAATAATGAGCTCTCTCCTTTTAATAACGTTCTTTCCATTTCCAAGTTAGGATAAAGAAATATGCCTCCTTCAAGCCGAAAATGTACACACTAGCAAAGAGGTGTGTTAACCTAGCGAAGTGGATATCAGCATCAGGGTATGACTAATCCAGGATATAAAATGGCAACTCCACCTTGTATTTTTTTTTTTTTTTTATCATTCGTTTTCCTGTTCCTTGACATTTGTTCCAGTGAGTCTTGCACATGAGGAAGGGTGATAGGGGAGAGCCCGTGCTCCCTGGTTTCCTCTGGTGCTCACAGGGATGCTGGTCAATGTGGACAGTTGCTGCATTGTCCTCCGGTCAAGGGAAATAGTAAATCTGAACTCCTGGTAGTGATAGATAATTTCAGTCGTGCTTATATTACAGTATGTTTTTCACTGAAAAACCCCAAAGTCATGTAATTCCTTTAGGGACAAATTTGTGTGCAACAATTTATAAAAGGGTTTAGGTCTGTCTGTATTAGCTTTCTGGAACAGCCAACAATAAAACTGTTTCTGCCACTTAAACTCAAAGCATCATGCTGCAAATACATGTTAAAGTCTAGGTCTTTTGAACAGCTATAGAACAGTTCATTACTTATATATCAAAAATATTGTATTGACATAAAACAGCACTTTACTTCTTTGAAAAAGTTTTTTTTATATATATTTTACAGACTGCAGGAGGCACTTTCAGAGTTTTATTTCTGATTGGTTAATACATTTATTAATGTAATTTTCATGTGTTTTGGAGTAGAAAATGTTCAGTTAAAATGCATAATTCACAGGCTTGTGGATTGTTCCATGTTTCCCAATGGAAAGTATAGTATATTTTGATAACGATACCTAGGAGGTTAGGAATGTACCCTCATGGACTTATAGTTATCAGACAGTTCACCTGGTAGTTTGGATCTGTTGGATAATTAGCTCCATTGCAGGTGTCAGTATGCTATGAAGGACAGTGTCTGTCATGGATAAAACTGGTATTTATCCAGTTTATACAGGAAATTATTTGACTGCAGACTGTGACAAATGTCACAGATTTGACTGTGAGAAAGCTTTATCATAGTGATTTGTGCCCATCCAAAGAAAATACCTAAATTATTTCTGTGTTTATGCTGCTACACTGTATTTATGAATTTTGTTTGTTGTGTGTGTGCAATTATATTCAAGTCATTTTCTGTGAAGTTTGCCATAATTTGGGGTCCTTGAATCAGAAGATTGTGAACAGAACACACAGAGCCTTGTTCCAAGGGAAATATGAAGCAATTATGAATTCCTCTCTTTTTGCTTTCTTGAATTTTAGATTTATCCATGGCAGTGCAAAAATTCTCACAGTCCCTACAAGATTTCCAGTTTGAGTGCATTGGAGATGCCGAAACTGATGATGAAATTAACATTGGTGAGTACCTGCTCTGTGCTTTTTGCAGAGTGATGTTTTATGTTGTTTCTTACATATTTGTTAAATCTATTTTAATGGGACAGTTAATGGTTTCAACTTTAATAGAACATATAACAAACGCTAAAAACTTTCAATAGGGAGAGACCACTCCAGACTTTAAAAATACATCATGGAATATGGTGTCCTTCATGGTAGTTCAAAATATGGTTGAGTCAACTGCAAGGGCTCTAAATTCTGCTACTATTTTTGAGTTCCTGCCAGTTTTCTTTGGGATGCAAGTTTCCTGTGAAATAACCTGCAAAAGAAAGGAAAAGAAAAAAGTGAGATACAGGAAGTATTTAAGAGTCTAAAAGTAGGAATGTTTTCTTCTAGGAATGCACAGTTAGTGCATTCTTAAGTGTATAGTTGTTTGATTTGGAGCCAGTAAATTTATTAGCTTTTTTTGTGCATACTGAGAACTTCTGTATTTGCAAAACTGAACATGTCTTGAACAGCATGTCTTTAACGTTGTTCTCATCTAATATCCTCACAATATTCCATGCCCAGCACATGTAATGCTGGAAGCATATCCCGAGTATACCTTGTTCTGGTCTCTGGATATTTGTGCCTGACAGAATTCAGGAAGTCTGCTCAGTCTGTACTCCAAAGCATTGCTGCAAGAGGAGGCAGTTGCAGAGTTACTTTCAGGCAGTAGCACAGCAATGCAAGCATTTTCAGCTCCATCTCCTGAGACACCTGGATTCTCACCTGTCCTCAGATGGAGGCTATCCAATACCACATAGCTCCCATGTCTCTTCCAAAATATCTGGGAAGAGGAAAGGTGTTTGTTAAATGGTAATTGCTTCTGAAAATAACTAATTTGGCAGTGCAGAGGACATGAAATTCATAGGATGTGATTCTCCTAAAATTTTTTTAATAGTCTTCATAATGCAGAGAGGAAACAGGGATTTGGGCTTTTCCAAGTTTCTGTTTGTGTAAACCATTTTAAGTATTCTCTCCCTTCAGTATTTCCCTTCTTGTGGTTGAATTACCTAATCACTGAGCAAGAGATATAAACTGCTTTCTTCCACAGCCAAGGTGGAGATTACCTAATCCTCATTTTATTAAAATATGATAGCTAGGAATGTCCTTGGGTATGGCTGGAAATGTTCTGGGTCACTGTCTTCCATTAAGTTTGTTTGCGGGGAAAGGGAGGCCAGTAGGAGAAGAACCAAGTGTTTTTCCTCCCTCCAAACTGCCAGTGATGAGCATAAATACATGAGAGATGATGTTTCAGATATATCCCCACAATGAAAGCTTTGCTGGATCTCAGCCTGCCATATTTCACCACCATGATAAAGGAGGTCATTTGCCTCCTGTTGTATGTTAGCCTGCATTTGTAGTTTGAAGATATAGCTTACTTGTCTGAAGCCAGATGCTGAAAAGCTAGAGACTGTCATACTGTGTTCTAACACTTGATTCCATTTTAACTTTTATCCCTACATCCATAAAACCTTCCTCATTTTGCAGGTATGCTTTTTTCTTCCTAGCTGTTTTTTTTAAATGGTCACCCAACTTATTAACTGTGACATTCAATCTGTTCTGCAAAGCATGACTTATTTTTTCAAACTGTAGCTCCTTCACCAAGCCAAAAATGCATGCATTACAGCTATTGCAGAATGTGTGTGCTCAACGTCATGGCAGCACTTGCTTACATATTAATAAATATTAGGTAAAATCCTGGTGGACATAGTGGCATTAATTTAATAGTTTTCTGAAGTAAATACAGGCTTGTAAAGGTCATGTTAATTGAAGTGGAACTTCTTTGTGTGTATTAACAAATCAGTAGAACTAAGAGCCAAATGATACCTGGCAGAACTTTAAAAATTCCTGTGGGAAATTTCTCCTAATGAGCAGCAAAGGACTGGAAAGTAATAGTGAGTTTTTAGGATGAGAAAATACTGATTTTTTGTTCCTCAGAGTTTTTTTTTTGAAATAAGCCAAATATTTAATCATCCGATGAAGTTTTTCTGCCTTTAAGAAATCAGTAATAGAAAAATTACTGAGATCATAAAATAGGAAAATGCTTTAAAAATTCTTGGAGAGTATGCCAATCATAAGTCTGCTGATATTTAGACGTTGTGTATTTTTACTAATTGGCAGATGAATTGATTAATATTTAGAAACTGATGCCACTGAAATTAAGCAGAGGGAACAGTTGAAAGCCTTGCAGTCTAGAGTTTCTGTACAATTCCTGAACTGTCAGCAGCTTTTAAGTTGTTTTTTTAATATTCATTTACTCAGTTTATCGTTAAGATTACAGTTTGAAAATTGTAACAACTGCAGTAGATAAGTTACCTATACTTGTATACATATTGGTATACATACTGGTTTCTCAAATAGCAAAACATGATAATGCAATTATATATTTGAAAGCTGCTGTAGAAATATGAGTGATACACTCTCTGAGAAGTGAGTTTTTGTATGTGGATTTTATTCCTCTATACATTTTTAAGCTTCTAAAATGCAGAAATGCATTCATGTCCAGGGTCATAAAGTACTATATTATAATCTAGTGTATGCAGCACTTTTTTTGCTATTATCTGTGATTTATTGCTAAGTAATTACATATCACAAGTAAGTCATATGTGTATGTATTTTTTGGCATTCTGCATAATATCTCTTGTCTGGTACTGTCCGGTAGATTTATCTTTTGCATATTTTTTGCATTTAAACTAAATCTACAATATATCAAAATTGCATGTTCTTCTTGAATTTGGTTAATAAGTATTTTTTAAAGACAAAACGATCTTGAATTTAAAATAAGCTAATTAAGGACCAGGACTTTCATTTTACTTGGAACTTAAATGTAGAAAAGACAAGGCATTTTATTGTTTAGACATTAAATAGGTATTTAAAAATATTTTGGAAAAAAACAGAGTTCATGAAGCTTGACAGATGATTTTTTTCACTTGAAGCTTGTAGCGTCTAAAGAAATCATTGCCTGGTGGATTGTCATGTGTATCAAAGCAGCTTGAAAGAGGAAAAGGTAAACTGACAGGAATCAAATCCAAGTCTAACAAAACTGTAACAATACTATGTACTCTTATAGGATAAGCCTCAACTTTTGGTCTCCCTAAAGCAGTGAGATAGAATTTGTCCATATCTTTACATCCACAACAAACTAGATGTTTGGTCATCATCAAAGACAGCCTTGTATGAATTGCAGAACCACAGAATGGGTGAAGTTGGAAGGGACCTCTAGAGATCATCCAGTCCAACCCCCTGCTCCAGCAGGGACACCCAGAGCACGGGACACAGGGTGGCATCCAGGCGGGTTTGGAAGATCTC
>JAUBNY010000131.1:327793-337902 GCA_032275445.1 Crypturellus soui | reverse complement strand
CCTGCGTGTGCAGGGGGGTTGGACTAGATGACCTCTAGAGGTCCCTTCCAACCTTAATGATTCTATGATTCTATGATTCTATGATTTACAATGTTGTGGTAGCTGATGTCATCTATTAATAATTAAGAGCTTTCTTTGCTGCTCTTGATTGACTAATCAGCAGTGACTGCAAACGAGAATAAGAAATTATTATTGAAAACAGTAAAGTTCATTGTTAAGTTTAAGAAGATTTCTGATTTACTTTTGTAGTATTGTTCAGTTAGGAGACAAAATGTTACTGCTTGCCATTCCAAGCTTTGAAAAGTATCATTAAGACACATAGAAATGACATCCTACCATCAGTAAAAGTGCAAAATCAGGAGTTAGTTGGAAAGCTGTTTGCTCCTTCTCATTTTATAAATCAATCTGTGTCTTGATTTCACATACTCTTCTTGTTTCACTCCTGCTTTAGTGTATGAGATCACATTTTACAGAACAGTAGCTTCCCCCAGTGTTTGGAGGGGTGTTCTCTGAATAGTGTGGCTTGAAGGAGCTTTATTTTTAATGATATTTTAGTTCATCTTCCTAGAAAATCAGATATTTGCTATTTAAGCACGATGACACTTTGGCTTTTAGCGCTGTAGTTAACAGAGTTTCTTCTCAGATGATTGTTGCTACAGAAAAGAGAATGATGCTCTTGATGTAGAATGTACTTCTAAACGGGTATTTTAAAGGAAGTCAAGTTTTGCTAGATGACCTCTGATGAGCCGAACTTCTAGCAATGGGATTTTATGCATTTATTTTGTGACCAGAGAGGAAGGAACAGCTTTGATAGTAAGTAGCAGGGGATACGAGGTGGACCCATTAGTTGTCTGTAATAATACCAGAACACCTGTCAGTCTATCACTTTCTGACTTTTTTATTGGATTCTGGATTGGTTTCCTTCTCTCCTAGTAGTTTGAGGAAAGATACTTCATTCCTATGAATAATTTAGCTTAGAATTAACCTTCAGTTAGCCTGATTTCTGGAGTAGTTTGAAGACTTTCATAAGAAAGCTAGTATGCTTGTAGTACATTCTACTGATTCTTTATATCAATTGAAGAAATTGCTTTATGACCCATAGTTATATACAGATAAAGATGTTTTATTTCAACTGTTCTCACTGGGATGCTGGCTTAATGTTTGTGGAACATGTAGATTTTTTTTAAGTGCCTCTATAAGGTCAAATTGTTTTTATTTTGACAGTCTTGTTTAGAGGCAACTCTCTGAGCAGGAACTTTTACTTTCAACTAGGGCAATAATCTGATTAACAGAGTTCGGTTTGTTTTTTCAGCAGCAAGGCGAGTTTATGTGCCCAGTTCAGAAAACTGATCTGACTAAAAAAACAAAGCAAACAAAACGTTTTACTGGCTGCTTTTCAACCTCTTTGGTTTCCCAGATTGGCTCCCTATCTTCTTCCAAAAGCTGTTTCACCATCGCAACGGGGGAGAAGGAAGAAGTCAGAGCATGAGTAAGCAGTGCAAGAGCAGCCGCGTCATCTCGAGTGAGCGTGCGAGTCCTGCTTCGCTAGCCCTCAGCTGCAGTGCTACTTGGTACACTGCCCCCACCACCTGTTGTGGTCAAAGAAAGAGACTTTTTTTTTCTCCGATAGAAGGAAGTTATAGCAATACTCTGGGAACCCGTGCCATTGAATCCTATGGAAGGTTTCAAATAAAAGTTGCCTTGAAATACTGAGAGCTACCTCATGGGATGCCTGTGCTTCAGCCTTGAAAGACTGGGCTGAACTTCCCTCTCTCCTCAGCTGGCTCTCACCCTAGGTTGGAATCGTGGTTAAGAGCCACGTGAGAGGTTTCCAAATTGATTGCTCTTGCTAGACATGTTGCCAGGAGAGCAGAAAAAAAAAAAAAAGACTAAGAAACTTATATTTGCTACTATTCTTAGACCTTTACTGTGTCTTGCCACAAGAAGTGTTACTCCATTTCCTCTATCTCTTTCTTAATGGTGTGTGCTGTTCTCAGCACAATTATTTTTAACTTGCATCACTGACATGCGACAGAACCTTCCAAATTGTCGTTTTTTAGCATTGGAGCCTCATATGACCTTTGGACATTTTAGTTTCGGGGAGCTATCAATAAAGCTTCGTAGGTATACAGCTATAAAATCGTGTTTTACAATTTAAGATATTTTAAATATTTTTCTCTAACATTATTTTGATACTAGTTAATTTTTACAGATATTTACAAATTTTACAAATGGGATTATAAGGAATTAGCTTCAATAGCTTATTTGTACATGTTTCCAATTAACTGTCTAAATTTGTGTTGAGATATAAGGGCAAGCCATACTCTGAGCTAATGCTATCAATAATATGGGCATATCAAATTATTTTTTTATAGGTTCTGCTCCTGTCAAAGTTAATTTATGCCTGAATAGTTAAGCCTCTGCCTAACTTGCCTTTCTTCAGAAAATGTTCTTGTGTCTGTACCCATGCTTGCGCTTGTGGGAGCGCTGCACCGTTACAGTCGCAGCCTTAGCAGCTCCTGGGTTTGGTACTATTGCAAACAGCAGAGCTGAGCTGACTTTGGCTTTATGCCTGGTCATGTTCATTCATGAAATACTTATTAAAACAAAATACAACTTTCAGTTGTGTTCTTCTCTTGGAATAGCTAGATTCCTTAGTGCCAATTTTTAATCCGATTGTTTTCTTATTTTAGTAACAATGTTTTGAGGGAGGCCAGTGAAGGTTGTGTAGGGGAGATAGCAGATTGTGGATTGCTGTGATGCTGCCTTGACATTAAGAAGCTGACACGGCCGAGTAGCAAAGCACTTAATTCCTGGGCTTTCTTTCACAGCAGCTGCACTATATAAGGCAAAGTGATTCCTAATGGTAACAGATAGTGGAGGTTAGTAGCTATTAACCCCGTTTCTGCAGTTACAGGAATTGACCCTTCTGGACCTGCACTGTCTGTGAAGATGAGAAATAATTTTCATGCTGGAATGCAGCGCATATTGGTCAGATGGTAACACAGGGCCAGCTGTACCAACAGGATGGTTTTAGCTTGCTGCTTAATCAACTCTCTGCCTCGCTCAGAGCACCAGGCAGGTATTAAGTGACTCGTAATAAGGTGCTGAATGCTCAGTTGCCCATTCCCAAGAGCCACCACTTACCCACTGATGTAGCATTTTTACCTCACACAGAAGTGATCACATAGGCTGATAAAACTATATATTAGGCCATTGAAAATATACACAGAAGAATAAAACCAATGGAATGTGACCAAAGTTAAGGCAGTAGATGACAGGGTGGAGAGGGTTAAGGTTCTGTGTAGAAAAAAAAAAAAAAAAAAGAAAGCCTAGCCCATAAAGATGATAAATTTACATACTATGGACATCAGATGATGAAACTGTTTGCTGCTTGAGTACTGGAGTAAATGCTTTTCTTGTCTCAGCAGAGCCTGTGGGAGGGGAACACTCGGACTTCTTTACCTTCCATCTTTGTAGCTTATTCAGAAATTGGACTTTCTAGAAAAGGGACTCCATCTCACAACTTGTTTGCTGTATTTATTTATATTATGTATAAAGCCGACTTGATTTAGGCAGATCCTTCAAGCACTGCCCTAAGACACAACATTCCTTCTCGCCACCCCTGGCAGAACCAGGCTGCCTTTTGCTGTAGCTGCAGTGTAAAAATGACAGAGGGTCTCCGCCAGTCTGAACTGTTGACCCTGCCTCTCAGGGTATCACTCTTTAATTTGAAACAGGACGCAATGAGTGAGAGCTGCTAAGTAAATATGAATGCAAAGGGGAAAAGAAAAAGATGAGGCTAATGATAAGTTTGCATGCCAGCATAGTTTTGCCATGTGTTCAGCATGGTATTTCTGAACCATTAAGAAACTTTTGGTTTTTTTTTTAATAAATATTATTAACTGTTCTGGCTTGGTTGGATGACTTCTAATTAGTGGTATGGAAATGTCAATCAAGCAGAAAGATTATAGTTTGCAAAAGTGTCTTTTACAAAAAAAAAAAAGGAGGGCATCACAGAATTTTAAGTTTAGTCATGTTTTGGAAGGAACAGAAAAATGAAAAAATAGCAGTCAAGAAGGTGTCAATTCCATGAACAAGACTGGTTATGCAGAATGAGAAAGTATCTTTCGAAAATACAATTTTTAACTGAGTTAACTAAGAGGAGGAACTAATAGAGCTTTTCAGAACAGGGGGGCCTGATGGTTTTAGCTGAGCTGTGGAAGAGGGTGAGAGTGAACAAACAACAGGAACAACAAGTTTTGAAGAGGAGGATTTAAACATTTTTATCGAGTTTTAATGTTTAGTGGCAAACAAGTGTAAGCATCGTTAAGCACTGTCTGATTTGTCTCAAAAGAGTGAGAAAGCACAAAATAAATCCTAGAGCAAAGTCTTAGAGAAAATTCAGTACAGAGAAAGAAATAGCCAGGATGCAAAATCTTTCTAAACATTTTATAAAAAAGAAGTATTCTTCCTTTATTTCTAACTAGTGAACCCTAAAATAGTTAAGAGAGAGAGTTGTTACCATCTTTAACATGTAGCAAAAGTTATTCTTTGCTATCCAATGCATAGAAAAAATTTCTCTCTTAAAATAAGGCTAGCACTGTGTCCTAAAAATGGCAAAAGTCGTTATGGGACCATCAATTTCAGGAATTTAATGTCTGTTCAAAGTAGTTTCTTAATATTCTGTGATAATGTAATTGGACTATCTGCTGTAATTTGCAAAGTCCATTTTCCAAATCATCTTTAAAACTGCTGCGGTAAGTAGTGTATAAAGTTTTAATGCTATTTTCCATACCATAATTATTAAATATGTTTGCTTGGTCTATATGTACCAGTAATTAAATTTGGTAGAGTATAACATTTGTATTCTAACAGTAATCATGACAAATAGGTGTGCATTCACACTGCCTACAATTTAGACAAGATCCAAGTAGTCTGCCAGAAGAAATTTTCTTAAATTTTATGTAAACAGTTAGTGTATCTTTTATAAGCATTTGCAATGTATTGCTAAGCCAAACAACAGAATAATGAAATCAGAGTAGCAGAAATAGGTTGATATCAGATTTCGCCTCATAGTTCCATAGCAAATAAACCAAAATGCTTTTAAAAATATATATACATATGTAGATATATATTTATTGCTCTATTTTAAATGCAGCTACTCTAAACTTTATAGCAAAGCTTGTGTAATTGTTCAAAAGGTTCTAAAGATACCTAAGTATTTATATTGGTAAGTGTATAACTTTTCTGCTTCCATGTATGTCTATTTTTCTGCATACTTTTCTCTCTTTCTCTCTCTCACTTTCTCTTTCTCTTTCTCCCTTTCTCCCTTTCTCTCTTTCTCCCTTTCTCAGAAATTGTGACAAATGAAATTCTTGAAAATAGCTGTCCAACTCACCGCAACATCTCAATATCCATTACAGAATAATGTGTGATAATTAAAAAACATTGTTTTTACTTTCATAGGAAGTCAGAAAGTCCTTACTTTGGTTAGTGAAATGTTTATTTTTCCTTTTATTGTTTTCCAGCTTTCTCTTAACACAGTAATGGACCTCACAAGGAGGCCTGTTTTGGGTCTATTTACTCTGCTCTGTAGTAGTTTTGATGACATCTGCACAGTGAGGAAAACAGTCCTGGCCACAGACTTTGCAGACCAGGATTTAGAAAGGCAAAGACAGCAATATAAACATATGGAACTTATTTTGAGTGATTCTTAACTAGGCCTAACAGCCAACATGAAAATGCCTGGAAAGATTTAAAATAAGCACCTTATAAAATAAGTCATACTATTTGCTAAGATTTATCTTAATTATATAATCTATGCTAATTATGTAAAAAACAGCAAAAGACACTTAAACAGAAAATCCTTCTCAAATTTGGTTCCATGAGTTTCTTTTTTTCTTGTTGCTTTTCTTCACATGAAAAAATACTTTTCTTGTGATTCTTATACAGTGTTTCACAATGACAGTTTAGACAGTTTAGTGCAGGTAATTCTTAATCCGCACTTACCAAAAGTGCACATAGAGGAGTTTACCATTGCAAACATTGCCAAGCATAGGTGTACTTGAATCCTGGGCCTATTTTTCTTAATTAGTCCTCTGCTCTAATTATGCTGCTTCCTCTGTTTATGTAGTCATTTCCCCCTTGATAATATGTAATGTAAACACTCAAGTTGAGGATTTTTTTTTAACTTTGGAAAGCCGTAAAAGGAATAAAAAGCAGAAAAGTTTTCTTCCACTGGTTATCTGAAATGCCACCTTTGACTTCTTTTTCGTTTTCATTATGACTTGAACTCTCAGGCTAATCAAGAGACATGGGCTATTTGTAATAGCGCTAACGATGAAAAGATAAATGCATTCAGACTCATGAGTGCGTAGTTGAACGGTTTTTCGTTCTTTGTGGTTGTGCTTGTGATCACTTTATCTTTTACAACTTTCTTTGGGACAATCATGGAGTAAGCCAAAAAAAGAGCAGGCAGCTCTTGCCAGATGCTTTTCTCTTAGCCATGACCACCTCTGTTGCTGATTTATGTCATTCTTCTAAACATTGTTTCAGGATGCCGCTGAATGAAAAGAAAACATTGTTTGGTTTGCTTTGCTTTTCTACACCAAGCAGTTCCTTTTGTCAGGTGATGTAAATATTCCTTATACGGTAGAGACAGATGTCTGCAGCAGTGGATTTCTCTGGGTAAAAGTGTACAAAGCACTCTGTTGAGGTCTCGTGTCTTTCACCTCTATTTGAATGCAGAATACCTACCTTTGAATATCATGTTTAATGGCTTGTCTCATTCGAGTGAGTGGGATTTTTTTCTTTCCTTTTTAAATTACTGGCTATTAGCTTCTGTTAATCTATTTAAAATCTCTAAAGAGTGACTTTTTTCACATAAATGAAAATTTTTGGGAAAAAAATCTCCATATGCAGTGCTCTCGGTGTTTTAATTTTACTTTACAGTCGCCCATCTGTTTGGGTATTCTTAGCAGCTGCATTTTTGTAAGTTGTCTGCTCCCCGCTCCGGCTATCCCAGGGAAGCCGCCGGCAGGGAGCGTGCTCGGGATGGCACAATCCTCTGATGGAGCACTCGGGGAAATACGCTCAATAACTCTCACCATTGCACTGTAGTAATTCGGTCTATTTAAATGCCCAGAACTAGGAAGTGACTGAAGAACCAGTTCATGCCCTTTCACTTCTGATTTCGTATAGCAGTGAAGATGAGACACTCCAGTGCTTCGTAAGGCTTTTGTTATCAATAGGTACATGAGGCAGTTCCTTAAATATCGTCATGTGAGATGTCTTTTTAGTGGGTCAGCACATCTCAGTGCCTGACCTTTCAGTGTAATTTGGCTTCCTGTTGGCCGAGAACTGTTTGTAAGTGGCCTCTCCCTTCTGCAGTCTGTGCAGCAGTATGGGAGTCCCTCCTCCAGAGTAATGCAACACAGATTGAAACCTCTTGCACTTCAGATTCCTGCCATTAACTCTTTGTAGTTGAAAGGAAGGAGTAAATGCTGCTCCCTCCTCAGGCACTCCCAGTGGGACTTTTTGTAATGAATTAACACTTTTTAGGCTAAGTATTTCCTTTGAATTTTAGCAGTCATGAGGTTCTGTTTTTGCTTTTGGGATGCAGTAGTAGTAATGTCCATTAAAAGAAGCGTAGTACATCCTGTTATGATCCCTGCAGCTGTTAAAGATTATGATCTGTTGAGGTTTGTAGTTTGCATGTTTAAAAAGGAATTCATAAAAATGGATTTAGGTGCCGAATTTTAAAAGTGCAGCCATGCTTTGGAGAACCTGATTAAAAGAGCTTAGTTTAGTGTTGATCCACAAGTAGTTTGAAGTAGACAGTGCTTGCTGCTTTTTCCAGTTTGTTCTCTGGTAGTGTCAGGAGGAAAATGTTATAAAAATTTTAGTCTGTGATGAGAGTGGCAATCCTTAGAACACGAGCAAAGAGATTTTGATTGAGTAATTGAATAATGCTGAATATGTCTTAGATACTTGCCAGCCAGCCAATAATTGCTACACTGAAGAATCTCCAACAGCTTGGTATTTTGCTTAGAAACTAACAGGGAGCTATTAAAAAAAAATAAAAAATGTAGTTTGAGCACTAATAATCATTGCAGATCCCTTCCAGTGGGCATTACTGTAGCTTAGCTAAGAGATGCAAAGGTCTGGAAAACTACTGTGAGGTCTGCACTTGTGGAGGAAGCCCGGTGCTTCCATGTCTGTCCCCACATAAGACAGGTTTATTCTGCTGCCACTGTATAAGATGCCAGGAGCAGCAGCTGACACGGTCAGGCTGGTGGGCTGGGACTGGCTGGTGCAGAAACAGTAATTCTGTTGAGTTGCTTGTACATCAGTAGCACAAAATTCAAGCAGCGCTCCAGCCTCCAAAGTCTAATTTCTGAGGAGGGCCCTTTATTCACTTCCTTTTCTTGGCAAGACAGACAGAGAGAGAGGAATGAAGTCAATTTTGTTGCTAGCTCATGTGGGAGGACAGTAAGAGCATTGTTAAAACCCATGTCTGGACAATTCCCTTGATTTCATTCTTTGTATCCTGGTTTCTCTACGAAGCCTAATTAACAACATCTTAGTGTTCATTTTTTATTTATTACTTCTGACACAAACTCAGGATAGTATTTGCCGTTTGAAGAGAGTTGACACCTGAGACAAGTTATGCATTTTATTATTTTATATATATATTTTTAAATCTGGTTACAAAGGTAAAAGGGGAGAACTTTGTAAGAAACAAGTAGAATTTTGGAATAAATCCTATTTTTGTAAGACAGAAGTTGTAATTTCTTTCCCCAACAATGTGTCTGCGCTATTAAGAATAATGTATTTGAATTTGTTTGAGCCCTTTTGTACATCAATGTGGACTAATCTAACATTTCAAAGGATAACCAGACTCCTTTGCTAGTTTGTAGTGCTGTGAGTGGGAGAGAGAAGTATGTGCTCAGCCTAGAAACACTTCTTAATTGCAGGCCTAATTTCCTTGAATTTAATAAATACTTAGTGATTATTAACAGTCATAACATTAGACATGCTTTTCAATAATTTGGCTGAACTTGTTTTCTTGATAATAAATGCTGGCAATCAGCTTCCCAAGTAGACTATATACTACTAATGCAAACTCATTTTTATTTCTTGGAATTTTTATGAGTGGATATTTTTTTCCAAGCAGCCTATGGCTTCTTGTACTGATGGACTGTAAGTAGAAGACAAGCACTTTTTACTCTATCCATTTTAAGTAATGTTTTTCATTTCCTCACCTCATTTTCTTGTTTCTTATGTAACATGTTGTATTTCTCGAAGGTTTTCATTAATGTGAATGTTATTTATATATAATATCTGAAAGTATACATTTCATTACACAATCTCTTATTTTAAAATAATTCTGAAAAGAAAATTAAGTATAGTAGTCTTTTAAAAATTGCAGTGAAATAAAGATTTCTCTTTATAATCTTTATAGGAAAATGGGAAAACAAGAGAATATCTGATTGTATATGTAAGCATATATATGTGTATATATATGGAACGTGACTGCTTTCAGCAAACCATTTTTAATGTTTCTAGGAATTTGATTTAAGCAGTTCTGAGTGCTTGAAAGACTTGCTGTATCCCTCAAAGAAAAAAATAAAAACAAAAAATGCTTTCCCCATGCAGACTCTGTGGTGTTAGGTTTTTTGAAAGCCTGCCAATGTTCAGGCAAACATCTCATTGCCACTACATGTTATCAGAAACAGCTTTATCCCTTGGTATGGGGAAAGCTTGCAGCCTCTTGCTGCTAATTGTAGTGATTAATATGTATTTCCTGCCTTTTTTTTTTTTTAGCAGGACAGTTTGAGCCTTGGCTATCAAAATACTGGTAATAGTTAATTTGGTTGGTCAAATACTGATGCATTAGTAGAGGTGATTATAATAAATGCAATTTCTATTCTACATACAAACAGTGGTAATTAAATGAGAGAGTTATTCTTGATGGTGTTCAAAATTATGCTGCAAGTATTAGTGATCTGACAGTGCCTAGGAGTCCTGTGTTTATGACCAAAACAGATTAGCATTCAAACGTTAAAACTTAATTACTGTAAAAATAACAATTCTGGAAGTTTTGA
>JAUBNY010000131.1:313240-327693 GCA_032275445.1 Crypturellus soui | reverse complement strand
TGTTTATGACCAAAACAGATTAGCATTCAAACGTTAAAACTTAATTACTGTAAAAATAACAATTCTGGAAGTTTTGAGGATAATAATGTTTTCTCTTTAAATATTTATAAGCCAACAAAGATTTTTTTAAGCTTATTGCAAATTCGCATATATGGAATTTAAAACAGATGGAGTGAATATTTAGCTTTTTCCTCCAGAGACATCAAAAGTAAATGGATGCAATGAGTGAATAAGATAGTTAAAAGGAAATAGCATTAAAAAGAACTATTAAATTAACTTGTAGAACGTATTTTGCCCTCATATGACAACGCCATTTCTATCTTTCTAAAATCTTTTAAAATGCACATTTTAACTTATTATTTTCCCACAAATATAAGTTCAGATAGGAAATTGTCTGTTCTAATTTGGAGAGGGTATCTGAGGTGTATGTGTAAGTCAGTGTCTTAACTTCATGATACAATTATTCTTATTTAAGTGCTTTTAATCTTCCTTTCCTCTCTATCTTCTTGTGCATTGATCAGTGTCTTAAATTGGAGTCTGGTCCTGCAGTCACTAATTACTGTCTGCTCAGAAAGAGATAAACAACTCACGAGGACAAGTAGTTGTAAAATTTTTGAAAGTCATTTATAAGACTTCCTGCTGTCTGTAAAATACTTTCTGCGATAGGAACTTACCCTATGTTTGACCTGCCATGAAGTGGCATAAAAATCTTCAGACGTTTCTGGAATAGAGTTGACTGAGTGGGGTCAGGTGATGGGTTCTCTGAAGATCTCTGTTTTCCTGTTTTCAGTTAAATGTTGGTTTGTGTAGTTGAGACCTTTAATGATTTTTTTTTTCATAAACTTTTTGTCAGATCATCCTGGCATATTTGCCATTACCCTAATTAATATATGACAATAAAGTTTAATTTATGAAGTTTTAACATCTGGTGAATCTTGTAATGTTCTAGCTGGCTCTGCCAAATGTACCTGCTTTCTACTGAATGAGAGGTGACGTTTCTACATAGTCCCTGATCTTTTTTTTGTGATATTCTGTAAAAGATTAAATAGGTTTACAGTATCTCTGACTTAGAGCAGACTTCAGGCCCCGTGGTCCAAGTGCTCATTAGCTTTCTTTTGGACACACCTAAGTTATGTTGATTTGGGATTTTTAACCCTACTGGGAGTTATTGGCATGAAGGAAGAGAAGCAGAGAATCCGTCAATTTTATGATGGGACAAAATTTACAAGTGAGAAGTCCCTGACACCTCACTTGGAAGTTGTCCAGAATGAGTCACGGGAATCATGTGTTACTTAACTTCACAGATTGGAACGAGAACATTAAATGGCCAACCCTGTAGATGTTGAATGTTGAGCGAGTGAGTGAAGTTATGGTCAGCTCTCGAGACCCCCTTCATACAGGTACCACTGGTACTGAGATGGAAATGGGTTCTCTGAGATTACAACATTGACAGTTCATGCATTGATTCAGTAGGGGCCAAATTATGTTGGAGGCTGTTGCTGGAACTTATAAAGCTTTCTTTTTTTCCCCTTCTATTTTCTTGGCAACTCTTAAGGTAGTTATTTCTCTGTTGTTCACTAGCTTAATGGAAGGTATACTGAAGTTACACAGACTGGTCTCCACCAGAGTTTCAAGTTCAAATAAAAGTCTTATCTTCTAGCTGAAAGAAGGGCACTTCTGTCTCACCATCCCTGCAGACAGAAGGGTATTGGTGTCTCCTTTCATTCTGAGAGAATCAGTTTACTGGTTTTAGGAGAGGCTTTACGAAAACTTTGAGGCCTTTGAGTTGCTGAAATACCATAAATGTTACAGCTTGCCACAGAGATTGAGAAACCACGAAAAGGACAAAATGTTTGAGAATTATTTGGGTTTTGTATGATAGTATTTGCCCACTCTCCAGCATGTGAGAAAGCTGAGTTCATCTTCACCTCACTTGGCAGGATATGGAGACCTCTTAAAAAAAGCTTATGTACAAAGTACTCAAGCAGCTCAGGAGGACAGGACACAAATGAATCAACTTAGAAGCTGTTGAGTGTAAAATGAATTAAACATATTTTATAAAACATTTTATTAAAGGTTCATGTGCTGAAATGCTATTGTCATGAAAATATTTAAACTACTCTTTTTAATAACATGTTTTCCTCAATATAATGGTGGATAAGTCTGTGAGAGAATTGCTGGAGAAAGGGGAACTTAGAGAAGCCTAACAGAAGTTATGGCATTTACAAAGGCTTGCTTGAGGTGAGAGACAGTAACCACTTCCAGAATGGTTGGTATGTGTGGAATCTACTTCTCCATGATGCCCTTGGCTACACAGTCAGCCCTCCTAGCTCATACTAATAAGAGTAAACGGAGAGTGGAGCAGAACGGAGACACCGTGGCAAAACTTTGTTGGCTTCCCTGTGGAAGGGATAATCTGATGGCGCTGTGCAGGCAACGAGTGATTGGAGGGTGGAGCGGAGCGAAGACACCACGGCCAAACTCTGCTGTACTCCCTGCAGAGGTGGCAGCCTGGTGGTGCCGCACAGCTGATATAAGCCACACAGTGGGATGTCTCGTCCTGGGCCAGCAGTGGTGGCAGATCAGTTCCTTCCGATAGACTTTACTCCAGCTTCTCCTCCTTCTAATCTCATTATACACAACCCCAATACACAACCCCATCCCACTGAGCACAACTCCTCACTGAACATGCTCTCTAGATTTTTCATTAACTCGGGAGACTTTTTAAAATCAATGAATAATGAAAGTAAGTATGACTAGAGTCACTCAAGCTCCACCTAAATGTAAAAGAAAACACATGAAAGGTGAACTAAGGAGGGAAATGGGAGGAAGGAGAAATGGGGTAAGAAGTAGGAAGGACGAATGGGACATAAGTATGGAGAAAGAGGAAGTAAGGAAGAAGGAAGAGGAGAGAGGGAAGATTCCATCGTAACTTCTGGATCAGTCGACAGGCTGAACCCCTTTCTTCCCCTCGGGTCAGGACACTGCCTGGGGAGACTCCTCAAGATTGACAGCCCTCTCCCATCTTCTGGGTGAGTCATGATTGCGCGTTTGTACACTAGGCACTAGCTAAGAACCCCACCTTGTAGTAGAGAATTTCCTATACTGACATCTGAAACCTGTTTTCTGAATGTTGCATTTGAATAAATTGTGCTATTCGTGAACCTGACTTTTTTGAAGATGATTAGACCGACATTCGGCAGATGTGGGTGAATCTGATACTGCCAGAGTCGAGCTTATAGTTCAATTTTTTTTATCTGCCTAAAATGAGACATTCTGTATATATATGTGTGTATATATATATACATATATATAAATATATTTTATATATGTGTTTATATATATATATAAATATATATAAAGATATATTTTTATATATGTATATATACAGATATTAAGCCTTTATTTACCAAGACCCTCAGGAAGTAATTACAAAGTCAGGATACACAGAATTTGAAATAATGATAGGGAATTACATCTGTATACTTCTCTTTTTCTGCATTCATCTACCTTGCATCATTATGTACTTGTTAGAATAAAAACATTTAGGCTGATTGGTTGATAGCAGAACAGGAGGCAGGGATTTTCACGAACACTAACTTTATTCAAAGGTGGCTGGTATTTCTTCTGTCTGCTCAGTGGAGAAGGAAGAGGAGACCTAGCCCTTAAAGTTTAGGCTACCACTCTAAACTGCTTCTTCGAGGAGTATTTCTTTCTCTAACGTTTCAAGAGGACTCCTAAAGATACTAGTTTTCCTGTACTAAAGGCAGGATTTTTTGCTTTCTTAATTTCTTAACTGTTTCAGTATTCATTTTAGTCATGACACTCCATTGCTTTATCTTTAAAACAGCTTCCTGTAAGAAATTAAAGGACATTGTTTTCTGCTGACATCAGCATAGGCTATAGAGTATAGAAATGATAGAAATGGTGCTTACTTGAAAAAAAACTAACAGAATACTAGTTTTTGAATCATGTATAACTACTTCCAACCTCCACTGGTGTGTGATTTAGAAGCAATTGGCAATTTATTTAAACCATCTGACATAGCAAAAGGCTAATGCTAAGCTGAATATTGCATTACAGATTGTACTTAAAAGTGTCTGCCCTATATTTTTATTAGTCCACAGTTAAAACTTCTTCACCTTCTGAGCATGCTTTAATATCATTTGCTTTTCAGTTCTGCTTGAAATTACTAGAATTGGTAGTGAGATTTTTTTTGAAATTTATCGCAAACCTGGTTAGTGTTTGATGTCATCTTTCTTGCAAATGTGAGGAGGATTAAGAGAAACATGAGTTTTGTGTATATATACTTTGCTTTCTAAATATGCAATTTGTCTGGGTACAGTTTTCCCTAAAAAGTGTACAAAACTGTAAAAATACTTGTCCTACTTATGTCAAGGAACTATAGGGTTTGAAATGCATTTTATTAGTTTTATGTCCCATTTATGCTTTTAAACTTTTTAAATGAAAAGTGAAAAGTTTAAATACCTGACTGATGCTTCATTTTGACATGTTTATCTTCTGTGCAGTCTTTAAACTTGGTATATAATTAAAAACCTCTATTAGGTCTCTGGTTTTGTATTTGAAGTTGCATTGATTAATAGCTGTTGATAATTGCCAAAGAATGAAATAGATTTTATTCCCTGGCTGATCAAATATTAGGACCTATTAAGATTTGAGGAGGGGAAGGGAAGATTTTCAGATTAAATTATTTCTTTTCTTCTAGCGGAGCAGTATATTTCTACGTTATTTGTAGAAATTTTGTATTTGTACTTGTATTTGTATTCATATTGCTATGAATAAATTATTTATGAGATTTGTTGCCTTGTAGAAGTCTTAGAACAACATGAAGCAAATTAATGTTTGTCAGCAATCAGAACTCATGAGTCATTAAGCACTTCAGGGAAATCGGTTTCATTACCAACATGAAAGTATGATAACTCTTTTGCAATGAAAAGCGCTTGTAGCATATTCAGAGCAAAAATTGAGCCAAGATTAATATTTTAGATATATCAAAGATAAAACAAAGTTCTTCCAGTGGTTAAAGCATTTTACTATGATTCAGATGATCTTGATTTAATTCCTAATTTTGTTACCCGAAAAATGACTTGCCTGGTATTTTCTTATTTTTCTTGTCAGTGGGAATGCTGTTACTTTCTTCACTGTATGAACTACCTAATGTTTTTAGCCCTAAAGTAAAAATAGACAGTTTAAGATGTATTATTTCTTCCTGTAACTGCAAATTAATATCTGTAGATTGCAAGGTGAAGCTCAAATCTTGTAAAGCATTTCAGGGATTTAAGGTTTGGAGACACAGTATTTATTATTGAATAAGCAACTGCATCAATATTTGAGTTAAAATTCCCATGCATGCCCCATAGTCCTAAGTATAAGTAGTACATACATGCATCATTTTGTTTGTCATATACCAAAATATAGGCAAAAATTAAGACTAGAGATTTGATTCTGTTTCTGTTTTAAAAACAGAAAGCTGACCCTAGTCTTCTAACATTCGTAGTCCCTCTGGTAAATACTACTGGGATCAAAGGTATTAATACCTAAGTAAAATAGATTCTGTTTTCACAGATACAAGCTACTGCCTCAAGACTGATGTATTTGAGATTGGCATTTCATATTTGACTGAAGAGTAGCTGTACACAGCGGAAGAACATGAAACAAAATAAAAGATTCCAACTTGAAATAAGGGAAATAAAGTCAAGCAATGAAAGAAGTTGCACAGAGAGGCTGGGCGATCTCTGTCCTTGGAGGTTTTTAAGATCTGCCTAGGCAGTGTCTTGAGCAGGCTGACCTGAGTCCAGTGCTGAGCCTGCTTTGATCAGGAAGGTTGAGATAGAGGTCCTTCCTCATCTCAGTTGCACTGTGTTTCTGTGAAAGCTGGGGAAACAGGAGTAAAGAGGGGGGAAAAAACAGTAGTCAATTCAGACAGAAGGTGAAGTACATTTTATTAAAAGAAGTTAATTTTTTTTTTAAACTGCATTTCATAAATAGCAAACTGAGATTCATGATATGTTCTGGCACAAGCTCTTATCAGCATTTACTTTCAATTACTCCTGTAAGATTTGCCTGTGCAAAAAAAACACTACCTCAGATTCCAAGTTGGCACGTTGCTCATACCAAAATATTATGTTAATCATTTAAATATATTTGTATGGAGATGAAAACATAAAAGCAAAAGTTAAAATCAGAAACAGTCAATATGCAATTTTTACATAAGCATTTTATTTACTACATACTGTGTTACAGAAAACTTATTGCAGAAGTTAAATTTAAGAAAATCTAGAAATGGAAAATTGTAGTTAGGTTTACCGAAACATTTATTCTTCCCTTTCTAATGGGATATACTAATTAAGATTCATAAGAATGTTAGTTGATGTTGATTTTTTCCTCATGTTCTACTGAGTGAAACCTTTAGTAGCAATGAAACTGTTTTGTGTGTGTGATCTGTGAAAAATACAATTTAATCTCATAGTTAGTACCCTAGGGCAATTTTATAGCCTTCCTTTCCAGCCTTCTGAAAGGAAGGTGAAAGGGCTAGAAAGGTGGAAGAGAACCTGAAGGAGGAAAGACAGTTAAGGTGATATATCACATTGGCTTGATGTCAGACCATACTTAACAGTGTATTTAGCCAAACTGAAGATGACCTCATAAATTGTCAAAGCTGGTTTATGAAAATTATTTTCAATTTTTAAATATTTTTTCAAGTGTTCTAAACTAATGCAGTGTGAGTTTGGTGGTACCTATTTAATGATGTTTTATCAGTAAAGTTGAATAGAGGGAGTTGCATATATCAAATTCAGAAAGTTGATTAAATTCTCTAGTTTGGGAAAATCTCTTTTTACTAGACCTAATAAGACTTTCTAAATCATCAAAGTAACATTTTCTTGTTAGGTTTCTACCTGTTTTATATGTAGGCTGTTAACTGGCCCAAAATTGTAACTATGTGAAGGGTTTTTTTTGTTTCTACTTTTGTTTTTTGCCCTTTAAAAAAAGGGTGAGAAACTGTCAGAGAAATCACATTATTTGGTTGGGACTCACATAACACTGGGATATGGAGCATCCACTATCTCCGTTAGGTCAAGAAAACCTTTAAAATGTGACAAACTTTAAAATATATATAAAGATGTGACCAATTTGAGTAAGCTTTTAAGGAAGAGTCAATATTATAAACACAGATTTTTGAAGTTCCTATTTACAGTCATTTTGGTGGTGTTTGCCTGTTTTCCTGTGTCTTTCATTTCAACCTCACACAGTTAATTGAATGAGAAAGGGATTATCATCTTGGCAGAAAGAAAGCTGCTCTTGGAGCTACACAAAGAAAGTACTGGATTATCCCAAAAATCACATTGCTGTACACATGGTCGTGGGAGGACAGCATTCCTAACTTGGCGGGAAAGAAAAATTGGCCATAGGCCAATTTTTTCTACCTAAAAATGGTTCAGAGAGGACAACGCAGAATAAGTCAACTAATAAAATTGCAGCAACAGGAATCAATAATGGCAATAAATGAATAAATAGATAAATACACATGGCGAAAATTCTCTCTGCTCTGTTTTTTGGTTTCAAAGTATGCTGAGGTCGGGTGCACAGGAGCCTTTGTGGAGCTGAACCGTCTGCGTCTTGCTGAGGGCTACGTATCAGGGCTGCCAAAGTGCATCCGCCAGGGCTCTCCCTGGCACTTCACTGGCAGGTTCATCCCAAACCAAACGCCCATTACTTGTCAAGTTCGTAATATTGCCAAGAAGAGAACTGCTACATTTAAGCTGTTGTCAGGAGAAGTTTTTGGCAAAGGGACAGCTTGTAGCCTGTGTGGCTTGGCAGTCCTGATCAGAGGCAGCAGACTGTCTTGATGAAGTGAGCACCATCTTTTAATTACTCTTGCAATATCCACTGTCCTCTCCCAATGGCATGGAAGTGAATAATATTGGGCTTCAATCCAGTGGGGCCACATTTCCTAGATTACTCTTCAGGATGCCATATGCTACCTACAAGCATCCTCATTCCCAGTGGCAGAAGCAGGATTCTCTTCCAAAATTTTGCAGTCGCTTTGCAGCAGTTGAGTAAGACTGGTAGTAGTAATAAGTGTGTTTCAGTCATTTTAAGGCTGTCAAGAGGGCAATACATGAAGTGAGGTCTCCTGATTTGGCATGGAGAGTACCGAAATGTGACAGCTTTGAGCAACGTGAAGAGCCACAGTCAGTTCTAAGCAGACTTAGTCTGGAGAGCGCAATGACCATTGACATCTGCAGTAACTAATTCGATAATATAAATGGCTTTTAAATGAACAGTGAAGTCTTTAATATATTACTGGTGTATGTGGCATGCTTTCAGAAACAGAAAATATAGTTGTTGGAATTCAAGTCACTAACAGAAACTTTGTGTGTAAAAAAGGAAAAAAATGCATTCCCACTTCCTCAGCAAACTTTTGTGCTTTCAGTGTATGCCAAAAGCCATCCATGCATCTAAGCTGTCAGAACTTCCAGCTGCCCTTTCCAGATGTACGCAGTGCAATTTTGCAAGATTCTAGGCAATTTGCCTAACATTTTTGCAGCTTTATAAACTTCACCTGCCTTGGTTACTGCCCTTGCAATAGGGATCATCTTTTGTTATGTGCCTGTATGTTGCCTCATAGAAAGTGTTGGGTCTAATGTTGCTAGACGTTGCCTAGCCGTCTGCATCTGTGGGGGAAATGCCTGTTTGGAGAATAACGTGGTGTTGCATTATATTCCAGTCTAACTGATGGCATATGTTTAGTGCAGTAGAAACTCGGAAGCCACCCTCTTCATCCTCAGTGCCTGATGTCTGTTTGTAAATGAAGCTGTTCTGATTGCTGTGTCATCAAATCTGCCGAAAACTTGCCTTGTATTTTACTATTTCTATTCTATATGTTTATTAATACAGCCTTTCAGGAAGCTTTTGTACACCAATAATAATGCTACTTGCCATTTATTGTTAGG
This sequence comes from Crypturellus soui, assembly GCA_032275445.1. NCBI lineage: Eukaryota > Metazoa > Chordata > Aves > Tinamiformes > Tinamidae > Crypturellus > Crypturellus soui. The sequence continues at coordinate 318,718 of JAUBNY010000131.1, read as the reverse complement.
GAAGAATTACAAGAGCTGTGTGCATTCTCGCTTGGCTTCGCTGCATGTTAGCTTTGCCCAGTCCACCAAACATGCCAAAGCGCAAATGAGGGATGTGATGACTTTCATAAAGACTGGACTACCGAGGAGCAAAGAAGTTACTCATGCAGAAAACCTAGGATTTTGCATATAGTTACTGCAGTGGATTTTTATAATGTGACTTATTATGCTTTATCTCTGATATTTTGGCAGCTTTCAGGAAAGATGTATAAAACATGTGTTTTTCTACTGAACAAACCATGTTTTAGAAGATGTGGTTCTGCAGTAGGAGACTGTAGCAAAAAGAAAACTGCCTTTTCCTCAAAAAAAATATCCCGTAAAAGAGAAAAATGTATTATGAAAAGAAATGATAAAAGTAGAAGAGTAGCAAAATGTTTTATTAAGAAAAAAAAAAAAAAAGAATATGCCCTCCGAGGAAGGCCCCAGTGTGTCATAAGCCTGGGTTTTATGTAAGTTCTTACTTCCTTACTTTCTAGGAAAAAATATTTAGTTTGTTATTCTGTCTGTCCCCAAAAGGCACATGCTTAAGTCATACTAGGTTTTTTGGCACACAGCATGATGACAAGACCCATATTTGTTTTTTGCTGCCCACATATCTCCAGCCCAAATGATTAGGGACAATTTATTTCTGGTTGAATTGCCTTCAGAGAAGGGTTTCCAGGTTTGAGTTTATACTAAATAAACAAAGACTATGAAGGGAAAAATGTGATTAATTTGGAATCTTGATTTAGACTAAATAGATAAAAATAGCTGCAGGATATTTTAAGCTACCTTAAAAACTAAACCAGTGAGGAAATCCAACTTAGTGTATTTTGTAAATTATTCAGTTTTATTTTGAGTTCTCTTCCTTACTCTTCTCTGTTGAATGTACCCAGGTATATGATCCAAGGAGATAGCTGAAAAGATTCAGTCGTCACTTTTGTCAACCTCTCCTTTTTTTCAACAGTGCTGTCGTTACTGCTGTGCTTGTCTTCTCTGTTCTGCCAAAGTATATTCTTGGAAAGAATCTTTTTATTTTATGTTCTAGTTTTAAGGCAAATGCAAAAAGCAGAAGTAAAATACCAGAAATCTCTTCCATGCATTGTGCAGAAACTTGCTTTATCATTAGTTACAGTTGTTTTAATTATTCAAGGTAATGGTCCATTAAAGACTAGTGAACATGTAGTAGTATGCTCTATGTAGGAAGTCATCATAATATAAGCCCCACTCATATGTTCTTACCAGAATATTGAACATTAAATTTTTAAATCCTGAGGACTGATGGAGTTGCAGTGATTCCAGCTTTCTGCAGATACTCTGAATTGAAAAGATGTGCTTTCTGTTTTAACTTTTCAGATCCAGAACGCTAATGACGTGCTAATAGCACCCCTGGAGAAGTTCCGTAAAGAGCAAATAGGAGCAGCAAAAGTAAGTGGCAGATAAAATTACTCATTTTCATTTCATATTTAGTGGAATTCATCGGTGTGTGTTGAAAGCTGGACTGAAGCTTAATGTGTTTTTAAACACATTAGGTACTGTCCTCATTGATGTATTATTAAATTAGACTGAAATATTTGCTGCAGAAAACAAGAGGATTCAAAAGTGGAGTTTAAAGACTGCTTGTGTGTATGCATAGGGTAGAGCTCTTGTTACTATTGCTCATTCTTACCATCTGGAGTTGTGTTTATCTTCTAATGTCTGCATTTACATTACTTTGCATCTTGGGCTAACTCACAACCACAGACATCTGCTTTGAGAACTGTGGCTCTGCGGTGGCTCTTCTGTAAAGACCATCAGAAGTCGGTGCGTTTTGGGCAAGCACTCGTTTTCCCTGACTTTCCTCTCCTGGTGCAGCAGTTGTTATCTTTATATTGCCCAGAGATTTGCCCACAATGGAAAATCTCCAGTTGGTAATTTAAGCTATTTTCTTTAGTGTTAAGTTTTAAATCCATGTTATAGGAACGACACGGATTATCTAGATCAGGGTTCAGTCATCAGCCCAGGGAACCATTTGCCTTAAGGAAAAAGAAACGAGTTTCTCGTCTAGAAGAGCTATCTTCAGTTTAATTCTACAGTCTCAGGAGGGCACCTGTGTCTACTTTGATCACAATCTCCCAGAGATGCATAAATTCTGTAGTAGCTGGGGGTATGCTTAGTAACAGTTTCTTCTGTCTACATAAACATAGTATTTTTGAGGCATTTCACTCTTTTTATTAGTACTTGTCATCAAATTTTCTGGGAAATCTCCATATGTAGGGTTAAATGAGGGGAAAAAATCCGCTTTTGATTGATCCACTTAGGAAAATCCATAAGACACTTGCCCCATACTCAGCGAACATCAGAGGAGGAGCAGAGGTTGGAGACTAAAGGCTTATACTTCTTTTACTGCTGCTGTGAATGTATAGCAAACAGATGAGACTACTTCTGCACAGGGACTAAATAAAATGTGAAATTTTTTACTGAGAACTTGAGTCAGATATCTGTGAAAAGGATGTTCTTTTGCTGGATATGCTTCTCTGTACAACTGCATTCTTTTCTCGTCCCACCCATATGCTGCTGTTAGATGCACAAGTGGGAGTTTGTTTTTAACTGTGCTGCAGAAATCAAAATTTAATCCCAGGATTAAATTATTTTTTAATTTCTAATAGCTTTTTAATTGTATCATTCAGCTTTTTGAGTTAAGGTTTCATTTTTTTCCTATAGCTTCAGGAACATCCTGTTCAAAATCTAATGTGCTGTGAGGTTTTCTTGATATGTCAGAGAGAAGAGAGGCTTTGGAAGGATTATCTTTGGAAGCAGAGTTTTATGAGATGCTCAGGTCCCATTTGAATATATCAGTCAGGAAATGTCAGGGGTTTTGTTATGATCTGGTTGAATATTGCTACTTCATTTTTGAATCAGCAAGTATTGAACTTTAATGATAGAGTACAAGAGAACAGGTTGAAAATTCTCACTTCAGTGTAGTACAGATATTAATGTATCTTTTCTGTATCCCTTCCAGATAAAAGTAGGGACTTTTGCTTATCTTATACAATTTAATGAAACAGTGATCATTTTGAGTTATCTGTGACCATTCATACAGCACATTCATTCCTGAATGAATTTGGGATAGAACTTTTATTTGACAACCCATATTCCTATGCTTAATGCTTTTTATTAATCAGTGGTATGTGGGTTTTGAACAACCTAGGATCCTGGCTTGACACACTGATTGGACTTTGAAGTTATTAAAATTTTATTCTAATAAGTAACTTTTATTGCCATTATGTTATGCTATGGTTATGTTTAATATAGGGAAGAAGAATACTATATTTCTTATTCAAGCCTACAGAAAATTTAGATAAAATATAAGATTACAGAGAGAAATAAAAGAAAGAAATACGGAGGACAAAGTATTATTCTGTTGACAATATGAAGCTGTACTTCAAATGCAAGTACAGCATAAACCCCAGAGTGCAAAGTTCAAGTGTTTTTAGAATGTCACAAGACCAATTATCTGCATGTATTTCAAAAACCTAACAATACCCAGAAAATTTAAGAAACAGGCTCCATAAAACACCAGTGTCTGTAATCAAACTAGCAGTATGCAAATCTACATCACTTACTTTTCTTGATTTATACTACTTGCTCTTCTGTTTTTATTGCGCATACTTCTGCTCTTCCTTTTCTGTGCACACTCGGTTTAAATAAAACTTGAGTTGTCTCCAGAGACTACACAAACCCTGCTTTGCTCTGGGTAGCCTGTTGATTTACTCCATCTGAGTTTAAAAAAAATGACCTCTGCAATTACTGTACAAATCCTAGGAAAAGCACAGTGAGCTAACTGGGAAAAGATTTCAGGCACGAAGCAGTTTCCCTTATTTGGTAAATGTGGTTTGCAAGTCCCCAGCTGGTAACTTTGGTGAGATCATTGTGATGTGTTATATGCAATAAAGCCAAACTTTCATGTTGCTTTTTATCCACTGAGTTACAGTACTTAGCAATATTTGTCCCAGTGTCCATTGACCTTTAGTACAACCCAAATCAGATCAAAGAAAACAGAAGCAATTTTGTTTGTAAGACTTAAAAGAAAGGGTTTGTTTCCTCCTTTGTATTCCATCTGTTTGTTTCATAGCATTATTTATTTTGGCCTGGAGAATTATTTTTAATATTATTTATTTTTATTCATTCATTCATAGCTGTGAGTTCCTCTCTGCTTGGGAAATAAATTGATGTTCACTGACGAGATTAATTTTCTAGCATGCCTGTTCGCATCTATCCTCGCGCAATCAAGTCATACAAGAATTAGAGCGCGCTCTCAACGTGTCTTATTATTATTGTTACTGCACAAAAGGCTGGGGAGCATAAAGCAAAATGTATTTTAAAGTCAGAAACGAGTTTTGAATGTGTATCCTAAAGCAATTAGAAATGGACAGTTTTGTGAATTATTTCCCTTGGGATCTAATCCAATTCCAGCAATTGTTGTAAATCCTACTGTTTCTTTAGCAGAGAGAAACTAATGACCTAGTTAATATTACTTTAGGGAGCAAAGTAGGGTGTGCTTCCTTACAAAAGCATCTGTTTGTTCAAGGTTTGTGAACTGAAACAGGCGAAATCTGTGTCCACTAGTTTGGGAGTCTGTAGGAAGTCAGTCGGAACCACAGCGGTGAGGAGGCTGGGGGAGGAAGCAGCGAGCCTGGACGGGCCATGTCGTGTGTGAGCTGTGATTGATGGCCAACTGCTTCAAATTAAAACGCCACACGGCTTCCCAAAAGTGTGTAATTCCAGAGTTACCTGATACCTGTTTTGGTAAGATAACTGATTTTATAGACAAGGAAGTGGGCCTAACCTACCTCTGCTTCAGAAAAGCCCTTAAAGCATAATGACGTGAGGCATTTAGATGTGGTTGAGGTGAGTATTAGTCCAAGTCACCCGCAGTGTCTAAGGAGCTGGTTAACTGGGAGGAGGCCGTGGCGTTTGGTGACTGAGAGCCGATGAACTACCATGAAAGAGAAGAGACTATAGTGCAAAATTTTGGTCTTCTTCCAGGGAAGACTTGGTACATATCTTTGCTCATATCCAAATGAGGTTGTCTGACAGATAGCCATGATAACAGTAATATAGACTTCATTCTGCACATTTGTGTATTACCTCTTAAGGATTCTATTAACACCGTTATGTTTGTTCACATGTTCAGTATTAATCCACCTATGAATCTTTCCAAGATGAGATTGTTATTCCTAATGCCTGTATAAACACATTTAGTTCCAAGGTGCTGGTCCAAGATTATTTTTATCTGATGAATAATTCAGAATATATTGTCTAATCTGATATTTCAGTTAAATTAATATTGACAAGTCCAAGAACTGAAAAATTAGGAGACTAAACAGGGAAAAAAACTCATAACAGTAAATCTTATTGTGACAGCTTCTAGAAAACTTGAAAATTCAAAACCTTTGGAATTTTGAGATTGTTTGCTAA
>JAUBNY010000131.1:295390-311052 GCA_032275445.1 Crypturellus soui | reverse complement strand
GTATCTATTCAGTTAGTCTTTTAGAATTACCATATTTAATTAACTTTTGCATTCTTATATTCTTTAGTGCAAAAAGAGGCTGGTTATTAGGTGGTTATTAATTACTTGCAGATGAAATAGTCTTTTCAAATGGATTTTAGATTCAAGAGATTACTAGTGTATCAGGTGTATCAGTATATTCCAGAAGTATGTGTTTATATGACTACAGAGCTTAAAGGAACAATTTATTCCACCTGTCTAAAAATAAGTACAGGTGGTAGATTCTTTCCTCCTTAGTCTGGGTGCTCATATGGAAGAATAGGCTAGAATTGAAGCTGTCTGTTCCCCATGTTTAAGACTAGTTCACATCGGTATCATCCAGTGTAAACTTTGCTTTCCTTTTGTCCACACCTTCTGTGTTGCACTGTTTCAGTTGAAGATGCACTAGAGCTGTATACTGTGGTGGTATATTGGTGCTTTCCTGGAAACCTTTTCATTGCCAGCTGAGCTGAGTTTGTTTTACATGTACTTAAAGTAGAAAAAGGAGGGATATATATAGAGAGATAAATAATTAATATTATTTTTAAGCGTTTTTAAATGTTTAAGATTACTAGATGATCTTCAAAGGTCTCTTCCAACATTAATCATTCTGAGATTCTGAGATTAAAACTTTCAGGAAGTTCTGTAAACTCATACTAGAAAATGGGGGAAAAACACTACTACTTCCTAATTGTTGAAGATCTCTTCTCAGGCCTGATTTTATAAGCATTGATGATCCCAGATTTGACAGTGTTTATTATTGCCAGTTACCTTGTATGTGTGAAGATTAGCATGCCGCAAAATCTGACTTGATTCCTTTCCTTGTAGCACATATACAGTGATTTGGGGTTGGGCTCTGCCTTTTGTTGTCATTAATTTTCTGCTTAGCTTGATTCCCATGAATGTTTGCATTGCTTAGGAACCAAAAAGTTTATTCCACATGATTTTCTGATGAAAACTACAAAGTTAATTGGAGCTTCTTTTTGAATTCTTGAAAAGTACAGTTAACTTTTTTTTTTTTAGTTTAAGGGAGTACCCTTTTATTAGGAACAGGAGGCCCTCTTGGTAATATGACAAACCATTTTCAGCTCCAGAAAGCAATCTTAAATCTGCTTAGGAAAGGAGTTAAAAAGGCAGTTTCCGCAATTGTAGGGAACTGCTTCATATGACTTAGGAGTAATATGTTGACTAATATCCTAAGTAAGAAATTCTACCAAAAATCCCTCATACTTGGTAAACAGTAAAGACAATAAAACTGGATTACGTGTGTAGACTTACCAGCCCTGCTGCTTGGGCAGTGATTTAGCAGATTCCCAGACATGTAGTATCTACTCCTGGAATCTGCAACTACCAAATAAACTCAAGACAGCTCTGCAGCTTAGAGAAAGGGGAGTCTGGTGTATTCTGCTTTGTGACCTGCCAGTGTTGGCAGGTTTGCGTGTCTTTACACAGCAGTACTGGGAACTTGTAGTATTTTTTTCCATTTCAAGAGAGGACTTTTTGGAGAGAAACAAATGACATCCTACGAAAACAATGTTAAATGCTGGTGATTGTTCATTGAATAGTAACTCCTTTTTGCATTTAGAAACTTGAAAATACAGTTTTAGAGCTGTTAGAAGTGGTGAAACTTTTTTTTTTGTCTCCACAGATAAGTACATTCTGTCTGCACATATCTCGTGTCATTAAATAGGAAAGTGTTAGCAAATGGCTGTAGAGTTCTCTTCCAGGAAACTTTTAAAACTACCTGCTGTTTCAATCTATCAAGATATTACAAAGTACAAATAAAATTTTCTTCAGAATACTATAAACTTAAGAGTAAATTGTATTTTACACAGAGCTGAACTCCATCCTAAACACAAATTAGTTTAGGACTCTTTAAAACGTACTGATAGCTTTTATACAATTTGTACCCGATTTGACTTGTGGTTATCCTTTAAACTGCCTGTTTTTAATATCTGTCTTATAGCTTTAATGCTGCTAAACAAAGCCTATGTTTCTCATATATTGCTTTATCACTCTTCACAGTTTCGGTATGTCCTTTTAATGATATGTTATATGTATTTTATGTGCCCTATTCTTTTCTGGGTATTCATAGCTTGCTTATAGTTATTCTTTTTCAGTAAAGAATTAATTTAAAAATTTATAGTTGTCAAGTTAGTATTTTTACATGATGCATTCAGCTTCAATTTTGAGATGTTTTCATGAGCAGATATGAGTAACATAAAGTTATAATTTGTAGCAGTATTAGCTGCTTTTTATAATGAGCAGCAATTGTTTCTTTATTGACTACAAAATTGCTCTGTTCCACTTCCTATAATATACTATCGGTACATAAAGGATGGCCTTTAACCTCATAGCTTTTGTACAGTCTTGGAGAAAACATATAGCCTCATGATGTATTAAATTTTGACTAGAAGGAGGAATAAGAGGAGAAAAAAATCTATTTGTCTTTCTCTCTTTTTAGAAAGCTCTCTCTGTCTTATCTTGAACTGTAAGCATTCAAATAACAAATCAAAATCTTTCAGAAAGAAATCCCACCGTCCAGACATCTGTTAAAATGCAGTGTGTTGTCTCAGATGCCTGTCGTAATTCAGATTTTATTAAAAACAACCCCATAAAGCCCTCACCTCCATAAAGGTTCTGAGGAAAACCTTCCAAATATTGAGTGCCCATTAAGACAATATAAACTGGAAGGCATGAATTTACTTCTCAGAAGAATGTAGTCCATAGCGTCTAAACTCAAATCAGTTTTTCTAAGACTGACTTCATTTTCTGTTCTACAAGTCTCCTTTTCCAAAATACACAACTCCAAACAAAATAGCAATAACAATTTAGGAATACTTGTTGAATTGTTATATGCAAAGCAAAGAAAAAGTTGGCTTTGAAAAATACTGAAACCTAAAATTCCAGCAATGAATGAACTTCAGTGTGCTATTATATATATAATTTTGCAATTCATGTCAAAGAGAAGCAAAAGAAATGTCACTTTGCTATCTCAGCAGAGTTCAGCATTGATTTCAACTTCTTTCATTGACTGATGTGTCTGGCTTAATCTGTATTCTTGTCTCACTCTGATGTACTCCTTTGCCAACGAAGCCATGATTTACAGTTTCTACATCTCAGCTTTAGTTCATGAGAAAGATAAGTCCTAATTTTGGGTGGGGGAAAAAAAAAGAATTGTCATGACTGTGTTTCACAATAGTCACTTGTTTCCTAATTAAGTGATTCCCATTGAAAATTTTTCTCCAAATAGTTTATTTGCAATGTTTTCTCATTTTATTTACTTTCTTGATTCATTGCCTTTGAAAGATACCTCTTACACAACATTTATTTTATGGCTACGCAAATATATTTTTATTACAAATTAATCTAAACTGAATATATAAGATCTTTTGTTATGAAGATTTGCACATTAATGTTCAAATATGAATGCAGGGAGAAAGAAAGCAAAAATATTTGATTTAGGAAGAAGTCATTGGAATTAGAAAAACAAATGGAAAGCAAAGGAAAGAACGCCAGAGGCTTTGCAGTGAAGAATAACAAGGACAAATTTATGTACTAATTTTGAAATAATATGCTGGACACAGAAGGTAATGGCAAATTTAATGAAAAATAAGTTTTATTAAAGAAAAAATAAATCTGATTTCTTGCTGATCTCACCAGAATAGAGAGGCCCAACTTGAAAATGAAATAACTTTTTCTCCTTTAGCTCCAAAACTGCAATTTGTGGTTAAAATTTATGGGAATCCTGCCAGCGATTTGTTACTTGCCTGTTATCAGTTACACAGTGTGAAGTCAGAGCCCTTCTGAACCGGGAAACATTGGCAGACTCATTTGAGTCACATTTTTAATAACTGCTGATCTTTGCACCAGCATCGATAATTTGAGCAAAATTTTTGTTATTTTTTATGAAGTGGACCACTTTCAAAGGCCTCACTCACATACGAGCTTTTACTGGTGTATCAGAGGAGCTTTCAAGCAAAGCAGCTCACCTGTCAGGGTCAGTATTCTTTGCAGTGTTCACAGAAACACGTCTGAGCGCGATGTGCACGGTGCCAGAAACGCCCTCCCGCTGGCACTGCAGTCTTCTTCCCCAAAGTATCACCTAGTAAAGACACTAACGTGGTCAAAACTGCTGAGCGATCTTCCCAGCCTGCTTTATTTATTCTCCTTACCTATTCCACTTGCATTTTGGCTTACAAATGAAGAACTTCAGTGTGTTACAAACCTGGAAAGAAGTCAGGAGGATGTGCTATTCCTGGAAACCCTGCAGTTGGGCTAGAAGTTGCTGTGGTATCAAGTGATTAATTTTTTCTTTAACTTAACCGGCATGCAAATGATCACGTTGCAAGCTGAGCGTGTCACTGTGTTCAGATCGCTTCCATGTGTGCTCTGCGTAGGGGGAGCGATGCTGGCAGAAGACCAAGGAGGAGTCTGCAAATTCTGCGTGTCCTCACTGACCAGGCCAGGGAGAAGTTTCCTGCAGGGTACAAGATGCCTCATAACCCATTAGGGTGTATGAAGGGCTTTTTTTTTTGGCCTTAGACATGAGGGCATTATATCTGTCTAGATGAACTCATTTATGCTGTGTATTTTCATCTTTATGTGTAAGAAAGATAGATAATGGGGCATGTAATTCATGCTTTTGCTGTAGCTTTCAGCACAAAATATAAACAACTGGACTTGGCATATTGGGAATTGCATTCAGTTCCTTCTCTAACTAGCAAGGATTATGTTCTCATGTTTAAGAGAGAACCTGATTTTCCTGATTGCCCATTCCTAGTGTCTCAGCACATGGTCTGACTCAATTCTGTGGTGAGAGCAGTAGCTCACCAGGCAAGAGCAATGCCAGCCTCTCTGATCTGATACCTCTAGGGATGTCCTTGGTATTGACCTGGCTTGGGCCATCTGACTCCCAGTCTCCCTCAAGAACAGGAGCTCTCTCAGCAACTCCGTATCTTTTTCCTGATCTCAGGCTCTTTCCATCTCCCACCTTTCAGTGGCATGGCAAATAATATCAGCACATCATTCTCTGTAGATTTCATTGCATCTGTGACACACTGATTTCCTTAAGATGGTGGCTTTGCACTTCAATCTTGAAGTAACCCCGTACACATGCTTTTCTTTTCTGTTCTCTTTGGAAAAATGGTTCCTTAACAGGAAAACTGTATTAGCACTGTGTTGTGTTAGAAGCATTGTATTAGAAGACACTGCCATATGTAACTACCTGCTCTTACGAACAAGTTGATGCCTGTGGGGTATGATAGAATGAACTTACTTTCTCTTTGTGTTTGAAGATGTTATTAGATACTTAGGTTTCTATTCCTTGGTCATAAGGTTCTGGAGCTGGAGTATTCCCCAGAAGCAAACTGTGACAATGGCTGTAGCATCAACCTATAATTTTGGTTCCACCAAAGTTGGTTTCTTGGCTAATTGATTATTTGTGAGTCCTGCCTTCTGTCTTCTCTGTTTCTTTGCAGATTGCTTTTGAGAGGTATCACAAGTTATTTCTTATTTCTAGAGAATCAAGTATACTTTTTTCCCCTCATATTTGGATTGTGATGAACTAGATACAGAATAGCATTGGAAATTGTACTTTTTTTTTCTCATTTATTGCTTTCTTGATTCGGGTGCATTCTTTTCCATATTATTTTTTTTAAGATATTTCCATTGCGAAATAAGGAGAACTGTGCATATTTTTCATGGTAAATATGTTGCTTGAATTTTGTGCAGAGTAGAAAGTGTGCAATCTGTCTTATAAACTAGTATAAGTACTATTTTGAACTTAAGTCGCTGGAGCTAATCAGTACATGGTTTGCTGTGTCAGCTGGTTGATAAGTCTTCATTCATGGTATTAAATTCCTCCTTCCATTGCTTGTTTCTCTGACTTCCCTGACTTTTCCATAATATGACAAGGATGAGTAGGATGATGCTAGAATACAGACCAATTATTTATTAGAGAAAGGGATCAGAAATTCGTGATTATGACTTGATGTTACTACATCCAGTGTTTATTTTTTCCACCATTAATTGTTTTTGCACATGTGTTAGCAGAACTGGTCATGTTGGCCTTTCTTGGTTTTGTCAAAATATTTAGTCCTTTAGTCATTAGAAAGAATCATTACGACTTGCTTAAGATTAAAAGTAAAAGCTTGGTGCTCTCTATTGAAGGATATGCAATATTATGATTAAAGATAGTGATTACTAGGACTGGTAGTATTCTTACTCACCTAAAATCCTTCTCTCAAAATTTGACATTTCTGGAAAGACAGAAAAGATACTGAGAAAGCTGTTTTTTGTGTGTGTGTGTGTGTTTTGGATTTTTTTTTCTGAATCTTCCATGAATGTCAGATTTAAATATTTTAAAAGTGTATGATGTTATAAATTAGAAGATTACAGGAAGTAAGGGGTTTCTTAATTTACTCAAATAGTTTCCTTTTTTATTACTATGTGCTAAGGTAATCTTATGATGAAAATGGGAAAAGAAAAAGGGTGGAATAACTCTTTTAAATGAGACAAGCTTAAATATTCAGACACACAAAACATTATTGGAGGCAGACTTTTGGACCATTTTTCCTTTGCATCCATACAAAAATACATAGGATAGGCTTATATTCATTTCTTGTTTGATTCTTATCTACCTCTACCATAATATTCTTTTCAGCAAAGACTGTGTGAGACCCTTATGGAACATGAAAAATATTATTTTACGTTGAATGTCTGCTTATCACCTACATAAAATGATACATATGCTCAATATGGTAGGGTCTGTGAGTTCGTTTTAAGGACTTATTATTTATAACAAAATCCTGCTTAATACTGCATTTGATAATTGAATCTGCCTTCTAGTATGTTCAGGCCTTAAATCGTTGTAACCAACAAAACATGACTTTATAGCTAGTCATCCTTTGGCCCACATTGTAATTTTTATGCTAACTGCAATATTTAATCAAATGCTTTACCATGCAATGTTTTGTTTTTTCAGGATGGGAAGAAGAAGTTTGACAAGGAGAGTGAGAAATATTATTCCATCCTAGAGAAGCACTTAAATTTATCAGCGAAGAAAAAAGAATCTCATTTGCAAGATGTAAGCACTTAACATACTACTATTAACCAGTTTTAAGTTTGCACAGAGATGATGATAACAAACTACTGTTCTTCAAAATGTGCTATATTTTACTTTTGTGAAATCATTTGATTGTGGTTATTTCTAGTTGCTAATGTTAAGAATATAAACTCTTGAGTGAGATCGATGCAGACCTAATAAGAATTAGGTATTTTAACAAGGCAGTATTTAACATTCCTAACTTGCTCTGTATATTTTAAGTGGCTATTTGTCTTTTGTGTGTGTGTGTGTTTGAGGAAAATTGCAGTAAAAGGAGCAAGTTGGTATTAATGACACTTTGAGTCTTTTTTTCTTTTCTTTTTTTTTTTGCCAAAGTACTTAAATACCATTTTGAAAGGATTAGTATTGTCACAGTGGCTCTTAAATTTTAGGGATTTTTTTGCTGATAAAATTTTCACAAAAAAATGTAGCCATCCCTCAGTCACAAATTACAGATTTTTTTTCATGTTTACCAATTATACTGCACTTAGATATAAATGAGGTTTAGAATTTTAGCATTTGTAATAATGTTTATACTCCTAAGTTGTCATAGCTCTCTGTATAATAAATGAGCTTTGATAAGACATCCATTATGTCAGAATGGTTCCACTCATATGCAAAATTTAATAAATAGAGTTTTCATTTTTCATACACACATTCTGTATTTATGAAGAAACGGTTCCATTAGAGGCTAAACAGCAGCCAGGAATTTTCATTCTTACCATCTTTTTTCAAAATGTGACAAAGTAAACTTAAGTACTGATTTATTCTGGAATACAAATAAAATATTTTATTCTTGAAACGGGAGAATAACTGCAGTCTAAAAACAGCAACTGAACTGAAATGTAACAACTGTGACTCTAATAAACTGTGGTAGAATAACAATAGATTTGGCTCTAGTATATAAACTAATGGAAAATCAGAGTAAAATTTTCCACTGTGTCCTTAAATGACATCCTTGCATCAAAAATCTTGCAATTGAGGCTGAATTTTCTGATTTTCTAAATGCTTCACTTATATATAGGCCATCCCATGTGATGTCCATTCTCCCATTTTTTGCAAGATGCAGCCTTGCGTAATCAGCAACATATACCATGGAAGAACATAGTCATACATCCATACCAAAAATGTTTACTGGAGAGACTTCTGGGCTGTGTTGCCAATCCCTGGCCCCAGCAGCAAGTGGTACCTGTGGACTCAAGTCTTCATTGGTTGGAGGAAGCCTCATTTATAGCGGATTTGTTCCAAGAGGATTTAGTTGGGCCAGGGAGCAGCACAGACAGCTGGGGTTAGTGCTCGGTTCAGGGGAAAGCTGGTCCCCTCCTCAAGCCCCACATGTAGTGAGATGGTGCTTTTGACTGCCCGTAGAAATCCACAAGGAAGGAAGCAGGAAATGATCAAAATTGTGACATAAAAAAAAAAAAAAACCCTCTTGATTCTACTTCTATGAAATCTGTTCCAAAGAGCAGATTATTTTGTCTTTTCATATATGTGAAAACAAAAATTGCATTCTTCAAGCTTGCATGAAGATGTGATGCACATTTTAGTGATATCCTAAATCAACTGAAATATAGCTCACTATAAACAGGTATCACACAGACAGAGACTCAAAACCCCATCCATAAAATCTTTTATTTTTTACATTCAGTTCAATGTCATATAAAAATGTGTGAAAACCCCTTCAGCTCTTGAAACATTAAAATCCTTTCTAGAGCAGTTCTGAAAATCTGAATCCTCTGTGTTCACAAAAAATCAGTAACTCTACAGAAGATGTGTTTTTTACCCTAGTGGTTATCATGACCTTAATTTAGGAACCCATCCATATTTGAGATGGGTACTTAGTTATCATAAGTATCATTGCAATTACACTTTGCTGAAGTGCTGTTCAGAATAGAGATGAATTTAATTATGTATTTAAATATTTCCCTGAATCAAAGCCTGAAAGAGCTTGTTTCTAAAATGGAATTATACAATTTATTTACAATTAAATGTGAGAACTGAGGTCTGTCTCAAGTGCTTAATGACTGTACTTCTGTGAGGGACCATTTGCTAGGCCACATCCCAAAATGGTAGCACTTGGTTCTGTTTAGCTGAACTGTAATGTTGAGGTAACTTTTTTTGTGAAATAAAACTATTAATGCACAGTATGAAAAGAAGCAGCAGCTGGCCATATTGTATGAATGGCACATGGCACGGTTAATTTTGTGTTAACACACTTCATTCTTGGAATTTTGAGGTTTTGATCTCTATTCCATAATATTAGTTTTTGAACCTGATTTGCGTCTTACAGGAATGGGAGGAAAATGGTGCCGCTTCATTGGTACTAGATCACTAGGGGTGAAGATCAATACTGCTAAGAGTCTGTCTTGCCTAAATCTTGATAGTAGCAGGTCCTTAGCTAAAGAACTATTAATTGTATATGGTGCCATTGAAGATAGAGTCCTATCTGAAGAAATACATTGTTTTCTTCATGTATATGATATTAAAAGACCCTTTTATTATCAGTTTGTTATTTTAATGTCTAGGGAAGACAACATCTTGCTTTTCCATTTTTCCCACATTAGTTATTCATGTTAGAATTTAACTGCAGAATATACAAAAGTACAGAGCTGTATTTGAACTAGTCTAAGTCACAAATAGCTAAACTGGTTTTTACTCATACTATCCAAACGTGATAACATTTATTGTTGACTAAAGAATAAAAACTGACAAGTTCAGCCCAAAAGAGCTTTAGAAAGTAATTTGTTACTGTAAAGTGGATCTTCAAATGGAAACTGCATCTCTTCTTGAGTATTATCTACACGTTATGCAGCCTGTTGCTTATGTCCCTTGCTTGTGGCTTGTTTATACTGAGGTTGAGTAATTGTTAGTCTTTATCAGCTGAGAGAATTAATTCTCAGGCTCTTCTGGCAGAAGTCTTTATTTTAGCACTGGATCTTCATGGTGAATTGTAGGTATTATTCAGGCATTTCTGGCAAATACTGGCTTGTATTTCTGGCATTTTGAAAATGCAAATATGAAAAATAACTGATTTATGAGGGTAAAGGCTGGAATATGTTTATATTCCCAGAGAATGTGATTGATACTGTGAAGAAATAGGCTGCAAGATTTGTTAAAGACACTTTATAAAAATAAAATAAAATTCTTGAGAAGGTATTTCAAGCTGAGAAATATATTTTTGATGCATGTGGTGCTCAAAAATTTCAACAGAAATATTAATCATTTTGTCCCTACTTGAATCCTGTCCTACTCTTTCTTACTCTAAGGTTTCTATGTGCCTGGAACGTGTTCTCCATGCAACCTTTCTGACCTTCCTTCTAGGCACTCTTAAAACTTTAATGTATTAATTGCAAAAACAAAGAGGAGACCAAACAGGGGAAGAAACATTGTGTTAAAGGGTGTATCAGCTTTAAACTTGCATTTAAGTATTTTAAGTAAATACTTAGATTTCCAGAAGAACTCCATATAGCTTGTTTTAGCATGTAAGTAGATCTTATGGAAGATCTGTTTGGTCATGACAAAATCTTTTGTTCAAGCAGTTGTGAAAGTAAAATAATGTCTGTGTTTCATTTTACTTTTTAGGCGGATACACAGATTGACAGAGAACATCAAAACTTTTATGAAGCATCATTAGAATATGTTTTTAAAATTCAAGAAGTGCAGGAGAAAAAGAAATTTGAATTTGTTGAACCTGTAAGTTTCATATTTACTTCCTTTACCAAGTTTAGAGTGCTGGCATTTAAAGTTGAAAGTTTATTTTAAAATTCCACTTCTTGCTGTCTTTTTAATTGTGAGTACAGGTCATTTGTGTACAGACAGACATGAAATCTTGGCTTGGATATTTTCTCTGTTTATTAAAGTTTTATATAAAAGTATCATATCTACTGTGAAGTGAAATGTTGAATGACTTGGAATGTGCATAACATTTTAATCAGACTGCATACAATGTTGTGTCTCTGCAACAAATAATGGCTATTTCCTAATACTGTGGCTGCAATTTTGAGCCAGTTTTTGGATGTAAATATTCTGTGCATGTAGCATACATGCATTTTTTTTCCAAATTATACATGAAATGTGCAAAATCAGTTCTTCTGGAGGATAGGTGAGTTCATTTTTTATTGTCATTTGTCTGTAGTTTTATGTTTTATGCGTAAAAAAAAAAAGAAAAAGAAAACACATCCTGAGACAGGAAAAAGAGGAAGCTACAGTTATGGTTATAAAGTTATAAAGTTATGTTCCAAAGTCCATGTTCAGATCTGAGATTTGGTACCTGAGCTGTGTTTTTTTGCCCACTATCTACTGGAACAGTCAGGATCTGAGGCAATGACAGTGCAGTGGACTAGCATATCTCTGTGGCCTATTAGCAGTATTGATATTGTTTCTGCTGCGCACTTGCCCCTTGCCTTAGTGAGTACCTGCAACCCATGGCAGAGGACGCCCAGTGTCAGCTGTGCCTTGCAGAGCATCACTTGTGAATGGGGAACGTGACAAGCACAACTTTCTTCTCTCTCCAAACCATCTTCCAGCTTCCTTGTAGCTAACTACAGCAGCATCCTTAACTGTGAAACAGGTTGAATTACATCCCTAATGGCCAATAGTATCAAAAAAAAGCCTTCTTTCCATGAGAGGAGAATATATGGTATAGTGAATGTCTGACATTGATGCAAACTAATGAACCTGGATTCAGCAAGCAGTACTTACAGAAACCCTATCTTTATGGCATACAGCTGCCAAATCTTAGAGACTAAAACTTTCCTTGGATTCCTGAATAAGAACATTTTTCTACCTGTCATAGGTTAATCCAGAGTGTGTCTCTGTCTATTTCTGCAGAACTCTCACATCCTGGAAAAATCTAGCAGTCCTGACCTAGCTCTGACCTTGGTATAGGAGGTCTCATGCTCCTTTAAAGTCATAGAAACTTGCTGTATTGAGGACGCTTTTGTACATTAAGAAGTACTATTTTACAGTCGCATATGGTTAAAATAGGAGATCTTTCTTTCCATGTCCTAGGCAGAAATATATATATATAATATGTATATATATATATATATATATAAATAACTTGGCTGAAGATCATGAGCTTTATCCTTTTGACTAGGAGAACTGTACATTAGACATAGCAGAGGGAAGATGAAAAACCCTATTTGTCACCCTTTTTTGGGAGGGGAAGGGGAGCCAAAGTCAATGCTTGATTAGCTTAGACAACATCCCATACAGCTGTCCCCAGGCTCCACAAGCCATTACAACAGCAGCTATGAATTACCAGGATGAAGAAGTATTTATCAGTGCATCAGTACTGAGGCAAAGCAGGCGAGGGAGGCTGTTGGTAAATTCAGTGTTGTGGACATGGGGTATGTTGTCACATACACACAGCTTTGAGTGATCACTTGTCATGCCGTGTCAAATCAGTGGTCTCTGTAGTCCAGCAAGCTGCTTGTTGCACTTGATATTGCAGAGGAAGCTACAGCAAATACCATGGTGGGTAGTGAGAGCCACTTCAGGAGGTGTCTTTCACCCCAAATGTGCAGATTAGCATCTACCATCAGGTATTAACACTTGGCACCTTGAAATTTTCTAAGTTCTTATTTCTTGTATGTTGCATGCAACATGTTGGAATTGAAACACCTAGGAAAAACACAAAGTTTAAAGTATGCTGAACAGATTGTAAAACATATAAGCAATAACATGAGATGAAGAAACAGATCTGCAAAACAGGCTTTCTAAAAATGCATAGTTTATGCAAGCAATGTATGAACTATGAACATGTGCTTCTAGATGCAAATAGGTAAGGACGAGGGCTAACCTTGTAAAATCAGATGTCAAAAGAACTACCCTATTCATCATTTTCCTCTGTGTGCTCTACAGATGTTCAGATGCTAGAAGATGCCTATTGGAGGCATTTTGTATGAATATACATTCAGCCTTTCCTCTTCAAAAGCTGTGCTAGTTGTGGGTTTCCTAGTAGTTAGGCTTACACCTCTGAGTTGTCAGCTCAGTGTCACATCTCTATATAATTTGCAGTCTGATGGGCTAGTAACAGACTCATATCATTAAACTCTCCTTCAAAGAGCAACTCTGTTAGTTCAGTGGTAGAGGATATTGTGGTGCCCACATGGGAGAAAGAAAAGTTTGTGTAATGAGAGCAGACCTCAGAAAGGAGATAACTTGCTGCAGTGCAGGTGCTTCCAAGATACAGTGGTCTGGGACAGAGTGAGTAAAATTGGAGTGAATGTGTTACACCCCAGGAAGCAGAAGCTGCCAGGGTGGAGAATGTCCCTCTCCTCCAGGAAGGGGAAGAAACTTAGAGGCATGAAATGCTGATGGCTCCTACCCTGGACAGGGGATTCTGGTTTGCAGAAGAGACTTGTGCAGCTGGGCCTCCTTCCCTGGGTGTCTCTGCTGTGCTGTGCCGCTTGCCTCAAGGAGTTGCTAACATATATTAAAATAGGAGTATTTGGCAGCTGCATATTTGTGATCCTCCTAGATTTTGCTATTTTTCAAAGAAAACAAAATATACTAAACCTCTCCCTTCTGGTTACAAGTTTGAACCTGCTCTCAAGCACAACTTAATTTTGCATTTTAGCCTGCAGCAGATTAAAAACAAAACAGTAAATGAAAATAATCTCCGCTCCTAGTTTTGCCATTCAGGGCCTGGAGGACATAGTCAAAAACAATGTGATTTTCTGGGAATGTACAGTTTTTAAGGGTAAAATGTAAACTCCTTCCAAGGGCTTTGTTTTGTCCCTCAGTAGTGGCAGGATTTCCATTGGCCTGCAGGGATCGGGACCCGGAGCCCAGAAACAGTAAATTCTCTGCAGTGAGAGGAATGGTCCATCAACTGTCACAAAGTGTTTATTTAAAAAAAAAAAAGATAAAAAGAAAAACTTGAATGGGATTGGATATAGTCCCACAAGACTTCAGTTTTTCAGCTAAAGAAACTGTGGATAATAAAACTCAAACTGAATTTCCCGTTTCTTGGATTTCCTGCATTATTAGCCACATTCACTTTAATCTAATGGATAAGTACCTACTGGTGCTATCTACTTAGAAATAAAATGAAACTGGGGAGACAGGGGCTTTTGGCTGATGCGCTGCAGGCCAGAGGTTAAATTCCAACCCTACCCGAAACGTAAGTGCAGTCATCTTCCTGTGAGAATGAAATGACCAAGCAGTTCTTGAGGTCACAAGCTCTACATAAAAATAAATAAAGTATCACGAAGGAGCTGGATTTAGTTTCAGGTCCCGTGTTGAAGCCCTTGCTGCTGTCGCAGTGAGCAGAGTTGCGTTACTGAGGTCAGGGCTCTCTTTGCACCGACCTGGCTGGTAGCTGCTCAGAAAGGGGTCAGCTACAAGGGATGCGTTACGCTTGGAAAAAATGAGGCCAGGGATTATATGTAATATGTGGTGAACAGAGTCATCTCTTTACAGGTGAAAACCATCTTGAAACATATTTGGAAAACCTTTTTTTTTTTTTTTTTATTAAAACAATATCTGGTTGTCCTTCCCCCCCTGCTCCGTTATTTAAAATAAATCCCTTAAAATTATGAGCCTGACTCTAGCATCAGTGCCATGTGTAGCATCAGCAACAACACGGTCACGCTGACAGTAGGATGTAGTGCAGAAGTGCCTGACTTGGAGGTGTCCAGGCGCTGTGATGGCGGCGCGGCCGCTGGTCCTCAAGGGTGGAGAGTCCTCGAGAGGTGGGGAAATCAGCACCGGCCCTTTGGGTGAGGGGTTTTTTGGTCCCCTCTCACTGGGCTGTTTTCATAGGAGCAAACAACAGGCCTGGCTTCAGTCTCTCCAGCGCAGAACATCACTAGCCTGGACTAGGCCTGGCATAAAAGCAGCACATTTTTACTTTTATTCCTGTTTTATTCCTGTTTTACTTTTATTCCACATGCTTACAGAGGATTTGACCAATTTCAAGGCCAGACCTTCTACAGTGCATAACGACCAGAATACAGAGCAGCGGTTTAACTCAAATGCCCTCTGTTTTTTTTTTTTTGATTTGTTTTATTTTATTGTTGCTGTTGTTGTTGTTCTTGTGCATGTTTTGTATTCTCAGATAGCTTCAGCTTTGCTGCCATCTAGTGCCCACTGCTTTCGCCTTGACGTGTCTCAGTGTGCTACATACTCCATGAAAACTGGTTGCGTGACAGAAACTGCCTTTCTTTGGTATTCTTGTTGAAATCTACCCAATTCTCAGGACACTCTTTAGAAATGATTTTTAAGCAGATCTTTAAAAAGATCCTGGTGAGGAATAACCCCAGACACCAGTACAAGCTGGGGGCTGACCTGCTGGAGAGCAGCTCTGCAGAGAGGGACCTGGGCGTCCTGGTGGACGACAGGTTGACCATGAGGCAGCAGGGTGCCCTCGTGGCCAAGAAGGCCAATGGGGGCCTGGGGTGCATTAAGAGGAGCATCTCCAGCAGGTCGAGGGAGGGAATCCTGCCCCTCTACTCAGCCTGGTGAGGCCACATCTGGAGTACTGTGTCCAGTTCTGGGCCCCACAGTACAAGAGGGATGTGGAGCTGCTGGA
>JAUBNY010000131.1:267109-284252 GCA_032275445.1 Crypturellus soui | reverse complement strand
CAGCATTTATTATACAAATCTGTGGTACCACTGTAAAGGTTTCAAAATTGACTGTTGTCCATTATCTGTAGGAGTTTTGGGAGTTATTCAAGTTCTCCTGAATAGTTTTGGGTGCTTGTTAATTATTTTATTTCTCCTATTTTTTTGGTTGATGTGCACTGCCTATAAGTTAAAGGCCTTATGAAAACATGGCCAGAAGGTTGAAAGAAGCATAGAATACAAAGTTAGTTAACCACCATCATAAGGAGATAGTTTTCAGAGGCTGATGGAAAGTTGGCACTTGTAACTGATGGGAGATTCAACAGGGAAGTAGTAAATTCAGCGGAGGAGATAAAGCTTAGCCAACAGAATACTGAGAAATATTAGCTGGGAATTCAAAAACAAGGGCAAAATCATTTCTCCTGAATGCTGTATTCCTGAAACTTTGGTGTCTTCTAAGAAAGAGAAGATATTATGGCAGTTATGTTGGTAATTAGGTAGTATTTTTGGCTTTTGGGACTATAATGCCTGTGTGTGTCTGGAAGACCTTACAAATGCAAGATTGAAATACTCGGGATTAAAAAAATAATGATTGCATTTAAATAATTATTAGCTGATTTTAAATTCAAGCCTGAAGATTCTTTTGTTTACATGGATTTTAAAGAGATGTCAGGCATCATGCCAAATATAGAGAACATTTAAAAGTCATTGACATGCATGAAAGATATGTTTACCTAGTAACATAGGGCTAGGACTTTCTGTCATGGAAGTGCTCATTTTACAGATATGCAGCATAAATTCTGTTATGACATTTTATGGGGAACTCCTGTCTCCAGACTCTGTATCCTACAGAGCTAATTCTCTCCTTGTATTAGTCAGTATTTATATGACAACATTGGAAAACCCCATGTGTTCTCATGGGCACTTCTCATTTCATGAGACCAGTATTAACTGAAAGACACCCTTTTGGCTGTTAACAGGAACACACATCATGCACACTCCTAATTGGCCCTGCTCATTTAGAAGCTCCTTAGATGGTTTTCACACCTACATTCAGCTCAGACTTCTTATGAAAACCAGTCTAGCAGTTAGTCACCATCTTGCTTGTTTGGAGTTAGATGTTAGCATCATAAAATGTGTTTCACCTTGAGTGTTACTCTATTTTCTGAGTAGTCGCCATTTTTTTCAGCAACTAGAGTTAGTTTAAAAGTATTGTAGTTCTTTTCTTTTTATTTTGTAGGGCTCTAATATTTGGGTGTTATAATATTTAGGAACTTGAATATTAAAGTAGCCTATGCAATCTTAACCAACAGATTAAATCACGAATGCCAAGCTGGAAGCAGGAGACTCTTCAGGCTTGAACTAAAATGACAAACTCATGCACATTTCTGTTTATAAAGGCAATTTTCTAACTGAATATTCACAATAGAAAGAAGCAAAAAATCAGTTTCTATTTCTGAAAAATCGGTTTCTATTTCTGAAAAATTTTTGAGAGGAAACTTCCTTGATAAGAATCAGTGTATGAATAGCAAGGTGGAATATTTTAATAGCTATAACCTTAGCCTTTAATAAAATAGGAAAAAAAATATTCATGTTACTTTGAATCAACCTTATCTTTTTATACTTACAATAGTAGATATAAAACAATGCTCAGCTTAGCATTTCTACACAAAATAGGCAATTTAATTACTGTTCAGAGTGACCTAATTACATTACTACTTCTGACTTCTGAAAGCCATCAAAGGTGAACACATGAAACAAATAACTCATTCCAGTTATTAACACACGCAAGCACACCTGCTGTCACACTAGAGGAGAATTAGTATCTTGCTTTCAAGCTTTTCTGTGAAATCAAGTGCTGAAATACCGAGCTGATGGACTAGTCTCTTGAGATCACATTTAAGCGCCAGGAAATTAATAAATATGCCCTTGTGTGGGTGCAAAATATCTGTGTATAACCCTAACTCGTTTCAAGTAAATGACTTTGTTTTGCTGTTGAAGATAGCAAATTGATAGATAGAAATAGACAGTTTAACAGTGAAATCTTACATTTTGCAAACAAGTTGCACATAGAGGAATGTCTCTGTTGTCACAGATTTTGACATTTTATATGGATTTGTTTCGTGCTGATCCGTATGTGAAATTATGTATATATTTTCACATTCTCAGTAAATGATGTATCAAGGCTACTGGATTTTGAGTCTGTAAAGAGCTACTATGAGAGCATACGCTGATTTCCTACTTAACATCCTATTGCGATAGAGTAATAGTAGAATCATTACAATTACTAAATTATTATTAAAGATTCTGTCACTTATGTGACTATTCCTAAATAATTTTAGGGAAAAAGATTGGAACAGACTCCAAGATGCCCTCATTGGTTCCCTTCATTTTTTTTCTATGCATTTGTCACATTTTTATCAGAGGAAAGAAAATATGCTACATTTTGAATTTCTATCACAGTAGAGCTCAACCTGCAGAATAAGCAGGCCTGGTGAATCATCTTAAGAAAGGCCGTTAACCATGTTTTTTCCTGTATCCAGAATGCTTTAATCATAAATATATATATATATATATTTTTTTTACCTACTTTGGGTGTCTTAGATGTCTATTTTGGCATGTGTTAACTTCTAGATTAAAAGTACTTACTTCTCTTCCTTTGTTATGAAAGGAGTATAGATAACCAACTTGGTCAAAGACGTACTTGATCAGATGGAGCTGATGTAGCTTGTCCTTACGTTTTCCACTCAAAGCATCTCCCCACTGAAAAAATCCTGTTTGCAGCCGTATAACTGATCGTGCAATATGGCAATGGAGATGGTTGTAGTATTAGGACTAGGTATATAAAACTAAAGATTGCACTACCAAACGCTCTACACCCATGAAATCTTTTCTAAATTCAGCCTGAAGTTAGTGAGTTATGTCAGGAGTCAGCAATTAACTTTAACTTCTCTGTCTTTAAAGTATTCACTTTGTGTCATTGCACCTTTTGGATTCCGACTTTGGATACTGTTTGAGGAAAGTAAATTACTAATTTTAGTTTATGCGTATATTTTTGATAGACCTGGAATCATTACGCTACAGGCTTTTTCAGAATCCAACCGAAAACTTTGGCTTGAAGCTATGGATGGAAAAGAACCAGTAAGAATTTTTTTATTCCTTTTTTTAAGTTTTATGGCACGTATAAGTTAAAGCAAGAAGCTACGAGGCATTTCAGATATACAATGTTTTACAATTTAGTACAGTATAAGCAAATATAATTCCTCTGTTGTTCATAAGAATCAATGGCAAATACACAGTAGATCAGTACAAAATAGTGAGGCAGTTTATTTTAACCTGTGTTAACATTGCTTTATTTAAGATATTTAACATTTAATTAATCTAACAACGTATTGTCTTACCAGATGCATGATCCAGATAAAATTTGTAAAATGTATCATTTATGTACTCATAAAAACAAACTGTCTTTTATGCAATTTCACATCATAACAATTACTACCATCTTGAAAAGCACTGCAGAGAGCATAAAGAGTGTTGAAAGCTACTAAGAAACAGGCTTAGCTGAGATTTCTTCCCACCATTAACCCGCTATTGAAATAGCCACTGAATGTGGTGATGCCAGACACGTATCCAAAGGAAAGAAAACAGCTGATTGATTTTATGAGATAAGTATTTTTGCAAGCCTCCCACTTGACTGGAACAATGAAGAAATTGAGTCAATATTTGAAAGGATATTTAACCCATTTGGAGTCTGCAGATCTGACTTCAGGTGCCTATAAATTTCATGCTATTAAATCCCTCATAAAATTAGAACTTCAAGGTCTGACTGGACTTTTGGGATACAATCTGGCCGTCTGCCTTTTCCCCAGAGGATCATCTCTTTCAAACTGCAAATACCACCAAAACAATAGACTTGTACCTCCTCTGCCCACTCCAAGTTTAACCCAGGGATGTCAACTTGATGAGGGGGGAAGCTCGAGGAAAAGTGGAAGGCGAGGATGGCGCTGCCAGGAACTCGGTGCTCATGGGGTTAGAGAGGGGCCACAAAGAGCAGCTTTCTTAATATGTTAGAGGGCTGCTGCTGAGAGAGGAGAGGATTGGTGAGGGGCAGCTCCAGGAAAGCTGCTGCCACCAGGAGAGTGGAGTTGGGGGAATGGTGATCCACAGGAAGTCACAAAACCCAGAAGAGGTACTTCAGCATTCAGGTCTGGATTATGTGGAGAGCTGCAAGGTAGTCTTCTGCCAGAGGTGTGATTTCAATTTTTATTATTATTAAACTCATTAACCACAACCTAGCAAAAAATATGTGAGGATCAAGGCTTTCCAAAAGTGTCAAACTTGACATAAAGTGTGTTGGAACTGTTTTAAGAACTATAAACAAATGTGGCGATAAAGAACTTAAAACCCAATCAGTGACCCATTATTTTCATTCCCCCTCCAGATTTACACGCTGCCCGCCATCATTAGCAAGAAGGAAGAAAGTAAGCACTTCATTATGTTGAGATATGGACTATTCCTAGATTTCTGTAGTGTCCTGATCCCCAGGCTGTGCATGTGTGTGTGAGAGAAAGAGAAAAGGAGGGAGGGAATGAAGGGAGGGAGGGAGGGAGAGTGAACACATGTGCAAAACTAATTTGTTTGCATTTTCCTTCTATTGCTATGAAATACTGTTTGCTGGATTATATGAAAGCTCACCCTAAGATTCGACTATGTGAGAATTGTGAGAAAGCATTCAATTTTTGGATTACTATCAGACATAAATATGAAGAAAATGCATTTGGCTCCAAAACAACAGTATCATTAGCAAATCTCTGTGAAGATTTTATCTATAGCCTATATACATAAAAGTGAAGATATAAGTGTGTATTGAAATAATATCCCTCTAGGGATCACAGCTTTTGTTTGTAAGTGCCAATGCACCTATTACTTATGTACTGAGTAATAAAATGAGTATGTGTGAAGATACGAGTCTTCCATGTGTAGAACTGCATTACATTTTAACAATGTTTTTGTATTCATGTATGAACTTTAATCTACGTGTGCATATATGTGTTATCTAGAGATGTAAAATAGTTCTGATAAGATAAAATAAATTATTTTTTTCTTCTTTTATAGTGTTCCTAAATGAAGCAGGTTTTAACTTTGTGAGAAAATGTATTCATGCTGTAGAAACAAGAGGTGTGTATTAAACTGCAAATTAATTATTAGATTATTATGAACACTTTTCTTAAATATTATTTTGATAAAGTCGATTTGTTTTACAACTGTGTTTTGGAAGGGGTCCATCACTCATGTTTTTGTTTTAGACTATGTAACAAGCTTCTACAATGTTTAACCTATTATTTAACTTATTTTTTAAACTTTATTTGTAATTTCATGCTGCTTAGGCAGCTTTAAACACAGTTGTACACATCTTTAGTCTACATTTTTAAATTATAGGCACTGAATTATGCTTTCTAGTGAAATTGTAGGAGTTGGAAGTTCCTAACTTGGTTTTATAGCATCACATCTAAAGACCAAAAAGTCAAAGACATCAACACTGTCTGCTGAAGTATATTTATCAGAGGATAGCTTCCATCATTTTATTCACTCATTTTGTACATCATTTAGCCATTTTTTAATATTTAGTGATTAATATAATCAATTATATAGTGAATATATATCATTATGTATTAAAAAATTGTACTCATCTGTTGATGGCTCACATTAAGCTTGGAATTATCCCCTTTGAAATCAAGAGGTTCAGACTATGTGGCTTTCCCTAAGCAAAGGGGCTCTGTAAGTGTCAATGCACTGGGCGGACAGGGAGCAAATCCCTCCTAATCCACAAGCGTGAGATCGCAGCGGGCAGCAGCGCGCCCAGCGTGAATTCAGTGGCTCAGGTGACAGTCTTAGGGAGCTTCCTCAACCTAACATTGTTCTGCACACGCTGGAAAAGAAAACTTCAGGTTACTTAACTGAGAGAAGACTTTGGAAAATTGTTTTCAAATGAAAAGTGAGCAATTTTGAAATAGCAAGACCTGAAGTGGAAGGCATAAAGGGAGAATAAAAAAAAAAAACAATCAGAATTTCCTTTCTTCCTAGCAGAGTTTTAGAAAATGTTGCACTGTTTCTAAAATGCTCTTACAAATGATAAAATCATCATCCTTGAAATCCTGAAATACTTTATGTTGAATGTCACACTTTAAACTTTATCTGTTAGTTGTGTCTGTGATTCTAAAGAATAAAAGGAAAAAGGGAAATAAATTTATGGGTAAATTTGGTCTTGGGGATCCAAGTGTGAAATTATATGGCAAGCTACAGTGTTCGCAACAGTGAACATTATTTAGCACAATTATTTTGATGCAATTGTTATTTCTCCAAAAAATGTCAGCCAGACCCAAATGGGAAGGATAATTACCTAATCAGATGTAGGTGCATAATAATTCCACTGAAGTTTAGCTAGGATAAACTTGTGAACATGTAACTTGTTTCAAAACTGTTTGGGGATCTTTCACTTTTTTTCAGCCATCTTCTTCTGTCTGCTCATGTGCCTCATTCCTATGCAAAAGGATCCTGTTAATTTACAGTTTTGACTTGGTTATTGTATGGTGTTTTGTGGCATGGGTTCAGTGGAACACATTTTTTAAGACAGCAGCAGCCAACTCAGTGGACTAATATTTTCATTATATTTGTTTTCCCATGTAGGTATTACAATCCTAGGGCTATACAGAATAGGTGGTGTAAACTCCAAAGTGCAAAAGCTGATGAATACCATATTTTGTAAGTATATGAAGTGAACCTTTGTCAGTAGTGTGCTGCCAGTATATTATAGTGCATTTTGCTTTAACTGCTATGCTCAGACGAGTGTGTATCGTAATATTTGCATTTTCATATGTGCAATTACTGACAGTAAGCTGAATTTTCAGTCTTTTGAAGAGAGTTACATGTTACTTGTTTCTTGTATGCATTATCACTTAATTTCAGCATGCAGTCATTGATATATGTAAATTACTGATAAAATGTGTTTATTCTTTTAGTTTAAAAGTTCTTTTTTTTTCGCGTCTATTTGGCATTTTCCAGAAGTCTTTCAGAGCTTCATTCTGTAATACAGCTGTCTGTCTTGAAGTCATAACTCAGTTTAAGCAGGTCATGTAGTACTAATATTTCACTTTTCATACTAATTTGGTTCTGTGATAGAGATACTAATTATCCAAAACATTTTCAACTTAGCTCACGCTTTGATTATGGTTCATATATCTCAAGTTTATAGGTACTAAATATTAGTTATTTTTACTAATGCTTAACAGATTAAAATACTTAAAATTGTTCAAATTGGCAGTTGATCTGGGTAGTGAAGTAATTTCATGAACTAAATGTCTAGTTTATCAGCTTTTGTTGTGCTTTTTTTTTGATTACCATATTAGTCAAACTGTAACACAATTATAATTTAAATTTCTACCAGCCCCTAAATCTCCTCCTGATATGGATATTGATATGGAGCTTTGGGACAATAAGACAATAACAAGTGGACTAAAAAACTACCTCAGGTAAGTATGGTGCTACACAGAGGTCAATATCCCTTTTTTTGGCCCGTTGATCTCTGTTAAATTCTTTATTGCTTTTTTTGGCACGATGGTAATTGAGTATATTATAAACTTGCATTGTCATTATTTATAATAATAAATCTAATGTTTGTTGCACTCTTTCTGTCTTTCTAAAATATTCATGCGCTATATAGACCTACAATTGGCAAGCATTTTAGGCCAAATATTTTTTTAAAATTAAACTGTGTAGTGTATGGTTTCATGGCATTATTATTGAAGTAGAGTAAAAATATCTGCAAAAATGGTAATATTTGTTTGTTATCCTATAATATTAATATCTTTAGATAAAGGAGAAAAGCCAGTCTGTCATGTAAAACTGTCAATTCCTTTTCAAATATGTGATAATAAGAGACAAAATTTGCAAGAGTGGTGGTACTTCTGGTATGCTTCTTTTTGGTTCTCAACTCTTAAGGATTAAAGGAAACACAAAGCATCAAATCCAGAGTGTGAGCATTCACATAAATACAGTTTTTAGTCTAGAAAGTAATGCTAGCATTTATACTGGAAATGCTCACATAAACTTAATCAAAAATGTTGGCTTTGGTGGAAGAAATTTGTAGTTGATAGAATGTCTTCAGAAGCACACAAGGAAGTATATATACTGAATTGTATACTGGTTGTAATCAGTAAGTAGTGAATTGGATTTGCTAGGACTTACCAATATATGGCATGCAGCTATTAAAGGCTATCTTACTGACTCTATTATAGAGTAATGTATTTTCTAAAATTTCCATTTTTTTACCACCAGGTGTCTTTCAGAACCACTGATGACTTTCAAGCTGCACAAAGATTTTATTGTTGCTGTTAGTAAGTAAATACATGCACTTTTGTGAAAGTTC
The DNA here is from genome assembly GCA_032275445.1 of Crypturellus soui. Lineage (NCBI taxonomy): Eukaryota > Metazoa > Chordata > Aves > Tinamiformes > Tinamidae > Crypturellus > Crypturellus soui. The sequence continues at coordinate 275,848 of JAUBNY010000131.1, read as the reverse complement.
CTAGACCTCCATTATTTTTGAAGGCCTATCCCTGTTTTTCTCCCTGCTATTCAGTGACCCAGGAAAGGATCTGAGTTCTTCCATTTCACTATGTATAATAAAACAGTGCCACCTGAAAGCCCTCAAAACAGAGAAGTCACATTGCCTGAAGCTGCTTCGTGGTTTGTTCGCATAATTTTAGAATCATAAAGTGACAGAATGGTTGAGGTTGAAAGGGACCTCTAGAGATCATCTAGTCCAACCCCCTGCTCTAGCAGGGACACCCAGAACACGGGGCACAGGGTGGCATCCAGGCAGGTTTGGAAGATCTCCAGAGGAGGAGACTCCACCACCTCTCTGGGCAGCCTGTCCCAGGGCTCTGTCAGCCTCACAGGAAAGAAGTTCTTCCTCACATGGAGGTGGAACTTCCTGTATTTCAATTTATACCCCTTATACCTTGTCATGTCACTGGCCACAACCGAGAAGAGTTTGGCCCCATCTTCCCTACATTCTTCCCTTAGGTACTTGAACATGTTGATCAGATCTCCTCTCAGTCTTCTCTTCTCTAGGCTAAATAGGCCCAGCTCATTTAATCTTTCCTCATACAATGGATGCTCCACTCCATCATCTTTATTGCTTTACGCTGAACCCTCTCTAGAAGTTCTTTGTCCCTCTTATACTGGGGAGCCCAGAGCTTCTACGTGACTGCCCACTCTACAGGATTTGAATCTTGATTGCTATACAAACCAATAATTCTCATATTGCATTCATCCTTTTCATCCAGGGACTTTTTTATTAACAACTTGCTTTGAGAATTGGGAGGAATGATATTATTGCCTTTTCACAGAGAAAGAAATTAGTTACAAAGACAATAAGACTATTTTTCTAGTTACTCCTTCTAATTACTACTAATTCCAATTACTACTTCTAATTACTAAGAATTTGAAAGTGTTTCCACATTACCTCTTGCCTTGATAAGATTAAAAGATACTCAAAGAATTTTAGATATTTTAAATATCAAGAGGTAAAATCTTGGATTCCACTGAAGTGGCAGATGGAGTTGTATTTGCCACTGATTTCAGTGGGCCCAGGTTAGCTTTTGGTAAGTTACATGAAATACAAATACCAGAATGTTCTTGTATTGAACTGTCCTAAAATTTTTAAAGGACAGTTTTGACTCATTGTTGTGCGTGTGTGTCTTACCATGCAGGCACTGATGCTGTTTGTAATCATATCTTAGCCCACATCTGAATTCATTAACAATATTTACTTTTGTTTCACAGAATCAGATGATCAGAACTACAGAGTTGAGGCAGTGCACGCGCTTGTTCACAAGTTACCGGAGAAGAACAGAGAGATGCTGGACATCCTTATCAAGCACCTGGTCAAGTAATTCTTTGTGGTTTTTTTCTCTTGCTGGCAGTATTTTAGGTTGTGATCCTTTTCATTTTTAAAATGTCAGTATTGTCTAATCCATTCTTGGTGCTGGGATGAAGCCACTTGAAATTATAGTTGGTTTCTAAAATGCTATTCACAATATAGTGAAAAGTCCTGCATATAGACTACAGTCATTTTTTTATTCATTTTCCTAGTGCAAAAATTAGCTCCTATTATAAATGAGAAACATCCAAAAGTATGCTACAAGAATATGTGAATCTGATTGAAGGTCCCATACTATATCAGAACTCTAGACTAGTTCAATCTTATTTTTCTCTATAACAACTCTGAGATATCAGTATCATTTCAAAATACTGATTTGAAGTATTGTTATTTTTATCCTTGATACCCATATAAATGTCCAAGTCCTCTTTTGAATCTCCTCAGTTTTATCAGCTTCCCTGAGTCTTAATTAAATGTCATGAGGAAAAAGATTTTTTATATCTTTGAGCTCATGACCTTTTGTCTGCAGTGAATTACTCTTCTAAAACTGAAAAGACAAGTTTTGTTTTCCACTCTCTTTACTGCTCGCTGTTGTTATGTAGTATTGCTGTATCATCACTGATCCTCTTCCTACAGCAAACAATATTTGAGTTTTACAGAATCTTTTGTCATTTTCCATTGACTTTTGATGTACTTTTTCTAAAAAATAATATTACTCTTTCTGATCGGGGGTGACTGGGGCCATGTGCTGTTTAGTACATTTATCAGTGATCTGATAATGTGATGAGGGGAACAGTAGTTGCTCATATAAGGTCTACATGATTAACTTGTGTAAAAGATGCAACAGAAGTGTCCGTATTGTTTTCTCTCCCTTCACTGCATCTCTGCTATTTTGCCTTTTGGATCACAGCTTGAGCCATCGCAGTGTGCAGCGAGCTGCCTGCAGTGGAGCCTAATGCATTTACTTCCTCTTCAGGGCTCTGAAAATGTCTTTGACAGGCAATTATTTAGTCCTGTTAAAGTATTTTTAGCCCTTTATGGCATTATCCCCTGGAGAACTGACGTGCTCAGAGCTGCTGTGAATGCATCAAGCACAGAAACAGTCTAGGCCAAGCTTGCATTTCGTTAGGCATGGGGTAACCCAAAGAACCAGCAAAAGCAAGTTTCTTAAGCTTCCTTATCCAAAAAGTAATTTATTAGCTAAAAGTATAGTATTCACTCTTTTTAACTCTCTGAAAATATAACATTTTTAATGATGGTTCAACAGTTTTATAAAAGTTGCTAGTTTGGAGAACCCAAAATTTAAGAAAAAAAAAGACTTAATTGTGAGCAAAATTAATTGTAGGCAAATATATTTGTTCTTTGACCTTCTGGCCTCTTTAGTCTTAATATTACACAGATATAGAGAAGAGCCGGTCCACGGAGTCCACTACTGCTTTAACTGTTCTCTTTAACCATCCAGAAGGCACTTTGTTATGATTTTGACTTTATACTAGCAATGCCAAGGATGCTGAATTCAAAATCACTGTCATGAGTGATTTTGTGATATAGTGTAGTTATATATAATTATATGGAATGATAATAATAGTAATCAATAAAGTGAATAATAAATTGTATTAGTGTGGAGACTTTTCATGGTACGAATGACAAAGAGCTAATTTTCTGCAAATGGGGAATCTCACTTCAAAATATACATCCTTTCCCTATATTTCCTTTTGGTAATTCAGTACCTGTATGTGAACTCTTGTATCTAGATGAAAACACTATTCTTATTTTATACACCATAATTAAAGGTATAATATTATTTTTCCTTTATGTAGGCCTTAACGTCTTTAGATCTATGACTACTTTGTCTTAAGTGTCTCTGCAAAATTCAATATGATTTAGATCATATGTGATGTGCATTATTCTATTAAAAATGAGGGAAGAGGACAGGGGAAACAAAGCCTGAAAAGCATCCTGTAGAGAGGCCATACTGTAATGTATTTATTATACACATTATGGTAATAAATCATTTAACAGATAGATAACATTTGAAGTTTGGTGTTATTTTAGGATAAGTGAAAAGATATACTTAATTAAAAAAAAAAAAACTTCATTATCAAATTATGTATTTGTCTCCTTTAAAGAATAAATTCTTCTTTGGTGTGATATAATAGTACAGTACCTTTATCAGTTACCTGGCCAGAAATCTGCAAATTGACAATGTCAAAAATGCATTTTTACTGGAGATACAGCAAAAAAAGATGTTGAGGAGACAGCGATTGCACCTTAATGGATGCCTTAGAGCTACCTGAAATGCATGATTACCTTGGGCAGCATCTGTTCAGTAGCTGAGCAACAGTAGGACTAGGTCAGATGAAATTGGTTATCAAAAAGATCTATTTAGAGGCCTGGGTTTTCTTCCTTTTGCAGGAAATTGAGCCTTTGAGATGCTTTGCAGAAAGCCCTTTCTGGTCACAGTTTTATTAAATTCACTGTTCCTTTTATTAACCAACCTGCCAAATTTGTCACCAAGGAAACCCAAACATACTACAAACATACTTTCTGTCTTATGCTATAAGACCATAGTGATTGTGTAAAATGTTTGTGTAAATGACCTTAGCAGGTATTGTGCAGCACAGAGCAGAAGAACATTGTGCAGACAGTTGTTGGTTTTTCTAACATAGTAATTCAAAATTCCCTTTTCATTAAAATAAAGGTGAAATTTCCAAATACTCCTTGTTCTCCTAAACCAAACATAAACTTTGTTCAATGAAAATTAAACTAATTGGCTAAAAATATGCTTTAGAAAGTTAGCAATTCTCATGATTTGACATCCAAAAAAAAGTCAAGTAAAATTTCTGAGGTGTTTTTAGCATTAATTAAATGAACTAAATAGATAATACATAAGGAGACTGGCATTTATTTTCATGTAGTGTATAACTCATAATGTTCAATATAAATGTCATTCCCTATATTTGAGGAGAGGGGAATGTTTGCTTCATCAGTGAAGTGATTCTACTCTCTGGTAACTACCTGAGATTTTTTTGGGAAGGAACACGTAGCAGATTTCTCCATAACCCTGACTAATGTAGATTGTCAGAGAAAAGCAGAAACTAGAATTTGTGCCTGTCTTCTAGTCTTTTTAACTAAGTTTTACTGTTTCTTGATTTTAAAAGCTACAGGAATTATTTTAGTTATATAGGAAATTGATAAAATTGTATTTTGTCAGCTTGACAGTGGTAGCAGATAGCAGTGAGGGGAAGGAAACTATGAATGAATGCCTTGATAAGTCATACTGGTTCATAGAAGTTATGAACAGTTTATAGTTATCAAAACTTGCTATGGTATGGATCAAACATGAAGGCATAGGACAGCTCTGACCAAAATCACTGGCAGTTATTTTGAAGTTTTCTTTAAAGGGGTGTCATGAACCTGAGATTTGATTACAGTAGTTGTCTAACGGTTTTCTACTTGTTAGGTGAGGTCAGCATGATTATTTAACTGCATATTACTTTTGTTCACTTAAAGGGTATCATTACACAGTCAGCAAAATCTTATGACTGTATCCAACCTTGGGGTTATCTTTGGACCAACTCTGATGAGAGCCCAAGAAGAAACCGTGGCTGCTATGATGAACATTAAGTTTCAGAATATCGTCGTTGAAATTCTGATAGAGCATTATGAAAAGGTAGACTGACATTATCTGAATGCTTTGTGATAAAGATGAAATTGGTATCTCATTTTTGTTACCATCATTCAATTCTTAAGAATAAGAAGTTCAGCATTTATAGAAGCATATGATAGGAACAATACATTCTACCCACATGTTACTATGGATCTGTATTCTTAGCAAGTCTTTTGTGGCTATGCAAGTTACAAATCCAAGGCATAATCTCCCATGTTATGAAGGAGCTGATCTGAATCAAGTAAAAAAAGTTTTAAAACGTTAAGCCTTCTTCTAATAGCTGAAAGTGAAATGAGAAGATAGGATATGATAACTTTGCTTCAAGCTCTTCCATCTGTCTCTTGCTGCTAGTTTATCAACATCCACTCTGGGTAATGCATGGATTCTCCTCCAAGTGCACTTGTGCCTCAGGTCAGAATCTTCCTGGCCACCACTGTCTTTGGAGATACACCAGCTGCAGAGTGGAGATCCTGTGCCACCTAACATCATGAAACCCAACCATCCTTCAGTTCTTTACACAAGTGGCCACAGTGTGAATTCCCAGCAGAATCCCCAGATTGTATGCACTGTGTCATTTTCGTTTGTGAAAACTGTCAAAAAGACAAAGGAAAAAGATGTTTTGTAGGTGAGGCTTTATAGGGATAAAAGCTGTAGGTAAATACTTACAAATACTTGAACATATGATCTTCTCTAGCTGCCTCTTTTGCTTTGAAGAAAGGCCTATCTGTGGTTACTCTATTTACTTTGTTTTCCCCAGAGAGACCATTTACAGGGAGGTTACACCTCAAACTCATCTTTCTGGAGCATTGAATTAAGCCTTTTCAGGGCTTGAGATTGAATAAACAATTTCAGTCAGTATCATTGCAGGTATCAGCTTGACTGGGATCTCCTCAGTTCTTTATTTCTTTGTTTATTTTAAAGGAGATAATTTGTCTACAGAACATTCAAGATCTCCTTTATTTAATCATTAACAGGATAAAAACATTTTGTTGATATAGATGATCTAACGAATATGAAAGTGTTTTCCTTCTATTTCATATTACTCATGTGAAAGGCCAATATCAGGTTCTTCTGCACTATTTGGTCAGTAAATACCTAAAGTACTGCTTGATATCGGCAGTTATATTTCATATGGGCTTCTCAAAATCCGTACAATTCCTCCATGCCGGTAACTCCAAAACATATGTTGTTTGCATAACATGTTTCCAAAACTCAGTTTCTCCATCTGAACATTACAAGCTCATTCAATACCAAGACCATATAGTTTACTGAAACCAGTACAGTTTTACTGTACTTCAAGACTATCTCAAGACCTCCATTAAAATATTTTCTACCTTGAAAGGGAGTATGTTAGTGTTTTCCACCCTTCTGAATGACAGGGAGCTGTCTGTTGGCTGTTGTGCTCTGTTGATAGGGAATCCTCATACCTACCTGTATTAGATCCCAGCAGGATTCACGCACGTGTGCGTAAGAACACAATCGATCAGCTACTGCTGAAGATTTGAATTTCTCTACAGCAATGAAATGTGCTAGTGGTAGCAGTAGCATATTAAAGAAAAATCATAAGGTGCTCCAAACATAAGCATGATCCTAAACAAGCTTGACCTATTTGGAAAATAAAATCATTTAGGAAGGAAGGGCTGGTTGGGCCTGTTTTCTTTCTGTCAAATGGTAGGAAATACCCCAGGCATAGTGGTTGGAACTGTAAACTGGAAAATGGAGGAAAAATTAATCTCTTTATGAAATGCATAGCTTTAAAATCTGTACTGTCTTTAGATTAAGAAACAGTTCTGGAAAATCCAACTCATTGGCTTTTTTACTAATACATCCTGCACAGGAATTAGTAGATAGCATCCACTTGCAAGTTTGATCAATTCCACTGGTAAGCACATACTTGGCACTAAAAGACTAAACTGTTGAAATATTTTTATATAGTTAGTATAAATTTTGTGTATACTTTATTTAATAATCTAGTACTATATTTCTTGGATATTAAAAATAAATCAGAATAAAGCCTATATTCAGGGAATTTCTCCTTTGTGATATGTGACACTATCACAGCATTCGTTTCCAATGTAGCATAGAGCAAAAAAACAACTTAGAAAGGAATGTGTGGAAATACCTCTATGGTTTATGGCATTTTTTCCTCCCCACCTTTTTCTCTTTTTTTTACTATGCAGATATTTCACACTGCACCAGACCCCAATATTCCTCTTCCCCAACCACAGTCCCGCTCAAGTTCAAGAAGGACAAGAGCAATTTGTCTCTCCACAGGTTCACGTAAACCTAAAGGAAGGTACACACCTTGTCTGGCAGATCCTGATAGTAAGTTTGCCTTTGGTTTTGGCTGGTTGTCTTTCCATTTTTTTCTGGTTAAGATCCACTAAGTATTGTATTGCAATACTTATAAGCTTAAAAGATGGGAGTTTTATCATCTTTTTAAAGTCTGTGAATCTTAGCAGCACTTTTGAATGACTGCATTCCTTGCTTTCCTCGGAAGAGCAACAGTGTTTTTAGGCAAGTTTTGTACTGCATAGAGTGTGCAAAAATGTTTATGGTAGATTTAATATTTAAACATGATCTGTTTCAGACTATGAGAGTTTTATTATATGACATTCATCTCACCTTGGAAACTGTAAATAGAATCTCTTTTGTATGATAAATTTTCTCCTACAATAAATGAAATTCAGTCAAGGTCAGGAGAGCAAAACCATTAATTGAATTGTTTCACAGGCATGAAACTGTGGCCTTTGATTCAAGGTAAGCCACAGCCTAAGTTGCCAAAACAACTGAAACTTTTTTCTTACTGGTATAGAAGCAACCTGAAGCCTAATATTTTTGTGAGAAGCAGTATACTCATTATATGGCTTAATGTAAAACAACAGGGAGTTATGTTTGCACTTAACTACTGATGAGAGAACTTACTCCTTTTCATGCAAATGTGACTATAAAAAAGCTGCACTTCACACATTTGCACTCAGTGGGCCATCACATTTACTCTGTAGCTTTACCATTAGCAAATATTAAATTATTAACAGTTTCCCTGCTGTAATATGATTACAAAGGAAGTTCTATTTTCCCCAGTTCCTCAAGGAGATTTACATGAAGTTGCTACAGCAAATTAATGCATTGTCCCCAGGCATATGTTACATATTCTGTCAGCAGGAGTTTAAATACTAAATGAGGGCAATAGCTGCCTATGTATCAGTTGTCAATGCGAATGGCACTGGATCCTTAGAGTGAGAAGCTATAACTCACCAATGGAGAAACTGCGCTCCAAGCTCAGTTTTTCTCCAAGCTTCTGGAAAAAGACTTTAAAAAAAAAAGGTATGACCCACTGGATTTCAGTCACAATTTTATTAATTCGGTTTTCAAGATAATTCAACTCTTTCTATGTTCATGTCAGTTTTTCTTAGTTTTGATGAATGTTCCTACCTTCATATTGTCAAATTTCTTCCAACTTTCTATTCCAAAATATTAATAAAAATATTAAATAAGTATGAAGGTTCTTGTGTAGGAAAGTGAATTTCTCTAATTTTATCAAATGTTCGATGTTGTTCGATGTTCGAACATTTTATCAAATGTTCGATGTTCAGGTTGTCCTTTATTTGTGGGACAGGTATTTCTTTAAAGATGTAATCATAGACTCATAGAATTGTTAAGGTTGAAGGGGACCTCTAGAGGTCATCTAGTCCAACCCGCCCTGCACA
>JAUBNY010000131.1:248872-267009 GCA_032275445.1 Crypturellus soui | reverse complement strand
ATGACGCCCAGGTCCCTCTCTGCAGAGCTGCTCTCCAGCAGGTCGGTCCCCAGCCTGTACTGGTGTCTGGGGTTATTTCTCCCCAGGTGCACTTACCCTTGTTGAGTTTCATAAGGTTTATCACCGCCCAGTTGTCCAGTCTGTCCAGGTCGGATACTCCTCCCAGTTTCGTATCACCTGGAAACTTGCTGAGGGAGCCCTCTGTGCCTTCATCCAGGTCATTGATGAATAAATTGAGCAGGACTGGACTGAGAACTGGCTCCTGGGAGACACCTCTCAATACAGGCCTCCAACTAGACTCTGTACTGCCGATTACCATGATTACAGTGATGAATCAGGAAATTGGCTATCTATATAATTAATGTTCATAAGTCTGTAATAGACTTATGAACTAGTCTTATGGAAACTGCAGAGATCCTAGGAACTTGATAATCAAAGTAAAAACAACTTACTCCTGCCAACCATACAGTGATACACGTTGGAGCATACACATGGCAAGTACCACACTGTAGTACTTTAATGGAATTTCAGCAAGTTGCTCCTCAAAGTCATTGCAGTATTCCAACTGTTTAGTTTCCTAAGGTTATTTATACTGCAGGCAGTTTGTTCAAAATGCAGATAGTTGTATTTATAGCTAATTTTGAACCCATTATGTTCATCAGGTCTATAGAAATGTCAACTTTCTAGTTAAAAACAGGAATATGTGTGAAATTTACAGTAACCAAATAGCAGATTAACGAATTAGATGACACAAGTAAGACACAAGGGCTATAAAGTGGTATGAGAAAAATACACATTTTAACACCTTAGAGGTAATTACCTTCCTATTTCTCCTTCTTTCTTCTCCCCTCACTCATCCCCAGGTGACTCCTACAGCAGTAGCCCTGATAGCACCCCCATGGGCAGCGTTGAGTCTCTCTCTTCTCACTCCTCCGAACAGAACAGCACCAGCAAGTGTGCACCCTCGCAGCCCAGGGAGAAATCGGGAGGGATCCCATGGATTGCTTCTCCCCCGTCTTCTAACGGCCAGAAGAGTTTGAGCCTCTGGACTACAAGTCCAGAGTCCTCGTCCAAGGAGGATGCAACAAAAACAGATGTGGAGTCAGACTGCCAAAGCATAGCTTCTGTTACTGGGCCAGAGAGTGCCCCTTCACCGACAAATCTGTCCAAAAAGGGTTCTTATGGTCTGTCTGGCCTGAAAAGATCATCAGCTTCTTCCCTCAGATCAATTCCATCAGCTGAAGGTAATTTCCAAGATTATTTAGGACATCAGTGAATTTGCTGTGAAGTAACAGAAAATAAAATGTGCATCTAATGATACAGCTAAAAGTGCAGCTAATGATACTCATTAATTTTGTTTGGTTAATTGTTAAATGTTGTCCAGCAGTGTTTTTTCACTTTTCGACTCCTTCTGACATGTTTTCATTGTCTATTATCTACACAGTTCACACAGCTTAAAATATATCAGTATTTCTCAGAATTTACAATACGTTTTGTCCTGCCATGCCTCATCTAGCCTCCTGACTTAGGAGAGTGCCAGCTTAAAAGTTAGTAGCTAGGGGCTATCACCCCTAGGAATGAATCCTAGCAGTGTGATTGGTACTAATGAAAGCTGCCATTTAAATTTAAAAGCCTCTTTTGCACAACCACGTTTCTTAAATTGACTGAAATAGTATTTGGGGAATAAATCTTTTAGATAGGGACTTTACAGACAAAGCCTTGAGTCCAGACAGGACTGGACAGATGGTCCAAAAGGGTAAGCCCTGGCATGATGTTTATGTCTGTAACATTGCTCATGGAGTGACTGCTTCATTCTGTCCTACCTGCTCCTTTTGGTACGCGGTAGAGAAACCTAAGTTACCTTGAACATGGGACATAAATCAGAATTCACCTGTACATGAACCTATACAAAAGAACAAACATAAGTTGAAGGGGGAAATTTGTTGTTGCTTCTATCCTTTGATTATCCAATATATATTTGCAAGTCCAACTTTAGGAATCCAGTTTCCATGCCAGAGTTAGGACTCTGTTCTTCCTATTTAGTCAAAAAAAAAAAGATTCTGCTTCAAAGAACACCCGCAGGGGACATAAGCTCTGTTCTAAGTAACCTTGTGGAGAGAGTCCTTGCAAGAAAGGGACGGTTAAAAGTTTGTTTCTTAACTTGGACACTTCTGCTAAATGCTGTAAGTTAGCTTCAAATCCTACAAAATCTGGCTCCTCTGTGAGTAAAAGAGTACTCATTTTTGTATATGTATTGTAGCTATCTTAAAATTAACCTTAGAGCAAACATTATAAAAAACAGCCTGTTTTTTGAATTATAAAGATTAACACAGTCAGCACTGAAACAATAATGTCCGGTGGACTGAATGTGAGTACTGACTTTACCACTGAGTTGTCAATAGTGTAAGTAATGCAAATATAGGGGAAGCAAATATAAAATATAAGGATATATGCCATGCACTGGAAGCTTAATAAAGTTCTCCCCCCTCAAAGGATTCAAGCTTTTTCCTAATACTACCTGATATGAGTTACTGTTAATTAGTAACAGTATTAATAACACTGTTAATAATAAAAGGATTAAAAGGATTGTATTTGAGGATCTGTTTATATTATGGCAGCCTTTAAAGTGTTATTAAGCATCTTTTGTTCCAGGGAATAAACAAACAAAGAAGTAGACACAGTTCTTGTCTTGCAGAGTGTTAGGCAAACAAGGCAGTAGTCCACAGGTAGGACAGTCTACAACACTCATCAGACCATGTCTTTCTGACTAACTGAGGTGCAAGTTCTGTGTGTGAGCTTAGAAAGATAACTGTTGCTCATCTAAATATATTAATTCTGTTGCACAAGAAAATATGTTTGTTTCAAGAACATTTTTGGTGCAATATAGGCTGTGCAGCTTTAGATTTGTTTTGTCAGGTTGCAGTAACAGTTGTTTTACTCAAGCTGTAATCATCGATTTGCAAGATTTTTAAAAATTTCAGAAAGCTTCTGTGAATATTGAAATTTAATTCTTAATTGCCTGATGTCGGGCAGAATGTTGGACTACATGACTTCCTGAAGTTCCTTCCAACATGAATTTTTCTACACTTCTGTGAAATATGTTAATAAATATTAAGGATGGGTGTCAACTTTTAATTAACGTACCGTTAATTAATAGCCATATAAGTGCAATGTCATTTTAATGTGTCATTTTGAGCCTTCACAATCATAATGTCATTTTTTCATTCTTGCTGCTGGTCTTTTTCTCCTGTCTTTCTGCCTGAAACACTGCTTCTTCTCTGTTTTAGTAAGTGCTTTCTCTACCTATTTTGCTTCTTTAAAAAGAAAGAATTTTATTATGCATGTTGCACATGTTATGGCACAACTTCAAATTAGCTGTAGTATTCCATACAAATTTCATTCCTTTCTTCAGGTAGCAAAAGCTGCAGTGGATCTATACAGAGCTTATCTTCCATAGAAACCAAAGATATACCGAAGGCTTCACCAAACCCCGATTTGCCACCAAAAACGTGCAGGAGATTACGATTAGATACTGCATCAAGTAATGGCTATCAAAGACCAGGATCTGTGTAAGTACTGAAGACCCTGTGAAGATCTGAGTTGTTACAGTATTATTACCTGCTCAAAAGTTATCCCAAACAGCTCAATAGATGATTTAGAAAACATCCATAATTAGTAGATTGGAATGTTTCTGTATTTGGGAATATTTATCTACAACTATTAAAATTGTAAACTGAACAAAGAAGGTATGACCCAAAGAGTGAAGATTATACTCAAAAATTTCTTTTGGTGTTACCTATAAAATAGTTTAAAATAAATAAATAAATAAAAATAAAATTATTATTTCTTGAGAGGATGATAGTTCTATGTGGAAGAGGTTACAATTTAACTTAGCTGAGATTTGGGTCAACAATGTTTCTTAGTGCTTGTAGGGCAGGCCTAAAAGTCAGATCTTTGCCCTAATCCTGACTGTAACCCTGACTTTCACTGTCCCCATGAGCAAGTGATTTCCAGAATTGCAGATTGCCAAAAAGTTCTCCAAATATTTCAGGACTCCATTCAGCCTGTCCACCTATAAACTAGAAGGGAGCAGTATTCACAGGTTTCTATATCTTAAACAGAAAAACCTACATAGCTCAGAGTATCAGCTGTCAGTGACAGGTTGTCAGGAAAAGCATTTCCAGTATGTCTGCTGGTCACCCATTATACAATTTTAAGTACAGGCTGATTTTTTTTAATATGTTACCTTTATTGGTTGTGTAATTTCTGGCTCAGCCAAATACCTAGTGTACTCAGTGGCCTAAATTACGGTATGCCCTTAAGAATTGTGCTGAAAGGGGATTTTAGCTTAGCTTTTGAGCTTCCTCTATTTGTCTAGTGAATATTTAAAACAATTTAAAAAAGAAGTTCCAAATCTCTAGATATTTAAAACTGAAATTAGTCTGTGTGTTTAAATAATGGGCTAAGTTTAAAGCAGGCTGCTGCTTCACTTTATTTTCAGAGTGGCTGCAAGAGCTCAGTTGTTTGAAAGTGCTGGTTCATTTAAACAAGTTTCTTCAGGACGGTAAGTGCTTCCTAGTTTAGCAACATGGAAAAACTTTTGTGCTTTTTGGCTTCGGAGATTGAAATAGAGGCATCAGAGCTTTCTTCAATGTCTTTTAAACGGTGTCATGTGGTTTGCACTTTTCTTTGTTGTTTACTAAACTCAGCTTTTTCATAGAAAACAACCTAATAGAGAAAACAGCCTGCCTGTCTATTCTGTCTGCTGTGGGCACTGCAGTAAGAGATTCTCAGGCAAGTGGTCTGTGTAAGGACATGACTACAGGAGTAAATTAATGTGATTTAAATCACGTGCTTTATTTATTCTACAGAGTCGTTTGTACATGCCGATTCAACAGAGTGGTGGAAGTGTGTCAATCTAAGTAATAGCTAATGGTAATTTACTCATATAATCAAGTCCTGAAATAGTAGAATTAACTTGATCAGGATTCTCATCCTTCTAACTGCATGTTGTGTGCCTCAGTCTGGAGAAACTGTCACTCTTCACTTAATTCACTCAATAAATGCATTTATTGGGTGAATTTGATTCATTCTTACATTGCATTAAGTTGGAAAGCTTTGACGAGTGTTTGTCTAGAAAGCAATATACTCCACGTGTTAGTAATCTGTCTACCATTAGTAGACTAAGACAGTTTTGGTGGATGTGGTAAAAGACTCTTGCTTTTACTGTCCCTGCATTTAATACTCTGAGTCAGATCATATGCTTGTTTTTGTTTGGCACTTGACTCACTGTAACCCTGATCTTAATGAAACTGTTGAGCAACAGGAAAATAACCGTGTGATCCATACAGATATAATTCACAAACTGAAAGGTAGTAACTGGAGGTAGCACAGTTATAATAGAGGATGCCAACATGCGGTGAGGGAATACGGCAGAGCTAGCAGAGATGAGAAAGACAAAGCTGACCTGCAAGGGCCCACTAATTTTGTGCAACAGAAGCAGTTTGCAGGAATCAAGACTTTTCTAGTTTTGTCTTGTACATGAACCGTAAGATGACCAAAAAAGAGGGTGGCAGGGAGAGAAAGGGAGTGAAAAGAGCATGGCAATAATTTAAGGAATAAAAGTACAGATAAAGAGACTGGCATGTTCTTAAGCCAGTGACCTAAGGCAAGAGAAGTGATTGCTTTACCAGTCCTGCATCATCTACTGCTGCTCTTTTTCCTATTCTGTATTACTCCCTTCTTGTAAACTCTCTTGTGTTGTTCCTCAGGACCTGTCCCATCTGTATCTCTATATAGAGAGCATGTAAGAAGCAAAAATCTGACAAAGGAAAAATGTAGCAGTTTGATAATGGATGTGGAGAGCAGATAACAAAGCAGGAAAGGCTGAAAGGCTTAATAGCTCTTCTGCTTCAGTCCTTCTAAGAAAGCAGAAGAGCAACAATAACAAGGAGAATGGAAAATGAGAGGTCAGCAAGCAAAATGGAGAGGAAATAAGAAGTAGCTCTGCTGCTCCTGTAATACTGCTCCAGCTTTTATTTGCCTCTCATACATGCTATGAACATGAAGGCTGCATTAATTACTTAGGATAGTCTTTCTTCTTTACAGTGTGTTGAAATCATGAAATTACATACAATATCATACTAATAGTTATTATGAGTTACGTATTAATATCACCCAGTAGAGAGGCTTTTGGATCCATAACTATACCACATAATGAATATATGCAGGGTAGTATAAGAGAAATCCAAACTGTGTTTAAACTAACTGCCTTGATACCAGAAATAATCCAGTCAGGAGAGTATTGAGTTCTGTTCAGGGGCAATTTATCCTGTTAAAAATGTCTGTGTTTTTGAAAATAACTACTTCTTTCCTATCCAAACTAGTATCTAAGTAGTTTGATGTATTTATTGCCTGAAACAATATTTGTGGTCCAGTACCTGGATCAAAAGTACCTGTCCAGCTCTGCAGTACTAGTCTTATATTGTCTTATACATTCCAGCAGATAGAGTGATACTGGATGCGCTACCACCACAGTGATTCCTGCAGCCTTTACATCTCTTCTTTCAGACTTTGTATAATGTGCCATCTCTACTCTGAAAGCTCTGTTTTTTTAACATGTTTCTGTGTGTGCTGTGCCAATTATTTGACCTGAATGTTTACTTACTTTGTATACATGCGTGTGGTTCCACGGTGAAAACGTTTTGAATAGATTTCTTTTATTCAAAAAGAGAGTGAGAGGTCACAGTACATGTTGTAGAATCAGAGAGGTAAGAATTATGGTTTTCCCTCTCGTCTCTCTGCTCTCTTTTTTCCCATCTCAGAGATATTTCTGACTTCCCATCCTTCCTTTTTCTTCCTCCCTAACTTCAAGTATATCGGTTATGCATCTACTGAACTGTAGTATAAGCTACTGGATAGACTGGGACCAATCCCTATTGCTAATCTAATATGCACTTGAATGTGATGAAGAGTTTTTGTTACTACTTCCCGAAATGCTACAGTTAATTAGCAGTTTCAGTAAGGACTGAGGTCCCTATTGAAGCTGCTATACAAAAGTGCAGCAATACATAATCCTGAATCTGTTTTTTTATGGCTTTTGATTTAGAGGTACACAAGTTGAGTCTGAAAAAGTGAAAAAAAAGCATCATAAGATCAAGGCTTTTCATTAAGTGAGAATACCTAGAAAAAATAGAAAGAAACGTTGTTGACAGCAAATGGCTCTGTCTTGGCAGCAGATCCCTGGGTGCGGGGTTGGGACCTCAACAGGAGCAGGCTGACAGAATGAAGTGCTCCAGACATATGCTCCCCTCCCAGCCATAGAATTTAATATCCATTTCCAGTTATCCTTCTGCTTTTATTTTGGTACTATGTTTTGCATTTACTTAAATACCTGAATTACCTTTCCCAGTTTCCCAGACCAGAGCTTTCCACTCAGTCAAACTCTGCAGTAAATTTGCCCTCCCCAGGAGTCTATAAACCTTTCTTCTTCCGATAAGATAATAATAATGATAACATAGTATTAACTGATGAGTCATCTGATTGATAGACATTCACATGTGTTCCCTCAGTCATTTCTCTTCTGATTTCTGTCTTTGTCTTGCTAGACTGAAGGCTCATTAGGGCAAGGATGTAGTTTTGAAGCCCATTTGTAGCTCCTAAAAGGGCTTATTAAAAGTACCTCAGGTGTTGCTGACAGTATGTAGTCAAACAAAGTAATTTACAGTCTACTGAGTATTGACCCTTCGATTGCTAGTGTTACATGTGGAATAGAAAATAGGCCATAAAAGAGAAAGAAAATATGCATTTTTTTTTACTCTTGAGCCTATCCAGTAAGGTCATGGAAAAAATGGACTCAGGAAAGCGGGGCAGGAGGGTAGCATTTTCCGAAGCTTCTGTTTTTTCCTCTCACTAAACATCATCACCTTCTCTCAGGATATTAACAACATCTTATAAGAGCCACAATAAATCGAGGTGATGTTATCGCATGCTTTTTCTGACAGGCAGCTTTGCATTAACACCTTAATAACCAATGTCCAGTTTTGCAATTGCACACAATAAAATTACCTAAGAAGCTGCAGGCCCTTTTCATTGCTAATGCTTCTTGCTGGATTATGTTAAAATCAGTAATAACGAATAGGAGAACCTAAGTAATGAAAGTGGATGTGGAGGGAGTAACTAAGGGATTAAAATTTGATCTAAAATATGGTTAAATTTTCTAATGTTTATTGTCTCATTATTCTGTAACACATCAATTATAGATAATATTAGAAATGATGTAAACATCAAGGACTGGGAAGTATTTTTCTTTCCAGAAATGATCAAGTCCATGTCTTTTTATTTCTAAGGTAAACATATGTGGACTATGTATATTTGGAATCTGAAAACAGGAGAGACTACAGGGGAAAGAAGGACCAGCTATTCATGCCACTAAGTTCAAAATCATCCCTGTTTTAGCAGATTGTCTTGTAATCACTACCAGTTATCCACAGTTATTGTACTTTATTTGTATAAAATATTTTGGTTTTCAGCACAGGAAATGGATCCTTTGTCAGAGATTTACAGGTCTGGGTCTGCATAATCAGAACATGTGTAGAGCATTTTGTCATATTGACTAAGGGGGAAAGTGACCTTCAGGTTAAACGCTCTATATACTGATATACATATATAACTCTGATTTATACTTTCTGTGGGACCTTTGACAAAGTCAGTTTATCCCTCTCTCTGCCAATTCTGTATATGTCATGTTGAGTGATGAAACTTTTTCATGTTTTCTTTGCCTTGTTGACTATAAATGGTAAGTTCTCCATAACAGTGGTTGTATTTTACAGTCAATATATAATCCTGAGCCTTTGTTACAGCAGGGTCTCTGGTCAGTACTAAATTCTTGTTGGAATACAAATCATAGCATCCTTAGAAGACCATGGCTTGTTTATGGTTTGGTGTGTGTGTATGTGTGTGTGTGTGTGTGTGTGTGCAGGAGCTTTTAGTTTCATTTCTGCACTGGAAATGAGAGCTTATTCATAAAGGCAAGAGTTGTGTGGTAACAAGAAAGATGAATTAAAAAAGTAATGTACAAAGATAATAAATAAAGAGGCCCAGGGAATGGTTCTTGACATAGAGGTCAGGTAGAATAACAGGCTGCCCCCTCAAGAAACTGGCAGTGTCCATTAACATAGCCACATATAATGGCCTGGTAGGTCCAAGGCATAAATGCTATTTGACAGCTTTTTTTTCTTTTTTAAGTTTAGTTTTGTTTTTCATTGCACAATATCTGAAATAATGCTAAGGCTGTGTTGTAACCCACCAGAGAGTTTTTTATGGCAAGAAACGTAGGAAATGTTTGTATATTCCGGAGTTTTTCAAGAGATGGGGGGGTTGTGTCAGGGTACAAAGTCCACAGGAACCATACTAGTGAACAGACTGTGACAGGCTGACGAAGCCAAATAAGATGACATCTTCCCTGAATTGTGCTGAACTGCTCCCTGGTTTGTGGGCTTGTCTTGGAAAAACCAGCCAGGAAGCCAGCTAACGTTTAAGCAAAGTGCACAATCAGGGGCCAAGTGCTCATGGTCTTTTAATTAGCAGTGTACATGCATTCAAAATGATCGTGCTAGGTGTTATAAATGATTGATAACCAAAAAGTCCTGAAAAATGAGCTTCCCTGGGCATGACTCAAAATTGCTGACTTCTGGAAATCTAGGCCTGAGAGTCTTGCCCGCAGTGAGTCAGTTGCTCACTTTGGAGTGGCAAAACACACCATTTAGTCTACACATAAATTAGCTTCAGAGAAATATAAGAAAAGGTTTTTCTTCAGAAGGAGAAGTCACATCTTGAAGTAATCTTGGGACTTTATCCATACATTCTCTTATTCTTCTAGAGATTCAGCTGAAGCTGGTGTTGGTCATCTGATCATTTCCAGCCTGTACAGCTAGGGTAGAAGTAGTGCACCCCATTTAGGAAATTTGTCCCTGCTTAACTCCAGAGAAATGTGGAACTGCAAAGGTGAAGAGTCATGGCCCCATCACCCATACACACAATAAAAGTCTTCTCCTTATGCTAATGTTGCACTGTTGTTAATCATCTAACCTGTGACTCTGTTATCTCAGCGTCTTGGGAGGAAAGAGAAAACAGATTACACCCTTGCACACCCCACTCACAAAACATATGCCAAAAATTTAGCACTTTACCACAGATAGCATACTGGGTCATTGAGATAAACGCTGGCTAGAAGGAAGGTTGTATTCATAATCCTCCACCACATCATGTGAAGGTCAAATGATCAACAAGTTAATCTTCATTTGGCAAGGATTCCAGTGCACATTTCCAACAAACACAGGTTTAAAGAAACTCAGAAAAACTGATGCCAGGCAATTTAAGATTGGCTAAGGAACCTATAAAAACGGTTTTGCGTGTATAAATTAAATATATCACTCTAGGCAAAGCACAGGAATCTAATGGGAATTTCAGATCTTTATGCTCAGCCTTGGGATTCATTTTGTAGAACTATAATGCTAGAAACCAAACCAGGAGTCACGCAGAGAGGTCACCTGCCCTGGGATAGGATTGCTAAAATCACCTGAACCATTCCTTACCCATCTGCCTACTGAGGGGCTTTTAGTTTGCTCGTTGGCTTCTTCAGAGTCTTTAGCAATGAGAGTTTTCCAGTTCTAGCCAGTTCCAGTGTTTCACTGCTCTAAACACTAGATAATATTTTTTTTTGTCTGCAGATTAAGATACATAAACTAGCTGTCTGCACATAGGTGACATTGTGCTGAGTTTTATTAAAGGTGCTTTTCCATTTAAGGTGTTTTTACAGGCAGTGGTATCTAGAGAGCCATTCAGTGCATCCTCAGGTAGGTGTCCCGCATAGCAGTGGAGCTAGATGCACCCTAGCTCACATACAGACATCTAAATTCAAGTGCCAAAAGCTGAAAACCTTCCCATTCACCTAATTGCTATCGAGCCCTCTCCAGCCAGACCCTCACTAGTTTCAAGCGCTGCACCCAATTCAGTGCTCGTCTGAATGCGGCAGTGCCAACTAGGATGAAAGAATTCCGTTACAAATGCAAATGATATTTCTGTTTAAGCTTCTAAGTAGGATGTTGATGTCTTTTCTGCAATAACAAATTTTTTAAATGCAGTAAGTCCGGTGTTGCCATCTGCTACTATTCTGCCTCTTTGAGCTGCTATGCAACTACATTTTGCAGTCTGTATTTGTACAACTGAATATTCCTATACTTTGCAGAAATTAATTATTTCTTTATACTTCCCCTCCATCCCCAGTTATCTTATTTGTTTCAATTTATTTTCACCTTTCAGGCAAGCAAAAGCCATGTATTCCTGCAAGGCTGAGCACAGTCATGAGCTGTCGTTTCCACAAGGGGCAATATTTTCCAATGGTAAGATATGTTTTGCATTCTCTATTTACATAAAAAGTACTGAACTGTAGCCATAAGGCAAGAGAGTTATAATTCCACTTTCAATTCTCATTTTTTTACCTGATTTTTCAGTTGATCTTGAATAATGGTTAACTGAATCAATATATGAAGCACATATAGGTTCTTTTAACCTTGCTATTTTGTTATGATTTTGTTTGTTTTTGTTTTTTGCAGTGTATCCGTCAGTGGAACCAGGCTGGTTAAAAGCAACTTACGAAGGGAAAACAGGACTAGTCCCTGAGAATTATGTTGTCTTCCTCTAGTAACTTATAGTGGACAGCAATATCTTCATGGTATCCATGGTAACAAATAATAAGCACTATGATTTTTATCTGACACAGATATGGGCTCAGCCCGTTAGCCGAGGGGTAGATTTCCTTCAGATACTGCAGCCGCTCCCTGTCACCAGAACAGAGTGTGAGGAAACAGTTAACAGCTGCTGTGCTGAAGACGGTACTCTGTTTAAATAACTTCTATTGTTTGCAAAAGGTTGTTCTGTTCTTCTTTTATGGGTAAGGAACACTAGAGCAAAAAAATCAAAAATGTTACCATTTAGCTGCAGACCTTCAGGTCCTAGGATGTTGCTCATGAAAGTGTGAAATTTAGAGGTAATGCACTCTATGATGTTTTTTGCAATCTTTAATATGTATTTTTTTCTTTTGTGGGCGTGTGTGGTGTAAGTAATGTTTCTATTGTGATCTGAATTCTCCCTTGGAAAACTTGATTCTGAGATCAGTTCTAATCATTTCAAATAAGAAACAAGTTTTCCATAAACAAGAAGTTTGAATTTTTGTTAGTCAATGAGATCACAATATGTTATGGAATTTATGTAACTGATAATCAAATCAGATTATACACTGAGCAGGAAGTGCTCATCCCAAATGTGATGTGTTTAATGAATGTTTCATTCATGTACTTCTTAGATTTATTTCTTCCTTTCCATATCGTTATAAATAATAATAATAATAACTTAATATTTCTATGTTACCAGTCATCCTGAAGATATCCTCAGTGAATCTCAGAACAACAGCTGTAGAAAACAAGGGGGTGCTGAATCTGAGTGATTGGTAGTTACATGAAGTGCACGATGAGAAACAATGCATCGTGTTTTGAAATCTAAGATAAAGCGTAACTGCCTCCCTTTCAAGTGTTTCCATTGCTAATAAGACAAATGGCCTGCAAAGTAGTTAATTTTAAAAGCTATGAATGCTGAAAGCTCCATCTAGCAGTGAAAGTATTTAGCATTATTTTTCCTGACTTCCACTGAACTATTTGGCAAAGATTTCTTCCCTCCCACAGAAGAAAAAACCTACTTGGGAAAGGTTTTATAAATAACCATTGAGTGTTCCTGGTAGGAAAAGAAAATAATTAGTGTTTAATCGCATACCATAAAAAAGCTGCAATAAAAAAGCAAGCATTCCTTTATTAAAGAATAAAACCCATAAAAAGGCAGAAAAGAACACAGGATAAGCAATATAGACAAAAACGAGGCAGACATCTGCTCTGCTAAAAGAAATACCTGAAAGTCTACTCCTTAAGCTGCTCTTCATAAACCTTTAATTACATCTAAATTTCCAGTCAATAAAACTACCAACTTATTAGAAGCTGTTCTTGGAGTGCCAGCTGAATGCTTCATGACTTAACACCCTGCTCTGGAGTCAGTGGAATTAGAAGGTCATTCAGAATTGCACACAAGCATAAGCAGCTTTCTAAATTTGAGCCTTTCTTGCACAATTTGAGAAGGAAAAGTTCAGTCCTTGCTTGGTTAGTTACCATACCCTGTTGAAAGACCAGATATTTAAGCACCATATTAACAAGTTAGTAATTGTTCAGTGTTAGTGTTAGAAGATTTTGCTGTTTCATAGACCTAACTAATCTTATTTTTTCCTTCGGTGCAGTAATAAATATATAAAGCTTCTTGATTTCTAAGACATATTCTGCCTTCAAAAAATTTAAGGAATAACTTCTTTTAGATCTAGAAACATCATTAATCTACTGATTGCTTCTTTTTTTTTATAGACTTTTTCATGTTTAAATTAGATGATGGATATATTGCCAATAGAGTGAAGCATGTCAAGACCTTCTTTATATGCATATAGTCCATCACCTAAACTGAGCAGCTCTGTGCTGGAATTCAGACTGGTGCAAAAGCCCACAAAGTTCTTCTATAATTAAAGCACCAAATAGTGCTCAAGAAAGTGGGGAGGCCAGCAGAGCAGCCCCCGGCTTGCTTTTCACAGAGGGAGCATTAGTTGGTCTAGTCTGGGTGGGGTGGGTTGCGGGCAGTTGACAACAGACCCTTGAACTAATGACTGACTCATATGGGTTATTTCTTCACTCTGAACAGAATTTCATTAGGTCCCAAATCAGATTTTCCTTCCCCAAAAGACAAGATTATTTTCAGCACCTTGTGATGAAGGATTGTTCTGGACTTTGTCATGGGTAGTGGAGAGTCAAACCCGTGTGTGATGCCCATAAATTTCCCAAAGCAGGAGAGAAAGGAAGTGAACAGAAGGACCTTTCTCACCCAGTGGAGTCTTTCATATTTTTAATACAAGCTAGTACCTGTGTATAACCTACACCTGAAACTTCAGTTCCGTTTTAACTGTGTTCTTTGCTGTACTTTGGATTTGCACAATCCAAAAATTGCAGTGTCGAAGGGCTTTCCTCTGCTGACGTGGCCAGGAGAAGGGTTCTGCAGGTGAGCAGGAGTGGAGGGAGGCAGAGGGCACTGCTAGGATGAGAGTCTTGGGGCTTGGCAGCATTCGCCCACACAGGGATAGGCAGAGGTCTGGGAGGAAAACTCATCCTATCTATTGCACCAGGACCAGTGGCAAACTGACCTCTATTGAACTTCTGTGTCTTTCAGGAAAAATTTAATTGTGTAATTCCTGAGGAAGAGTGAAATAGAAAATGCTCGAAAATGCTTTTATTTGATTTTCTTTAGTCTGCTTTCCCTCATTTTTTTTAACATGATTTAAATGTTCTCACAATATGTGGATATTTCTGGGTACTCTGCAATAGTATGATTTGAAACCAGCTGATCCAATTGCAAACTAGAGGACTCAAAGATATTAAGATTATACAGGTTTATAAAACTGTAGAGTTCAATTAGACATGGAGTAGGTAGAGCCGTAAGTGCTGAGGGAAAGACTGCAGAAAGACCTGAGGGAATCCCTGTGGAAGAGAGGTATTATGTCTATTCCCATGCATTCATATCCTGTTAGACACCAGAAAATTCAACCGTGCAAGACAACTTCATAAGAAACTGGATTTCATTTGTTCTTCTGCTCACAAGACAAGCCTGTTTTCTTTTTTAGGACTTAATCTTTACAGGTCCTTCTTCGGAACCAGCCATGGTGGTCATACATTTAAATTTAACTTACCTGTCAAATGGCTTTTCTACCTGAAAATGTTATGCCTATTCTTGATTGCAGTTTAACTACTCACTCGTAATGAAGAATTAGGGGTTTTTTGCTTGTTTGTTTTTAATGTACTGCTGTGTCCCTCTCTTCTGTGCTACATAGCAGGCACTTCCTGTGTAGTGTCACTGCTGGGCTGCGAATGCCCCAGCTCTTCCCTGACTTTCTTGAGGGCATTTATCTCTAAAAGAAGTTGCAAAGTGAACTGGAAAGTTGTTTAGAGTAACTGGCTGTGCGCAAACTGGAATGGAAGAGAGCAGAGCAGCACAACTTGCCTAATGAGGGTACGCTCAGGCCTGACCAAAACTCTCTTGTAGTTGTTGTAGAAGATGAGAAAAACATGTAACATTTAAATGAAAATAAAATGTTTGGATAGTCCCTAATCAAAAAATTAAGTAAGTGAGCTAAACTAATTCTGTTCAGAGTATTTATTTATCATCACTTAAGAAAGTCAGGTTCACTCTACAAATAAAGGTTGTGTTAAAGTTTTAAATGATCCTTACACCAAACTACCCTTACTAGAAGAACGCAACAGTTTTATCAAAATA
This sequence comes from Crypturellus soui, assembly GCA_032275445.1. Lineage (NCBI taxonomy): Eukaryota > Metazoa > Chordata > Aves > Tinamiformes > Tinamidae > Crypturellus > Crypturellus soui. The sequence goes on along the minus strand of JAUBNY010000131.1, from coordinate 251,598 downwards.
TCACTGGAGAATCCACAGTAGATGACACATTGTGATGGCTCTTTGTCTTGTGAAAAAAGATGTCTGTACCCACAACTTATGTAATTAACCATGTCTTTATCTTCGTTAAATTTTTTGGTACATGTTGTAGCACAACATGAGTCAAACCAATAGTATGAAGGACTGGTGTATTTTATGATAAATATGTAAAATATTAATATTTTTATCACTTTTTATTAATGCTGATTAAGATGAGAAGATATTTTGGTGTAATTTCTGTGAGTTCAGTATTAAAATGTTCATGCCATATTTTGGCATTTAGAGTACTACGTAAGGAAACTCCTAACTTAAACAATAGCTGTCACTTATGTCCCTAACTAATCTATAAAGTTCATTGTTAGATTATTTCTGGAAAAATGACGCACAGAATTGCCGACCAGCACTAATCTATGTTAGTAGTAGTAACTTATTGTCTTTTTAACTATTTTCTGGTGATAAACTCTATTCTTTGCCTATAATTGGATTCATTTTAATACGCCTTTAGAAAAGAAACCTTAGGAAGAAAGAGTTGCAAAATTCAGCGCTTCAGGACAATAATTACAACACCAAAAGAGCATTATAATACGGGCAGAATTGGGTTTCGTTTTCTTTTTTTTTTTTTTACCTTTGTTCCCTAGCTTATTTTTTGCTTAGTAAGATTGCACCGGAATAACGAATCCTAAAGTGACAGTGTTTCCTATTTTCCTTTTCCTATTGGCACAGTCTGTGCCACTCGGGAATGAGTGGCCGGAGTGTCCCCGGGAGCTGCGTGTCGCGATCACCGGGGTGCAGCTCTGCCTTCCTGGGAGCCCTCGGAGCACAGCAGCAGTCAGAGAGGCGTATGGCAAATTAGGGTGGGATTTTGCTGGCCAGAAGCCCTCGTTGGATGGAGTGGGATGTTTTGCCTGTGGGAAGACCCGTGGTGTGGCGTGGCATTGGGTTGTCCTTAGCAGAGGACCCAGTGATGCCTCCATTAAGCAGAGCTCGAGCTGTAGGCAGAGCTGAGTGTCACCCTTTGTGTCACCCCACTGCTCCCGCCGCCCCTCCGGCTGCCACTTGTGCAGAAGCTGGACCGGTGATCAGGAGCGTTGGGAGGTCTCTTGTTTTGCACAGGCTGTGCGTGGCCTTTGGGAGTTTGCTTTGCTTTTTTTTCGTAAGGCGCCTGGTATCCAAACCGCTCCAGATACAATCACTGAAGATGGTAGCTTTGTTTTTATTGTCGTGGATGTAGCAGTATTTAATAAGCTGTTGGATAAGCGTTGTTATTTTAAATGCAGACAGTGGTGCTTCAACTCTTGGATGTCTCTGTCAAAATCTGTTCTGTAGCAGTTTGTCTGCACGTGTAGCAGGAATTGTCATTAGTGTCCTGGCACTGATGGCAAAGATTTGAGAGTGATCTTAGCACTACAGGAGTCTCTACTCAAAGCAAAGGGCAAAGCAACTGACACATGGGGTAGCTTCAATTTGCAAACATATTTATGACAATTTTGGAGGTATTAGAGTTTATAGGGGTTACTTTAGATACTATAGGGTATTTTAATAGGAAAGTATATTCAATCAATAACAAAAATATATATATTTAATAAAGTACTACTAAATTATCTTATTGAACTCTTTGTTTATTTTGTAGTGTGGTTTCAGTAATTATCTGCACTTTGTATATATCTACATGTAAATAACTGGCATGATATGCATAAGCTGACTTGCAGATCTGTGTTTTTCTTTACACTGTATTTCAGAAATTTGAAATTTTTAAAAAAATAAAAGTCTTTCTACACACACTAGCTTCTGTATTGTTTTTAAACTTGGGCTGTGATTCAGCCTTTTTTATTATTTGCTTTCAAATAATAACTTTTGTGCTTCTTTTATCCCTACCTGGGTATTTCCAAACACAGTCTAACCAAATGAGGTTTTATCTGTGAGGATGCTTTATGTACAGGACAGTTTAGTAAGTTGTTCCTACCGTTTAGTAGTGGTCATGTGTATGAATACTAGACAATAATACATCATCTGCTGTCTCAATCGGGTGGAAGTCTCCAAGGGCTTTTGAGGAAAGTGTCCGTTTTACATGTTGTGCATCAAGCACAAGACTAGAGCAATATCAAAACAACATCAATGAGTTTTTAAAACTTGCAGGTGGGTGGATCCCTAGAGACAGCTGAGAATATGGTGATCCAGTGTTGTGGTACTCTGGTGACCTGATACTACCTATAAGTGAAGTTGTTTCAGTAAATACTTTGCCTCCTCTACCACAAATTCTGCAAACTTTTGGCCTCAGGAACCTGGAGCTGTTGGGGATCTTTGAGATCCTGCAGCTTTCTAGGCTAGGAGCTTTTCTAGGAAAGGAGCTATTTCTGTTGTTGCTTATGTCTAAGTCAGGCATAGTGTTGAGACTGATCTTCCTCCTGAAGAGACTCTCCAGAAACCAAAAGCTTTTTATATCCCTGAAAGAAGTCAGATTTTATTGGGATATTAACTAAGAAAGACAATTATTTTTCTTAAAGTAGGAAGAGTTAAAAACTTCTTGGGAAGATCAAACAATCAACTTTACAAAGCCTTTCCCTCTCTGCATGAATAGTGGAGTTAGACTGTTGCATCCCTGATGGGCCCAGGGCATTTCAGCAGCGGTCAGGCTGCTCCTGCCCCATACGCCAGCACAGGGGCTCCTGCCTGCCAGACCTGTGCTCACCACCCCCTCACATGGACCC
>JAUBNY010000131.1:217430-240801 GCA_032275445.1 Crypturellus soui | reverse complement strand
GATGTTTTTCAGCCTCTGTCCTGCATTGCTACAGTTTTTCAATTCCAAGCACAGCTGGGGCTGCTTCTGCTATGCAGTTTAACTTTCAAAACAGTCTTTAAAAACTGTAAATACTTCTGAACATGTCATGTCTCTAAAAGCTGAAAAATGAAGGTAGAGACCGAAGAAAGCAGTCGAGGATGTGGTGGTTTTGTTTGTTAGTTTCACTTAAATATTAGCAGAAGGCAATACTGAAGTCTTGGGTCAAAAATGCATGAATTGTACATTATAGAAAAGGCTTAGCTTCAGGCAGAGCTTGCATAATTTCACATAAGATTTAGTAACTTCCAGTGTCCTGACAGAAAAATGAAATTACATCTGAAATCTGAAGAATATGACAAGCTTTAGTACACAGACTATAGGACTAATATATTTATAAATGTAATCACGAAAATCATAAATGCCAGAGCAAGAATCTTCTTTGTCCACCAAAATTCCCTGCTATTAATATGCAAAATTCAACATAAGAAGATGCAGCCTTTTCATATCTAGTTCAATAGATACAAAAGCATTAGAAGTTGCTTAATTAGACCTATTTGTAAACTTCAGGTTAAAAAAAACCTTCATCTTGAAGCAAATATAAATGCTGAGAAATACAGAAAACTGACAAGCCTTAAACTCTAAAAAGCACATAGAGAAAACTAGTTTGCTGATAGTTCTCTGGCTATGGCTGCAGTGCTGCAAGATGACACCACCTGAAATGTCTTCAGGAGAAGAAAAAAAATGTGTTTTGATTATTGTAAATGGTAGCAGTGTAATCTGAAGAAAATGATGGTGCTAAAATAGAAACTAAATGCAGTTTTAGAAACTGAGCTCAAAGCTGGAAGATCTCAAGTTAATATAGTTTTGTCTAACTTTAGACAACTTAATAATGAATACAGGATTTTCAAAAGATATAGCAGCCACATTTAGCCAAACTGTTCCTGAAAGCCTTGTGCATTGTGTTATTTATCATGATCATGATACTCTGGAATTTTTTTCTGAGCGATAGAGATCTTCAAGAAATAGAATTGCTATTTATTTGCTATTTATTCCCAAAAGACATTTGATCTTTCTTTTGGATGATGCTTTTGAGACAAATGCATAGTATTTCAGACTAAGCTGTCACACTTAAGGGACACAGTGACACGGCAAACACTTGGAACAAATTGTAGGAACTGAGTAAAAGGCAGATGGAGTTTGACCTAGGGCATTCTTAAGGCAAGCATATTGACTCTTCAATTTTCTCATTTCAGAATTAGGATGTCAAGGAGTAATTTTTAGTGTGGGATGTTTCTGTTAGCATCTTACGATTTCTGTAAACAGTAATGTTGCTTTATTGAACAGTAAATCATATGGCAATGTTTAATTTACCAGAGGATGTATGAAAATATTTTTGTTATACGAAAGTAGGATGGTTGTAATCCACAACTTTTTTTTTTTTAATTGAGCTCCAAACTTAGTGAATGCAAATACAAATAAAAATCAAGAAACTAAAGCCTTGTTTATTTCTAAAGCAGAAATAAAGATTTTTGCGTTATTTATTAGAACATACTTGTTTTAAGGATCAGGTTTAAAAGTCAGACTGTACTGAAAAATATGTTTGTCTCTTAGCAGTTAAAAATCATGATCCTAGTCAACTAATAAGGAAGTCTGATTATGCCATTTATCTAAGGATGTTTCTTTTCCCCACTCCTGGTGCATTTGTATTACTACGTGAGAGGCTGAAAAGTTTTTACTCCCATTTGTAACATAGCTTTATTTCTGGAATGGTTTTAGGAAATGATAAATAACAAAGATATCTTTAGACCTACATTTTAGATGGTAATTCTCAGCATTTCTTCATATACAAATAAAATCACTTAAACTTTTAATGAGCATCACCCTGAATTAATGAGGAATACTGAACTTCTATCCAGCAGATCTGCCATTGTACTTTGCTCCCATGACAAGGATATTTCTCTACACATCAAATTACATGCAGCTGACATGACGGATGTATCCAACATATAAGAGCAAAAGAGCCCTCGTGCATGGCTAACAGGAAGGCCACTATGACTCACTGTCCCCTACGCTGCTAGAGAACTTCAGTACCATTTTTAGCAACTGGCGAAAATATCTCATATTTTAACATCCTTATAAATTCTTTTGGGGCTGTAACTATTTGTCTTTTGCGCTCTTTCTCTCTTTTAGTTTAGTGCTTCAGATCTATGAGTTGCTTTAAACTCAACTCTAAGGCAAAAAGATCACCACATCATTATCATTTTTCAGTCAAATATTTCATTTCCATGGCACAATATGACAATCCCCTTGAACAAATATAGCTAATTGAGTTCAATTCCTCTTTTATAGTTACTCAAATTATAACATCATGCCTTCAAAGCACCAAATATTTACCTCTACAAAATGGCAACAAAATGTGCCTGATGTGTATCAAAAACATTGTAGTCATATTTTCCATTTCTTTTTGCATTTAATCTCTCTACAGTTTGATGTTAATGGTTGTTTGAGTATTCAACATTAAAATTCAAAGCAGTAAGATCATTAAGAGTTGTACTCTCTGAAAATACTTCTATTTAAAGCTTCTGAAATACAGAATTTTAAAGCACTTGCCAAATTTAAGATTACAGCTAAGTGATTTAGCTTTAGTAAATGCCAAACTTTAAAGAAAAATAATACAAACTAAAGCTGAGTGTGTTTGCATACGCATTATTTTGTACGCATTATTTCTGTTTGTACGCATTATTTCTGGCGTAACATACGTGGAAATTTTTATAAGCTTTCCAATTTTTGGAGAACTGCGCTGAATGGTGAAAAAAGCAAAGCACGCTGACCTCACAGTTTCAGTGCGGTATGAGCACAGACAAGAATATGAATATATGCTTTGTTGCTAGCATTTTAGTTACTCATGAGGATACCACAGTGACATCTACTTAGATCTGGACAGCTTATTTTGAGAATATTTTTATGTGAGGCAGATTACTAAGTAAAAAGTGAAATATTCAAGAGAAAATGTGGGCAATATATATTTTAATTTCTTAAAAATATTTAGTATTACACACATGCCCACAGGTACCCATGCACATAATGTATTAAAAAGTTTACACCATGTCATATAAGAACTTTGAAAGTGTATAACATGTAAGAAAAATGTATAAGATAACTGTTCTTAGAAATCTGAAAGCTGTTTTCATTATCATTCGTATGCACATCTAAAGAGCAATCTAGCCAATTTTACAAAACATTTCTCATGACTCTTGTGATTTTTGCTGTAAAAGGTATCAAGAACTCACAATATGTACATCAAACTTACATGGTCGTGTATGTTACAAGTATAAAGCAATAGGTAGGGTACGTATGACAAATATACTGAAGTCCTGGCATTGCAAAATCTTGACCAAAATAAACAAACAAAACAATGACCCAGAAATCATCTCTATGATAAGAGAAAAGACATTTCACTTTTTGTGAAAGAGAAGAGGTTTCACCATCCCTGCCAGAATCTTGGGCAGCTGTGCAGCGATCACCTCCGACATCATCTCGGGAAATTCAACACTTAGTGCACGGGACTGGAGAAAGGTGTTCAGACAGAAGAGATGGAGCTGTTTCACTAGCTGGATTTAACAAAATACAAACATGATAAATCAAGCTAACAGTAAACACAGTCAGATATATATGCTGTTCATCACTATTAAATCTTCTGTTTTATCCTGATGTTCAACATGTTTTGATACTACATTTACTGATGCCATTCAGATACCACTTGGAGGACAGAATTTGTTACTTCCTTGTTCTCATTATGGTCATATTTGGATATGTCACAAGCATTAAACTTCATAGGACCCTGCCTTTCCAAAGCAACTGCTTAATAAAATTCACCTCTTTTCTCTTTTTTAATTAAAAAGTTTCAAGTTTATAGAAGGTTTTTTTTTACATTTGTGTCCTTTATGTTGTCAAAGATCATTCATTATTTCTGTTACCATAGATCTTAACACTATGCATTTCCTCCAGGGTGATCTTTGTTCTGTCTCTCCTGTATCTCTGGTCAGCCTGAGCTGGAATAGGAACTTGAAGTAAGATGTTGTATGTCCCAAACACTATGCTAGCCATCACTGTGCATGATACTTCGCTACAAGGCTCGCTCACTCGCTCCCATTGAGGCTACTTTGCAAAAGTATTTGAAATGAAGAGATTTAACCCTACAGCCTTCTGGATACTATGAGACTCGGTTCACAGATTCTACAAGTCAGGAAAGGCCTTTTTATTCCAAGAATGATACACCAAACAAGTTCGTTGAGCACCAGGCTAGTACAATTAATAGACTGGAGAGGACTTCGTTTTTGCAAGGATAAGATGATTGAAGTCCAAACGCAGGGGTTTGGCACTAGCAGTGCCAGGTGAAAACTGGAGTCTGACTACCATTAAATAGTTGAAGTTAAGCTCCTGTTCAGTATTCTCTATTGCCTCCCTTAGCATGTAAGAATGCTTTTTCTGTGAATAGTAGAAGTTTGTGAAGAGGTTTGTGCAGTGGATGAAAAGATTCTGGACTACCTGGCGAAACACGTAATTACCACCCTTGTTACCTCTCTTAATCAATAAATAAGGTCTTAAAGTTATAGGGTTTTTTTTCCTATCAAAATGAGTAATTAGTGATAAAAGGTTTTAGATGAATATCTATTTATTCACAAAGAATGAAAATAAAATGTAGATTTGGTGAATACAGAAGAATGTAAACAAGTAAAGACACCATCTTTCCTTGAGATTCTAAGTTCCTCTCAACCAGCACAGAACTCAAAAGGACTCTTCCCAGACTGTCTTAATGTATTCCTCAAGTACTCGCTAAAAATGTCAAGAGTTGCTCTACACCTCTGATTTTGCCTGTCTTGCAGAGACAGCCATTACAAACCAATATTCCCAAGGATACAGGTTTCTACAGAATATTATTCACTCCTCAGTTTTAATAAATCCTAAGGCTGTATGTTAGAATCTCAGGGATCTGGAAAGGGCTCAGTTTCATCTTTTAAATCCTATTTCATCATTAGAGCTATCAAAGATTAGTAATATAGACAAAAACTTAATAAATGCTTACAATATGTAGGGACTAGTAGTTCAATTATGGTTGGAAAATTATCTTGATGATTTCTCCCTAATTCTTTGCAGTCTGACTTTAAAACTTTACTTTTCTATTCATTTTTAAAATGTTTTTAAGCATTCACTAGCATACATACACATAGATAGATCCCTGTCAACAAACATAATAGCAGAAATAGTGCCATATTCAAATGTATTTCTGGCTCACTTAAATCTTGTATACCATCTCACATACAATACATATTTATAAATATATATGTATTCACACAGACATACAGAAAGAAAATTCTAGTTATAAAATTTTTCATTTAGAAATGTTGACTAGTCACTTCATCTTTCCGTAAAATTACTTTTAAGACTTATTACTTCCTTCTGCCATAAAAAGCAAAACAAATTAACAAGTAAACTTACATCATGCATGGAATCCATCAGTTTTGTAAGCTGATAAAAGCGTTGCGAGTTGGCCACGACGCCTTTCTGGCGCAAACCAATTGCCTTCACCAATTCTCTAATGTAGCTCGTTCTCATCTCATCAAATTGGCTTTGACTTCTTAGACCTTCCAAAGGAACTAAAAAAGAAGTAACATTTGCTTTGCAATTTATTCTTAGCACAGCGAGAGAGATTTAAAATACAGGGTCAGTTTATACTGTATTTTACACTGTGTACTTTATTATTATATAATTCCTGTTAGGCAGTGACTGCAAAAACGGTGATAGCCTACATTTAAAAGGATATATCCATGACATTGTCAACTGCTAATTTTTAATGTCTAGAAATAGACTTCAACTATATGCTGAAAGACCTATGTGCTGAATAGAAGAGGGCCAAAAGGACCACTCCTGACCTTAGGAAAAGTGTCATGGATCTTGTTTACAACCCTGAGAATGAGACCTCTTTATAGCAGATTTATCTTGAAGAGATCAGCTGAGCAGTTCAGAATGGAGTCAAGGAATGAACTAACTACTTTTAATCCATGCAGATGATAAGGGATCCAGGGTTCAGATTTATTGTTTGGACCTCTTTTATTTAATAGAATAAATGTGCTCTCAGAGTATCAGTCATGGATAGCTTGTTGCAGATAGCAGAAGGAGCAAATGGCTTAAATTACTCTTAAGGGTCAGTTTTGACGACCAAAATGAAGACATGGAGAGGACCTCAGGAAACAAACCTCTTAGTGACTTCTAGTGACAGGATCATATCTGATTGTTGCTAATAACTGTTGGTGGGATTGTGAGGAAAGAGCAATAAGCTACCACCACTACTTTCCTTGATTTGAAAGTCATCTACAAGTCTTATGACATACGTTGACAAAGGCCCATCAGAAAAGTTGAAAAATATTCCCATCTTGCAATCAAATCTAAGTCCTTGGGTTCTTTTTAATAGTAATCATTTCTTAAACATGGGGTTGCTTCAAACATACTTTTAGAAAGAACATTTCTTCCCTTTACCTTTCTCTCCTGCTAATGACATTTCATACTGCAAAGTCACGTTTGACATTTCACAGTACGGGAGCAAATATAAGGAGAAAGATTTACCTCACCAAACTTTAGACATTTACAGTGAAGGCATCTCCTTCTGAGCTACTGGCAAAGCTGCCTGTATTTTTAATGGGGAAAATCAGGCAAGTCCAGAGTACAAGTATGTTTTAGAAGTAGATTTATAAAGAGATGAATTTCACTTTACAGACCCTGTTTCTGAGATGAACGTAAGGGAGAAAGATACTCTTTCAGGTTCTTGCAGATAAACGTACAAAAAGCATTTTCCCTCAAGTCCAGAGAGAGCTAACAAATCAGAAGTTCAAATCTCTATCTTCACAATAACCTAATTTCCTAGAAAACTGCCAAAGAGATGAAAAAATCAAGTTTGCAAAAGAGGGGGCTGCTTCCTCAGACTCTCCTCAGATAAAGGAAGGTCTAGGGAAAGGAGAGAAATGAGCAAACCCAAAATTGTAAATTTAATATAAAGTAGGACAAGTACTGAAGCACACAGCTGTGTTATAGGAGTCAAAGCCTGATACCCTATTGAAAATAAAATTTAAAACAAAATTAATGCCAAAATAGAAAATAAAAATTGTAATAGGCTCCACAGAAAGCAGACTCATCTCAAAATACCTAATAGTAATCCAATTAGTTAGTCTTGTTAGTCTGTTTGCGCAGCTGATGGAGACTAAATGCTAAACCAGGTGGAACTTTGGTTTGTTTCATTATGGCCTCTCAAATCCAGAGAGGCAGAGGAGGTATGTGAATGTTAAAAGATTAAATTAAAAGATCTCTTCCAGCAACATATGGTCTGTTTAATTAGAATTCTGCAAAAACACAGTCACATATGTATGCTATAATCAAAATAAGCACCACCAAGTTATCTATTTAAGCGTAATTACAGGATTTTGCATTAAAAATATATATATTTTTTAAAAAGGTGAATTAAATGTGCCATGTCTTTGAATATACATGAAAAAATGTTGCTTTATTCATTGCCAATAACCTGGGAGAAAAAAAAAAAGAGATCATGCAAAAAGATCATGCAATTCTTGAAAACTAAAGAGCCTAGAAAATGTTAAACCTAGAACTGGCCTTATTGTATGTTTTTTTTTTTTGCAGAGCTCTCCTTTCTTTAATTATATCTTTTGAACTGTTCATAATAATAACTCCTAGACATGTGTGGCTTTTGTTAGATAAAACACTACTTAGAATTTCTGGGGCATTATTAAAACACAGCATATTACATGTAGTAAATGAAGAATTTTAAAAGGGAAGAAATGGTAGAAAATAAAAAGTTGTTACACATTCTGCAAAGATTTCTTCATCCTTCAAGACAGCTTTAAAACTGTCACAAATAAAACAGAAAAGAAAGAATTGCTAAGCTACAGCAAACTGACGAGAAAATTGCAAATATAAAGAGAATGTTAAAATGCAGACTGGCATTTCCATTCAGCATTAGAAATGTATTGATAATATCATTTAGTCATGTTTAATACAAACTATTCTTTCTCTGAAATTATATAAAAAGCAAAAATTAGTTCATCTAAGTAATAAATTAAATATAAAACAGAAAAAGAGGTGAAAATTTGGGATAGGATTTACTGTTAAGATATGGAAGCTTGAAATAGTCATCCTGTTCCATGTGAAAAGGTTTAGGGTGAATCCATGAGCAGAATAATAAAACTTTAAAAAAAAAGACTTTAGAGCAATAATTAGGTTATATTTTTGAGCATACTTTTGTGGAATGTATAAAATTTATATAGTCCAAAGTTTCCTAAATGTCTCAGCAACAATGGTTACGCGGACTCCTTTTAACAAACACCTGACAAATTATCTTCCTGTAAGACAGTAAGTGCAGGAGAGAACAAAAAGCAAAACTCATCATAATTTGCATAAACATTCTTTTTAAAAATAATTTGTTGCTTATGATCTTAGAAATTGTTTTCTGAGAGGAACGCAACAAATAAAGAATGGTAGCTTCATAAATACTGCTGCACTCATGTTTGAGAGGGACTGGACTTTTGCAGCATTAAAAAAATATGATTTGAGCTTTGCTGATTGGTAGTGGGAAGCTGGAATATCACAAGCGTTATCTAAATTTCACTGAAATATAAGACTTCTCTCTAATGGTGATATAGATATGGGAGTTCTATTAGTGAGGAAAAAGAGGTGGAATCCATTTAAAATAAGAATACATTCAATGTCCTGCAATTCCAGCAAAGCAACTGCAGTTATATCAGGCAGGAATTTTGGTCCACATTATTTTTATTGCATTAGCAATGTGTGTTCACTAATTTAGTAACTTTCATATTTATATGAGCTAACATTACATTCTGTTGATGACTGATATTTTATCATGAGCTTAAGTAAAGACCAGCCAAGAACATCTTAAGAAGGAATAAATTTTAGTTATCTTCTCTTTTACTGAAACTTTGCACAACCAGGAAGTAGATTATTCAGGATTCACATGTCTCTTCTCCCACTCAGTGCGTATGTAGAGAACCAAACCTCACTATCCTTGTAAGTTTAGAAGTTGCTTAAGTCTCATTTCTAATAACAGCTGTACCATCTGGGGATTCATCACTGACAATTATGCTCTCAGTAGCTGTAATTTTTAGCATTTTAGAGAGAGTTTCAGAAGAGAACTTCATGCACTGCTGTATTACCCAGGACAAACTTGTCCTTGAATGAAAAGCTAAATTCAACAACATTTTCATTTGTTTATATCTGAGCTAAGCATGACCACTTTACAAATAGAAGAAGTTGAATAAATGTTATTACTGATGGATTTTTTTTTTAGAGTAAGCATACTTTAACTTCTTGGCCAGGATAAAGTCCTCAATTTATTAAATATTTGTTTGTATTTCTAATGTGGTAAGGCGGGGTTATATGTTCAGTCTCATTAACACTAAAGAGCCCCTTGGATGAAATAAGTCACAGAACCACAGAAAGGCTGAAGTTGAAAGGGACCTCTAGAGATCATCTAGTCCAACCCCCTGCTCCAGCAGGGACACCTAGAGCATGGGGCACAAGGTCACTGCCAGGAGGGTTTGGAAGATCTCCAGAAAAGGAGACTCCACAGCCTCTCACTTGCTGAGAAAATGTATAATAAAGTCTAACCGGATCTAACATTTCTCCAGTATGACATAGAACAAACACAACAATGAAGTATAGATTTTATAAATATAGATTTTTTTTTTCCTAAAGAAGTTTTCAATTTATTAGACCAGACAGCTTAGCAATTTTCAAGCCAAACAGTATTGCCCAGAATTCTAAACTACTATTTGAAATATGTTACATAGAAATAAAACAATTTTCTACCTACTTGTATTGAGAAGTAAAAGTGCCTTCATACAGAGGAACTCTTCTTGGCTAACTTGAAGTCTGACAAATTCCTGTGGAAGCTGCCACATGGATAGACACAGTGAATAGAACGATGATTCTTTCATCCTCTGTCTTACACCCAGAAAAGGTTAAAAAAAAAGAAAAAAGAAAATATAGAAAAGACTCAGCTTTAAATTGTTTGAATGAAATATCTTGTCACCAATTAAATTATCACATTACTGAAACTAAGCGAAGAGATTATACCTATAGAGAAAAAAAATAATAATTTTTCTGTCCTTATATATGTGGTTTTTAATAGTAACATTTTTGCTATTCTTTTGGATGTTTGCTCTGTTGTTACTGATCTGAGGAAACCTTGATGGCTGTCCAAGCTGAATGCTAACCACAAAAAGAGGGTCTTTTATTAATTAAAAATAGTAATGTGAAATATTGTATTATTACAAAGTAATAGTGATTTGAAATTGTTTTCTTTTAGAATTTGGCAGATTTTTTTTTTATTCTTTGAAAAGTGAATGTAAAATTTAAGATTGCCTGTTCCTACATCTGATAGGCTTTATAAAAGACTGACATTGAGTTTTGAGAAAATTTATTTATCATGTATTAAAATATTTCATTGGAAATCTAAATAACATTTTATCACTAACAGCAATGATACTATTTTGTAATATTTTACAACATTAAAAAATTATAATTATTAAATATAAATAAACAGAAATATTTTACATATTTTAAACTCTAACATAGCTTTATTTAAGAAAGTGTGTAAACAGGACAAATCACATCAGCCAATGTGTAAAATGTTGGGGTTTTTTTCAGAATTAGATCCTATTTTTCACGTTGAGATTTTATTATTCAGAATATACTTTATTGTATATATTTATCAGGAAGGCCAAGGTTTTCAACTGAAATGACTGCAACAACAGCATCTTATAGTTTGTAAACTGAACCTGAAGAGCCAATAACATGAGCTGATTTTAGAAAGCTACATTCTCATCTGAATGGAAAACCAAAGACAAGATTAAATTTTGCCCCATGAGACCAAAGGGAGTTTTGTCCCTGTTTACAAAAAGAATTCTAATGTTCAGAAATTCAGAGCAGGATTCCAACCTGATGGCAGACATTACTCCCAATAATGACCCCGTAAGATATTTTCTGTGCCTAAAAGAATCTTCTCAAAGTATTGAGTCTTTTTTTATCTTCTCTGCTGTTATTTTATATGTTATTTTATTTTCTTTTTTCAAAATCTGAACTGTTTCATCAGTTTTGACATGAATTAAATATTAACTTTTGGTCTGTTAGATCTGCATGGACATGGTTATTTCCATGTCTAATTTAAATTTCCTTTTTTATTCTTTCCTGCTATTCCTTTTTCATAAGAGGTATCTTAGAAGGGTAATAATAGCTTTCAACATTTTGGTATTACTAAAATTTTATTCTTAGACATATTTTCAGAAACTGGAACTGTTTATATAACAAAAAAATCTTTGTAGTGATTTAATTCATGAAATCACATCAAACTAACAGTCCTGGCTTTCTTGTTCAAAGTTGCTGTTGGTCATTCTCAAAGTACAACAGAACTGACTTCTGAATGAATTCTCTCAATAAATACTGTATGTGAAACATATTTTGGACTGTGCTTTCATGGTCATTTCGAAACACGTTAAGCTTGGATTGCCGCAACAAAAGAAATTTCCCTTATCTCCTCCCACCTCTAGGTGTGCACTCCTGCTCTTCTCGCATAAGCATCTGTATGCCCATGTATAAGTCAGATCAGCTCATCTGAAAATTAATTGCTTTTTCTAGTCATTTTTCAAGTTTATCAGTTTCCTTATCTGCTTTACAGTGCAGCTGTATGATTGAGTGTACCAATCAGCAGATACAATGGAGGGTATCAATTACTCTTTGTTTCTAACTCTATTTCTAATGTTTCAAACATGACTGCTGAGATGTTCTCCAATAGAACGTATGACCAACCCCTCTCTCTCAGTGTAGAGCTGTGTTGGGCTGCAAACAATCTTAACCCTTTTCTGGAACAAAGTACTTAAAGCCTTCTTCACCAGGTGGCAGCAGTGGTCCACATGTAGGGTAATAGTCCACCATGCGTTACTACGGCCTGAAGACAGATTGAGATGTCACTGAGTACGCAGTGACAGAATACAGTGACAAGTTTTCTCAGTCCCATCCCTTTAAAGTGTTGTACAGCTGCATTAATATACACAGGACAGAAGGCCAGTGGGCACTGAATATCTTGTATAAGGAACACTGAGGTAAAAAAACCTTAGATGTCAGATTTTACTGACAGATACATACAGATTTTAAGTACAGATTTTACATTGTTTTCAATTGAGATGACAGTTTACTAGATTTTTCAAGTTTGTATATTTTGGATTTCGGTGCATAGGTCTTCTTCAAGACCTTAATCCTTATACAGACATGACCTATATGAAAGTTTGCTCAACTTTTAACTCTCTTTATACTGGTTCTTTTAGGCCATTAAGGAAAAATAAATACATAAAGAAAAATATGCCTTACTATTCGTGAAAAATTCCTGAAAAACTGGCAGACAGAAATTAAGATTATCCACATAGTGAAGGATAATCTATATTAACAACCTCCTCCTCAAAAACAAAATAAAATTGTCTGAAAATGTTACTCTTGATATTTAAATTCCTCCTTGCTAAACTGGCACAATTTTCTAACAAGAAGCATGCTTTAGAAAAATGGTTTAATAAGAAAGGGCCAAAACTGAATGTTTTAGACTATATATGGACTACTTGCACCCCACCAAACAATGACCAAAAAAAAATCCAGTTATTTCTATTTATTAAACATGATCTCAGAAATATCTAAGTCACACAAATTCATGTAAATCATGTTACAGCATCATTATCTTTTTTTTTTTGTCTTAGATAATGTGAAACATTATTGGAATTCCTCTCATTACTCATTAACACAAATAGGTTCAGAATGACATTTTTATTATGGAATGGTAGAGTCTACTTACTCATTTAGTATCAAATCTGGTGCAAAATATAACATCTGACCACTGACATGTTTATATGATCTCCATCCCATTGCAAAGACCATTAGACTCATCCAGGAATACTGAATGAGGGTTATCTGATCATCAATATGCAAATTCCGAAACCCTGGAGATGAAATGAAAAGTTAAAATATGTTATGGTCTTATTTAGACAGATGAGTAGCGTTCGTTAGATCACAACTTTGTACATAAGCTCTAAAACTGGGTATAACTAGAAAGCTTTGGATAGCGAAGAATAAAAAAGGGAATAACTAGGAAAACAAGTGTTTTTGAGGACATAGCTCTAGGAAGCTTGTGAAGTTTATATAATAACTGATCACTTCATTCTAATATGTAACCTATTCTTTTTCTTTTCCAGCATTTTGAAATGATTAAACCAAAATTAACTTTAACAGTCAGTGGTGACCAAATTATATTTAGGAAATACAAATGAATGTCGTTCTTCTTTAGTAAAAATATTACATCTTCACTGTAATCAACTCTTATCTAATAAATCGTATTTCGGTGTTCTTTACATGAGACAAAGTTGCAATACAATAACTATCCATTTGTGAACATCTTCCTTGAATTTAACTACAGAGAAGTGTTTTCAGTTGTGAATCACAGTGGAAGAAGATGCATACTTTATAACTTTTAGCTCTTTCATAACTTTGAAGACTGTTATGATACAGCAGAGTCAATCTAACAGCTCTCTGCTGCTGAAAGCAGTGGTCCATTACCTAGTCCTGTTACCTCTTTCAAGCCACCTCTGGCCTTCATGTATACCCCTCAGTAAGCCGATTCAGCTCATGAAGCCATCAGAAAACTACAGAGGGGAAAAAAAAGATTTGTTTTGTTCTCACTTAATGAGATGAATCAGTTCGACTAAGAGGTCAGACAAGAGCAAGCTGCACTAGCAAGGAGCAGCAAATGAGACCCCTTCCTGCAGCAGTGAGATATCAACTTGTGCTCACATGAAACCATATTTACAGGCTTTCCAGATCAACATACTGGCTTTTATAGATTAAGTTCCTATGAGCATACAGAGCACGTAGATACATGACATGACTTTTTTTTTTTCTTTTTTTGTGAGCCAGCTCTGGATCTTCACAATTCAGTTATGTTTAGATCACAGTCTATTTGTGTGGTGCTTAGTCCTAAGCATTATTGTTTCTTATAATTTTTCTCTGTTGTTTTTAAAATTCATTTAAACTGGAATAAGAACAGAGAACATTCAGAAATCTAAATATTCCCATTACAAAAGAATGAATAGCAGAGTAGAAGAGGGTAGAATGGAAACTATGGGTACTATAATGGCCAGATACAGGAATTGCAATTTTATAGCATTTCGCAATTTGTTAAGAACTAAGAAATTAATATACAGACAATAGGAAAACAGTGTACTTTTTTGACTGCTCATCCTATGACATATTTGTTTAAATAGCATTATCTCTATATAAGAAGTGTTATTACCTGGTAGCAGTTTAGACCACTTGACTACACAAAGAAGTTGCCTCTCACAAAGATGATTTAGGCTGGTCAGCAAGGAACTTGGTGTTTCAGGCTTTGTATTGTCATAACCAGCATAGACAACTTCTGGCTCTATACCTCGTAAAACACTCATCATTGGGGGAACAAACTGTATTTCTTGATTTGGAGAAAAGGATGGCCTCTGGGTTAGAGACTGGCTTTCATCTTGAAGGGCTGCTGGCTGCTGGAGTGCAACATCTAATGTTCTCACAACCTTAATTTTGTTAAACTTTTTAAATTTTCTCCCTGAAAAAGAAAATTGTTGACCTCTTAAAAATTAACCAGAAAGATAAAACTTTTCTGTAGAAAGAAACTAGAATTGCCTTCTACATGTTTTCTACTTTTTGTTTCACAATTTACATAATTATTTAAAAAGACAAAAAAATCTTAAATTATCCCCTCCATATCCTCCCCCCTGCCTTGAGAGATGAATTAATCCACCCATTAAAATTATTGCCATGAATTCTGGGTTAGAGTCACCTGATAAAGTGTTTTCTGGTTTAGCTCCCACTGTTCTATAATATGCTGACAGTTGAGTGAAATAGCTCTACAGCTCAGTTTCTGATTAATGTTATTTAATGACACCATTTCATTTTCTTTTCCTCTAATATTTAGGAAAAATGCAAGTAAAATAACTATTACATGTAGAAATCTCTTTCTTCCCACTTCTGAAAAGGCATTTCAGTCTCATGGCTAAATTCTGTTTGATGATTTGTAACATTGCACTTCTTGTTTACCACAAAAAACATAATTCAATGATAAGTAAAAATTCAACAAATGTTATGAAACCACATGTCAACACTTCTCAGTTTCTAGAGAATAATTTCACGTTTTTTTTTTCTGTAATTGTAATTCATATTTCCATGCTGCAGTGGTTTGACGAACACTTACTAAAAATAATAGCTGAACTGCCTCCCTAGATAAGCACAAATACTATGTCAAGTACGATTATGTAAATACTCAAAGCTGTAGGTAGTAATTCTTCAACTTTCTTTCGACCAAGGTATTTGAGTTTTCAGGGCTTCTGGACAGCAAGCCTCAGGAACAGATTACCACACTACATATGTCAGTAAGAAGATCAATCCATTTAGCGGTGGCTGAATGCAACGCATTCAAGTAAACCCTCAAAGGTGATGAAAACCCTAGTCAAAATCATTCAGGTCCTCAACTCTGCCAAAGTTGTTTTGCTGAGTAAAAGAAAAAAAAAAAAGGAGTGGGGGGTGAGGGTGTTAGAACAAATAAAAATGCAACAAAAATGCTGATATATATGGTCTGATTTATATGATGACTCGGGTCAATAAGAGAAGATTAAGTCCTTCTGCCTAAGAGGGATCAAAAACTACATGCTTCAGCCTTAAAGTAATCAATGAGAAAGGAGAAGGTTCTGCTGTAAGAAAACTCAGAAATCATATTTCTATTGTCCAAAGAGTTTTTGCATACTTAATTAATAGTAGAAAAAGACAGAGAAGCACATTTCACTAAATGTAAAGAAAATCCACTCCTATGAAACTGCTGAACTACTGAGAAACTGCATTTTAAAATGCAACATGCAAAAAGCACTGCAAAGCATATGACAGAAGAGGTAACAAAGATATTAATGCATTTGAATTAAAAGTCAGCTTATATAAGGTACATTTACTTTTGAGTTGAGATTAGGCAGGGAGGGAAACAAAAATATACCTCCATTACATACTGCCTTCCTTTTACTTTAAAGCATTGCTGCACTGCTGTCAGAATGCAACCAGTGCACACAGCTGGCTTTAAGACACTCCTGAAGAGTGGAGAGGCTCACCTAAATATAGGCACATGCTCCTATACAAAGCTGGTTTCTGATTTTAGAAGGACTCTAGAGATGCCAGCCAAATTAGTCTTTACCACTTTCCTCCTTAAAAAGGAGGAAAACACAAGAAATACAGGAAAATAAAAGGTTCATAAGAATGGTTTAACTGAGGAAGGTACCTACTTATTTTCCTCAGAAGCTGTCATATAAGAGATGATATCAAATTTTATGGAAATTCAGTGTCATTTAGGAAGACATAGGATACACCCTTGCGAAAATTAAAATGACCCATTAAAAGAATTTGTTAATACATCAGTAATAAAGAATCAGGCAAGATTATTACACCAAGCATGGAAAAAGTCATTCACTTATTTTAAAATATTTTACAAAGAGATAATTTGGTTATTTACATTACTTACTCTTGATGTTCATTGGCATAAGTGAAAGCAGAATCAATCTTCGTGTCTTTGAACTAGACAGGGTTGAGCAGATGAATGCAATCTAAGATGTTAAAATTGGCTTTCTTTTTCAAATTCTTTAAAGAATCCTATCATAAATACCCATATATTAAGCATCTCATATGCAAAAAAAATGATGTGCCAAAGCTGCAAAACCTGATTGAATTGTACCTAAAATCCCAAAGGAGTACCCTAAACACAATTTCAATCCACACATTTTTCTGGGAGTATAAATGTGTGAGATGGGCTCCTCAATGACAATGAAGCCAGAGATCTCACTCCCAGTGACTCAGCTGGGTGTTTAATGAGGCTCAGATTCCATGCCCGGACAATCTTGGGCACAATTTACCTATTTCTGCCAAGGATTAACATATTAGTAAGGACGAGTGCATTCCTGACTAGGAATTCCTTAGTAAAGAACCAAATATGAACTTATACCTTAGATTTTATCTGAACCAAAGAAAGAAAAAAGATTATTTTACCAAGGCCAATTTCTTCAGAACAAAGCTATTCATAGTCCTAAAAATGCTAGAAAGTACCCAATAAATATTGTTTAGGCATGAAGGAAAAGAGAGTATGGAGAACACCCTCTGATATTTGATAGTACATAAGTAATTATTTCAGGTATTTTCTGAAATAATGGTTTTAGATGCTTTTTTCATTTGAAAAAAAAAAGAGAGAGAATTTACCACATGGAAATGTCAGTAGTTAGTAAGCACTCACATATCCATGTTATTAAATGTATTAGAATTAGTGGTGTATAGGTTTGCAGAACTGCTTATGTGTTTATTTCTAACTATGTTGCTAAACAGCCACCTATCTAATGGAGAGATGACTGCTAACAATTCACATTAAACTTTCCCATCTACCCCAAAGTGACCATGAACTATTAAGGATATAGGAAAAAAAGCAAATTTATTAGTAGCTTAGCTTTTTACTTGTAGCTTGCATAAATATTCAGATAATTTCTTGTTCAGAGATAAACAAATGTCTCAACTTTGTTATATAGTGGGTAAAAAATACTAATTAGTCTAGTAACTATTCCCTGTAACACCAGCCTGTGCACATTTGGATAGCAGGTTCTTTTTTTGTACCTTTTCATTAATTTATTTTAATAGAGATACCGAATCTCAAGTAGGTTCTTGGAACTCACAGTTCTCTTACATACAATCTGCTATAAATAGCAAGCGTTATAGCATTTGTGTACTATGTGTACCTAGAAAACAGTTGTAAAAAATAAAAATCTACTTAATCTAAACATCAAATATATTATGATTTTCTCTTTAATACATAAATCCTGTATTTATTCATTTTTTAGCTCACACTGCCAATAAGACGTTGTAGACAGCTGACATTTCATATTAGAATGGTTGGGTTTCTAAGAGTCTAAAATCTTACCTTCCTCATCATACTCTGTAATCAGGTGAAATATGTCAATGATTTATTATTCTTGACAGAACACTATGGCTCTGACTTTAAGGTCACTATGCTCTTACATTTTGTGTAGTAGAACAAGCTGTGTACACCCAAGGAGGGTGTATACAAACTAAAGGAACAAAGCAGAAGTAATATATCTCTTAATAAACCCTTCAACACTCTCCTATAAATAATTACTTAGAAAATTATTTGAAATTTTCTAAAAGCCTGTCATGTAGAAGAGTAGGAAGGAGATGGGTTAATTTGTGCAGTTAGTATTAAGTGTAGTCCTGTACTTAGTCCCGAACCTTTCTCTTATCAGAGTCCTAAACAATGGGTGGTCTGTTCTTGATCTCAGTAAATTTACTATAAAAATGAACCAGTTCTCCTGGGCACCTTTCCCTTCATGGCAGCTTCCCAAGGACTTCTGCCCAGCAATTCACTAAACAAGCTGAAGGCTGGTCTCCTGAACTCCAGAGTCCTAACTCTGCTGCTGACCTTCCTGGATTTCCTGATGATCCAAGCTCAACAACGTCATGGCTGCTGTAACCCCAGCAGCCATCTGTGACCACATTCTCACCACTTGTTTCCTGTTTGTGAGCAGCCAGTGAAGAACGGTTATCCTTGGGTGCCTGATCTGACATTTCTCTGTGAAAATTGTCATCAGCGTAGTCTAGCGTATTCATGGAATGCCTGAACAAGACTGACTTCCCTCCATCACATGTATTTACATGTATTTACTCTTCTGTTTGATTGTGATCGAGAGGCTTTCAGCATACATCCCTCCAACTTCATATTGAAGGTCTAGGCAGTTAAAAAAGCTGAGAAGTGCAACTCCCTCATCTTCCTCCTTGCCTATCCTGCCTATGTAGCTTGCACCAATTCGTGTCAGTGCTCCAGTCACTATAGCCACCCATGTCCAACACTAGGTGCATAGACAGGCGTTGCTCTGACAGATGCATCTTCTGCCATCTTGCCCTTTTTTCTTCACTGAACAGCACCTGAGCCCCTGCAACCTTGATTTCTGCCCAGAGAGCCCCACAGCTACCTAGGGAGTCAAAAGTCAGAAAGCTCTCCGGGACCTACAGAAAAGTCCTCTTTGGAAAAGATCTACAACCTTTTCCATAAAAATTAAAAAATATTTTTCTCTTAGTAGAGCCCCTATTTAAACTCCTAAGTTGGATATTTTCCTCTTAAGCTGATTCTCCTGATCCTTATATGCATATCACTGCTAACAGGAACCTTGTTTACAAAAGATGAAGCAGTGGTTGAGGTCTTGGTAGAGAATATGATTGCCTTACAAGAAGACTTTTGCTCACTGGATCATAGCAAATATTTGCGCAATGTGAAGTCCAATTATATTGGATCCGCATGAGTGATAGGAGCACGCATGCCAGCGAGAAAATCTTTTTCTCAGATATCTGCACGAGATAAAAATGCCTCAGCAAATTATTATAAATATGTGCAGTGTTTTAATCTGTTCATTAAAATGCATACATTTCTTATTCTTAAAAAAATATTCTAAAAACAGGTTAACTGCTGGCATACTTTAATACTCATCCTAATTTCAATTTCACTATAGGTTTCAGTCTGCCATTCACTACCACCACAAAATAATGTTTGTTCATACACTTGAAATTTCTGCAAGAAAATCTTATTTCCTGAGGAAATTTCATATATACTTAGAGGGAGATCCCTATTTGGAGACTTTTGAAGGATTAATATGAAGATATTGCTAGAAATAACAATTGGCTAGATATAACTGTCTAATGCACAGAAATTAGCTAACTACAAAAAACTATCTAAATACAAATAATACAAATAAATTATTTACATATTCCAAGTACTATCTGAGGGAAAAAAAAAAAGAGAGAGAGAAATTCAGAGAGAAACAGGAAGTTCTTATTCTTTTCACAAATTGTAGTAAACAACTTGGTGCTGGAGAACACTTTTTCCTCAGATCTTGGGTTCAAATTTGAGGACATAACATATCCCCATAGTACCCAGTCAATATTACTAGCAAAAGAGTCCATTTTTTTTTCCATTTTAGGCACCTACTTCCAGACCAAAATCTCCATGTTCAGAATTACTAGGAAAAGAAAATGTTATTTTTAAACTAGTATCCAGAAACATATACAAAATACAGAAAAAAAAAGTCAAAAGCTTTTCTATGTAGAATTGCAAAGCAGAAAAACATTGAAAGGAGTAAATGATACTAATGATTCACCCATATACTCCTCTCCATGTCTGCCTATCATGTTAAAACACTTGAACTTGTCTTTAAGACAGGAAAATTGAAGTCATGATCAGCACTGGACTCTTGACTGCACTGTTCCTTACAGACAGGAATGAATTAATTAATTTGATGTAATAAACCTGATGTCATTCACACAGTTGTCCCCAAACCTTATGAAACTAGGCTTTATGTTTTCTACTTCTTCCTTTCCTAAGTCTCTATTCCTACCATATATTTTCCACGGTCTACCTTGCCCTTTTTGCTTTCTCCTCTTGCAAATATCAGGGAGCATTCCATCCTCTGGGCAAACAACCCTGAAAGTTCCAGGGGAAAAGTCTGCTCTTTGCAGCACTGTTTCTTCCCTTCATTCCTACCTCAGCTCTAGAACTTTCCTGGGAAGCACAATGCTAAAGATCCAAAGGACATGCTTTCTCTGTTTCACCTCTCCTCCTTCCAGTCCACTGCCACCAACAAGCCTGTCAGCTCCCTTCCACCCTCACCCCCATTTTTGTTAATGAGAGGAAGGACTGACAGACCAAGGTGTAGCAAGGAGAGAGAGAGAGAGAGAGAGAGAGTAATACCAGATAGAATAGTGGTTTTCCTCACTGTCTGCCTCCAGTGCTGTGGGGAGAGACAGATGCAGTCTGGAGAATAGGACTTAGAGGAGAGGTAGTGCTGCGGGTCTAGGAAGGTGAGGGGGTACAAAACAGATCACAGCCCAAATTCCAGCCCTGCTTCTCTCTCCTCTCATTACACTGACTGTCCCCTGAGCCTGCAGCACTGTCTCTTACTGAGATGAAATACAGAGAGACAGCAGCTGCAGCAGTTCACTGTTTGGCAACTACTGAATAACATTACCAATAAAAGTATAAAATTTAAGAATGATACAGTGGTCATGTGTGCAAAATACTCCGGAACCACAGCCATACAATTAACAGAGCTCAAAAGTGTACACGTCTGTGAAATTAAAATGTCAGTCTGAAAACCATAAACATGTTTTAATTTATGAATGGACTTAAACTAGCAAGATAATGAAATTAGCAACAGTATATAATGCCAGTTCTTCCTACATGGACAAACAAGAATGTGAATATATGGAGAGAGATGGGTGCTTGATGCATTACATCTTTTTTTCATTTCCTTTCCAAATAAATTCATTATTTCTATTATCTTCACATAGCCATTTGTAAATAGTGTTAGGCACATATCTTAAAGAGGTGTGCTGGGTTAAAACTTTATATTGCTAAAGTTCTCATGAGCCATGAAAAAAAAAGAAAAAAAAAAGGAAAAGACATAATTCCCACCCTATATCAGTGTAAGGATGCATTTTAGGAGAGAGATTCCTACAGTGATATGTTTTTGTCTCAGAATTTCTAGACTTTTTAAAAGAAGAAATAACAAACTGCAATTACAAATTATTTTTAAAAATTAGCAAATCTTAAAAAAAAGTCTTTTTTATGTTAGAATATCGAATTAATAACCAAATACACTGAAGATAGTTTTATTTACTGATTATTTTTCTAAATCAGACTTTAAAAGTATCTCACCTCCCAGGACCATACCAGCTTGACAGCACTTCCTCAAGCGACATGCTGGACAGTTCTTCCTACGAATTTTATCCACTATACAGTCATTTCTTCCAGCACATAAGTAGTTGTGCTGCCCTAGAAGGAAAAGGAATGCAAGATTAGTATGTTTTATAACATGACAAAATAATTGCTCTGTATAAATGATCTAAAAATAAAAGACGATTTAAATCAAAATGTACCACACCCATTGTGTGTCTTTCATTTTTATGTTAACTTTTAAATAATTGTCACTGTTTAAATATAGTAATTTATTTGGCCTTCTTAATAGGCATATTTGCAACATATGTAATTCAAAAATAACTGCAAACAATATGAACTTTAAATTACAGTACTATCAATATAATGTAAATAAAGCAGGAAGCTAGACTGATTTTTTTCAATCATATTTCTTTTCCATGTGAATTATTGTTCCTGCTTTTAAAGTAACTAAGCTAATATTGCTTTGATTGATGAGGAGTTTCATATTAAAAAAAAAGAATATGGTAGACAAAGCAGTGCATAAAAGACCCCCTCTGGCAGAATGAATAACCTCTGATGGAAAACCAGCATTCCACTGGACCTACCCACATGTCAATGCAGCCAATGAAGGCAAACAGAAGGTGGTAGCTTTTTGGTTTAGGTATGATCATAGGAATCACAAGTTTGACAACTTCAGTTTAAGGAACCCAAAGACTTAGGAAGAGGTTGGCATTAGCTTGAGTAAGCATCTTCTTCACCTTTTTAAAAGGATGATCTAAATCTTTTTTCTATATTTAACTCATTATTTCTTCTCCTGTCTGCTACACTACCCACTTCCTCCTTGTAGCAGGATATCTGTCTATCTGTCAATCTTTCCTCTAAGCTAAACAAATCTAACTTATTCAACCTTTTTTACATAGTTTACATGCTTTCTAGACTTCTGATTGTTCACATATTCCACAATACATATTATAAATTTCTTGAAGAGTAGCTTCCAAAAGGAGCAGCAGTCTAGCCTAGACCAAATTAGTGTTATTTTCAGCACAAAAAAAAAAAAAAAGATCTACAATGAAAAGTTATTAAGAATCACATTTTGTATAGCAAATCTGCAAGTGAAATTTCTCAAGACAGATGTAAATGGAAGACTTAATTACAAGAAATGCTTCATTTTTGTAACCTAAAGTTTATGTGATTTTCCTAGATGCTGTAGTTTTTGGCCATTAAAAAAAAAGGTATCTTTAATTAAAAAAAAGTCAAAACTAGAACCTGCAGAGTGCTTATCTCAAAATCAGGATTTATCTTCTCTATTGAAAGACAAATCTTTGAAAACAGCTTTCAGCAGAGCTAAAAGATAAAATTTAGCTAATGTTCTAACATTCTTTGGATGACAAACTTCAACGAAATTTCCAAATTTCACTTGAAGAGAATAAGAAAGTGTACTTCTAT